>JXTC01000054.1:151465-289243 GCA_002914845.1 Trema orientale | reverse complement strand
TAACATTTGATAAATAGATATTTATTAAATAGGTCGTATTTGGGTCACAGTTCGCAGGTCACGTGTCGCGGGTCAATATGACCTATCTAGTAAACGGGTTACATAGACCGTGTCGTGTCAATCCATATATAAATGGGTCGTGTTCGTGTCATAATTTCTAACCTGTTTATTAAACGGGTTGTATTCGAGTTGAGCATTTACTTATTATACATATACATCGATACGACATGAATACTACCTGTGAACACGAATTGCTAGCCTTAATCGGTCTCATTCATAATTTAGTCAACGCATGTCACGTTTGTTCAATACTATGTTAGTTAAATTGTGACATGTGCTGGCCAAAACATGGACAAAATCAATCCTGTTAAGAGGACTATATCCGTGATCACTCTAGTGCCCATTATATTATAAGAGAGAGATAAATACGTAGTCTTAGGCTATATCGTATCAACCACAATGCTCAATACTCGTGAGAATGGCAAAAGATCATAACTCAAATGCTGATAGGGTGGCAACATGAGTCGAAAGAAATTTCCTTCATTGTTGGCCCAAATTTTTTATTTACATCTGACTAGAAACAAAAGTAAAAGAGAAATTTAGGTGGATGACCAAAATTTTAAATTTGATTGAGTAGATGTCCACTTTTAAAATTTTATAGCTAAATGTCCAAGTATATATATTTTTACACTTGGTAGATACACATATCTACCAATTTTAGTTACTGTACTGAAATGCACTAGGTATATAATTTTTTATAATGGGTATATAAAATTTTACACTTGGTATATAAGCATATATACCGAACATTTTGCACTAATATTTGACAAAGGGACATTTACTGAAATTGGCCCAAAATTTGGTCATATTTCTATAAGCCCCTAAGTAAAAGGGTAACAACCAACAACAAAGAAATTAAAAAGAGACAATTACCCAATTATATCTTGTAATATGATCTCTCCAATTTAGATTAAACGAATTAAATTATGAATTTGATTCAATTTTAACTGGAAGAACAATGTTGACTATGTACAAATAGATGGTATAAATTGAAAAATAGGACAAACTGCGTCATGTAATAATTAGACAATTACCCCAAATTAAAAATTATCATGTCAGTTATTTCAACTGTGCAGCGTACAAGAACTATAATCGATTCAAAATTTTGTCACTGAGATTGCCTTCCTAGTTCCTTCCCAAAGACAACGGGGCCGTTTGGTTCGCCCATTCCATTCTATTGGAATGGAAAATCCATTTGAATGGGTGTTTGTTTCAACAACTCTAAATTTTCCATTCAAATGGTCTTTTGGAATGAGTGTTTGTTTCAACAATTTAGTTTTTCCATTCAAATGGTTCATCAGTCACATCAACTATTTGAATGGATTTTTGTGTCTTGGATGAGAATGGAGGGGAAGAGGTGCTTTTGAATAGTCCATTCCAATACTCCCATTCTAATTATAACTCATTCTACTATTTTTTCCTTTCAAATATTTTCCATTCCAATTATAACTCATTCCACAATTTCCATTCAAATACACACATTCAAATTTGCGAAACAAACGGGGCCAACTTATATTTTGGCTTGATAAGTTTGTACTTTACTCTTGTCTACAAAATCCCTCACACCCTGGAATTGGGAAGTTTCTGCCTTCTCTTGAAATTTGGTTTCAGTGGTTACGATTTCTTGGCCAAACAGCCAATTACAAATTTATAATGAGGGAGGAAAAAAAGAAAAAGAAAAAAAACAAAACACCAAAGATAATTGCCCATTGGTGACATGGTCGTCAATTTGTGAAAAACGACAATAGCTCAAACTACGACACCATCCTGAAAAACGACATCAACGTAACAAATTAAAAAGTTGACAACAAATATAAATACGACACCAAAATAAAACCACGGTTGGATGATAAACCAAAAGAAAAAGGGTAAATAAAAGAACAACAAATAAAACAGGAATGATATAGAAACGACGACATCAAATGAACAACAAAAGAAAACGACAATAAGCTGAGGAAGCGAAATCAAGGAGAAAACGACAACTAATAAACAACGATGCACAAAAAGATGATGTCCGATTAAAGTGCATAGCTATAACCTTCCATTGCGTCAAGTAGAGCAGAACTCAATTAAGCTAAAATGAGTACCATATACGAACTGGTGTGCTTTATGTGACCTGGATCCACCAAACATTCGATTATTATTACTTACTAATTTTTTTAGGAGGAAAATTGGATTATTGTACTCGGTATTAGAAGGTCCATTGGGTAATTTGCAGCAAAAATCCCCAAATCTTTAGTATCTTTGGCATTTAGGTCTCTAATCTTTAAATTTTGGCATTTAAATCCCAAACCTCACAAAAATGTTGCACCGTTGGTCATTTTTTCACTTCCATCCATTTATTCCGTCAAAAAAAGAAAATGGAAAAAAGGCAATTTAAAGAAATAAAACAGTCCATATTTTCTCTAAATAAGATCCGAATTAAATTTAGTTGCTTATTTATTTATTTCAGATTTTTTCTATTTTTTGATATTGGATATAAATGATTTTTTCTCTAAATATGTACTTGGGTTTTCTTTCTTTAAATTGTCTTTTTTCTTTTTCTTGATGGAATAAATGCATGGAGTAAAAAAAAGACCAACAGTGCAACACTTTTATGAGGTATGGAATGTAAATGCCAAAATTTAAAGGTCAGGACCTAAATATCAAAGATAGATACTAAACGTCGGGGATTTTTGCTGCAAATTACCCAAGGTCCATTCTATTTTACTCCCAACAAACATGAGAGATGAATATGCAGTCTTACACCTAACTTGGTAGGCAAACCATCAAACATTTATAGATGTAAATAATAATCAACCATAATGCTCATTCCCATGAAAAATTCATAACACAATGCTTAGAGGGTGGCAGCATAAGTCGAAGAAATTTCCTTCATTGTTAGCCAAAATTTCTGATTTCCATCTAAATAGGGACAAAAACTAAAGGGGCAAAAGGCCCCAAGAAAGAAATTACAAATTATCAGGTCAATCATTTCAATGGTGCAGCGAAAAAGAATTATTATGGACTCAAAATTTTATCACCGAAATTGCCTTCCTTCCCAAAGACAACATATTTTGGCTTCATAACTTATACAATACTCTTGTCTTCCGATCTCAAAACCCAGAAATTGCGTAGTTGAGGCTTGAGAGGTTGCATCTTGCTTTTTCTTTCTTACATAGTTGAAACTTCTCAACGTCTCCATAGCCGACCTTGTTGCTTCTGTTCTTGCATTCTCCTGCATAAAAGGTTTGACGTCAACTAAAATAGAATATATGCAGCAGCTAAACAAATAGTTCTACAACTCAATCGTCCTAATT
This sequence comes from Trema orientale, assembly GCA_002914845.1. NCBI lineage: Eukaryota > Viridiplantae > Streptophyta > Magnoliopsida > Rosales > Cannabaceae > Trema > Trema orientale. The sequence goes on along the minus strand of JXTC01000054.1, from coordinate 285,884 downwards.
TTGCCAGAAAATTGGATAGCAAAAGGTTTTTACAGCCCAGATTATGTGACAAGGTACAGATGAACAGCTATGAAATTGATAACGACACATGCATAAAGGGATAGCATCTTTTATAATGAAAGCCTGAGTGTCACATCAAAATGATTGAACAAAATTTGCTTCTTTATCTGTTTAGTTTTACAGGCACATCAAAAATATACTTTACACTTTACCTCCGATGCTCTCTAGAACGTCGAATGAATTCCTCCGGAATATCACAGCCTTCATAAGATGCTAAAACTTGCCTGATATCAGCTGGAGGATTACGGGCAACAACTGTATATGAACCAAATGACGGATCATATATACATGAATATTACAATTTGAAATATAGAATACCACTTTGTTCTACCTATCCAATGGAAACCATATATACTCACATTCAAGAAATGGTATGAAGTCCAGAAGAGCTGTGTCATCAGTTTCAAGCTTAAATGGCTTTATTACGGCACCGTTCTCTGGCTGAAGGCTATTTTCTCGCGCATGTGCACTCAGATAAATAACTTTTGCAGGATCCCTGTTAAGTTTTGAAAGGTCCTGTAAAAGGAACTATCTTATCACCCACACTTTTCCTTTTTTGTGCAACAAAATTTCTTCTCAGTTCCATGGAATGCTTATTTAACCTACACCACTGAAAGCTTTCCTTGCTTTGTATGCAAATATTAAATACTTGCAACAACAATCAAGTTCTCCTTCACAAAACTTAAAAAATATTGAAAGAAACACATTCTGAAAGACAGATTTTCATGTTGCAGATAAATATAAGGTAAACTAAAGCAAGCCCAATCAAAATTTACTTAGAACAGTAAAATTTATCAATAAAACATACTCTATAATGTTGTCCATTCTGATACATAGTAGCAGCCTTTCCCAGCCTATAACGAACGCAGTGCTTGGTGTCCAATCTCTCCATAACAGGATCTACATACTGCACTTGCAAAGACAAAGCAATACAATGTTGCTGAGAATTAACACTTAAAAACACTGATCAAGCATTAGGGCGTGAACATTTTAAACTACCATATTTGAATAGTCGGAATACACAACAATTTCAAAATATTGAGCTAGATGTTCCAGGAAAGCATCAACCCCAGGTCTTTTTATTGTCTGCCAGCCCTTTTCTCTCTTTACATGCCAAGAAGAAAATAAAGTTATCAGCAATTCCATTAAGAGAATTTCTAAAACACATTGAGAACAACTTTACAAGAATGAAACTAACAGCCAGACATTCTGAGATATCATGAAAAGAGCTGCAAAAATTGCTTAGAAATAACAATAGTACATGAGCAGAAACATTATATTAGAACAGAACTTGTAAGATATTCTAACCAATCTTGCTGGTCTGATAAGTCCAATAACTTAATAAATAATAGAACCGCAACTATTTTCCAATCCTGGCCTTACCGTCCAATAAGAGTAAAGTAGCGTCTCCTGTAGATCCAGAACAAGTGTAAAAACATGTCGTTCCATGGGATGCAAATCTGGAAGAAGCTTTTCTGCATATGGTTCAGTGTAACCCTGCCGTGAAGCAGAAAGAATATTGGGTTAAACAAATAAAATTAAAGTGAAATGAAATAAAAAGAACTTGATCTGAAGCAGCAGAAGATCACAGAAGAAGTGGACGCACTCGAACATGTTCTTCAATCAATTTCCTTGCATCCAAGTAAAGTTCAGTTGCTTTAGCAGGAACTGAAGATCAGAAACCAAAAATTATCAGCACAAATATTGACAGTGTGGTTTTCTTTTGATTAATAAAAAAAAATGCAGTTTCAATATCCGTAATATTATGTTTTGCTAATGCCAACCTCATGAGGTAATGCAGTATAAAATTCTACAACCTATTCATGGTCATTAAAGATTGAGAGACTGGAATGCATTCCATAAGCGTTATTGTTTCGTATATAACAGGTTAAGCCTTAACTATGGGCACGTAGTGGACTCACCTGTTATTGCAGAAGAGTAAAGCAAATTCTTGACTTTCTGCAAAAGAGATTGATGAGAAAATGTTATGTTATGGATATTTCCACACAGATTATAAAGGCAAGAATTGCCATACAGCACGTCAGAAGTAGTGGGGCCACATAAATCATATCAGCACAATCAACCCAGTCCAGATCCCACCCACAAACTAACTCGAGGCACACGTCCATAGGTATGCAACCACCGAAGCATCCATTTTGTATCACAGACAGACGACAACATATTTGTTAAGGACAAATGGCAACTACAATCTTCTTAGTTCTTACTAAGCAAAGTTACTAACGCATCTGAAACTAGACATGAAGATAACCTTTTTTTAATAACCTTTTTTTTTCTTTTCCATACTAAATTGTTTAGTTCTCATAAAAAATTCTACTTTTGCACATACTCAAAACACCCTTACTTCCACACACAGCACCAAGCTACACTTACATCGAATGTAGGTGCATCATCTGGCAATTTGTAACGTGAAGGTGCAGCTCGGAGAGACTTTGTCTTTTCCTCTATATCATCCAAGGAGTAGGCTGCCAAAAAAAAAAGGAGAGGAAAAGTTCAATATTCACCCTATATTTCACCAAGAAATCAAAAACACATGAGCAAAAATGTGGCCAATACACAAATGCCTAAGCTTTTCATCGTACCTACACCAAATTCCATCAGCTAAAAAAACCCCAATTTCACATTTCAAAACCAATTATCAACTCGGAGTAGCCAGTAAATGCTTGATCTTTCATCATAATTTACGCCAAAATTTATCAGGCAAAAACCACCAGAATTTCAAAAATAAAATTAAAAAAAAAGCAACATTTACAATGAAACCCATATAGCAAATATTAAGAACCCATTAGCACAGTCTCTCCAATCCAGTAAACGCCTAAGCTTTTATCGTCCCTCGAGGCCAATTCGATCAGGTAAAAAGAACCCAAATTTCAAAACTCAAAACAAAATTCAAATCCAAAAAGTAACAATTCAAAACCAAACCCTAAGAAACGAAGCTGAAGTCTTAAAAAGCATAGCCCTTTACCGTACGAAACATAGCCGGTGGCCACAGTAGCTCCGGTGAGAGCTCCGACGAGCGAGTACTTGAGAAAGCTCCATGACTTGCCGCCGGAGGTACTCGAATCCGGAGTCGCAGGCGGCGGCGGAGGTTGATCGGAGGCGAGAGCTTCGGCGGCGATGAGTGGCTCCTTGGGAGGGTTGGAGGCCAAATCGGAGCTGAAAAGGCGTCGATTGCGCCTCCATAGCAAATTGATAAGACGCGACCGGAGAATTATGGAAGACATTTCTGGGGTTTTCTCTGAGGTTTTTGGGTCTCTCTGTTACTGATCAATGATTCTGGGGTTGAAGTAGGGTTTTTGGGTTTAGCAGAGAGAGAGAGCGAAGAAATCGGGGCTGTTTGGGCATAGTTTGATGGCTATATGATGGTGTGTTTGGATGTCGGTTTTTGCTATGCTTATGCACTGTTTGGATGCCGACTTTGCTTTTTCGGTCGGAGATTTTTTTATATTTTGGTGGTCGTTGCTATGTCATATACTAGAATCTCTTAATTTATATTCTTTTTTTTTTTCCCACTATCTTGCTGTAAAAAATTTATTTATTTTTATTTTGGTCCGATATTCATCTAGAAAACCTATTACTTATTTGGATGTTCAAAGGAATTAACCTTATAATCACAAAATTAATTGGATGAAAATCCTTTTTGTGGAATATGCATATGATCTAATTATGTGAGGGATAATACTAAGTATCTTATCTTTTATATATATATATATATATGATTGCCAATCTAGTAGGTTTTTTTTTTTTTTTACCTATGTGTAGTTTTTTTTTTAGCGATTGGATCATCATCTAATGGTGATCCAACGGCTATAATGAAGTGCATGAAAAGACGTGCATCATTAATATTATTTCTCTTTTCTATTTTTTAATATAAAAAAATATGCAAGAAAAATTTTTATTGGTCAAAATGATATTTATGTATAGGTAAAAAAAAAAAAATACCTATTGAATTGGTGCCCAATATATATATATGGACACCAATCTAGTAGGTATTTTTTTTCCTTATCTATGGGTATTATTTTGTCTAATTAAAATTCATCACGCATGTTTTTTCAAGGTAAAATGTGGAGAGAAAAAAATGTTAAATAGTGAATATTTATTTATATTATTTTTTTCTAACAACTCAAATTGTGGTGGCCGTTAGATAATGATCCAATGGCTAAAAAAATATATGTAGATAGGTTAAAAAAATACATAATAGATTGGGAACATATATATATATATATATATTTTGAAGTTTTCCAGAATTGAAAACTTTTCTTCATTGCTTAAACAGAGACGTGAAGGTCTCAATATATACAGGTTGTATATCATACAAAAAAAGGAAACAAACTGATACTCCTAATCAACCTGATTTGGTTATAAAATAGAACCTATCTAAATAGCTATATATCAGGAAAAATAAATAAAATTAAATATACAAAATATAATCCACCATAAATGCAAAATATTAACCAAATCTTCAACACTTCCCCTCAAGCGGATGCAAAGATATTACGCATTCCAAGCTTGTCTGTCAATCGATGAAACACCTTTCCTTGTAAGCCCTTAGTGAGAATGTCAGCTAACTGATTTTTTGATTGAACATATGGCATACATATGACTCTAGATTCCAGCTTCTCTTTGATGAAATGCCTATCAATTTCCACATGTTTAGTACGATCGTGTTGAACAGGATTATGAGTTATATTTATGGCAGCCTTGTTATCGCAGTAGATCATCATAGGATGATTAATCCTTATCCTTAAGTCGGTTAGGATAATTTTTAACCACAACAGCTCACATATTCCTTGAGCTATTGCTCGGAACTCGGCTTCAGCGCTTGAGCGTGCAACTACAGCTTGTTTCTTACTTCTCCATGAGACCAAATTTTCACCAAGAAATGTACAATATCCAGTAGTTGACCTTCTATCGTTGAGTGATCCGGCCCAATCAGCATCTGTGTAGGCTTCTATCTTGAGAGTTCCGTTCTTTTTGAACAAGATTCCTTTTCCTGGACTTCCTTTAAGATATCTCAGTATTCTGTGGACTGCATCTAAGTGAGATTTCCTGGGGGCGTGCATAAATTGTCTTGCCACACTTACTGAATAGGCAATATCTGGTCTTGTATGAGAAAGGTAGATTAGCTTCCCTACCAGTCTTTGGTACATTCCTTTATCAACGGATTCTTCTTCCCTTATTTCTCCCAGTCGATGGTTGGCTTCTATTGGAGTATCATTTGGTTTACTCCCTAACATACCAGTATCTTATAGGAGATCTTGTACATATTTTTGTTGATTCAGAAAGATTCCTTCTTTAGATCGCGCCACTTCTATACCCAAGAAATAACGGAGTTTCCCTAGGTCTTTAATCTCGAACTCTTGTGCAAGATAAACTCTTAATTCACTGATCTCTTCATCGTCATCCCCCATGACAATTATGTCGTCAACGTACACAATCAAAACTGTGATCTTCTTCTTTGTAGAGTGCTTGATGAAGAGTGTGTGATCCCCTTGACTCTGGACAAAAGCTTTCTTTAACATTGACTTAGTAAATCTACCAAACCAAGCTCTTGGAGATTATTTTAAGCCATATAGTGATTTCTCCAATTTACACACTTTATTCTCCCATGATTTTTTCCAATATCCGGGTGGAATATCCATGTATACTTCCTCTTGTAATTCAACATGCAAGAAGGCATTTTTGACGTCAAACTGATGCAACGGCCAATCACGGTTGGCAGCTATCGAAAGTAAAATTCTCACCGTGTTCATTTTGGCGACTGGAGCAAAGGTTTCAAGATAATCAACTCCATAGGTTTGGGTGTAACCTTTTGCAACCAACCTTGCTTTATGTCTTTCCAGTGTTCCATCAGCTTTAAATTTGTTGGTGAAGATCCATTTACACCCTACTGTCTTCTTACCTTTCGGTAATTCAACAATTCTCCATGTTTGATTTTTCTCCAAAGCTCGCATTTCTTCGTCCATAGCATCTTTCCATGGCTTCAGATTCATTGCCTCTTGTATTGATGATGGGATATCCTATGATGAAATTTGAGACAAGAAAGTACGATACTTTGGAGAAAGGTTATGTAAAGATACAAAGTTTGATATAGGGTGAATAGTGCAAGAACGAACCCCTTTTCTGAGTGCTATAGGAAGTTCAAGATCATTACTAGAAGAATTCTGAATTTGAGGAAGAGAATTTTGAATACTACCTTCATTACTTGGTTCAAGGTCCATAATTGGAATTACCGGCTGAAGTATGGGCTGCTTTTTCCTTGAGTACACCTGAAAAATAGGAGTTTTACACTTTGGACTAACATTTGGAAAATCACATTCATTTCTTTCTGGTTCAACGTTAACTGGAATTTGAGTTCTTGTTGGAGTTTGGGAAGATGAAATTGATTGAACAAGTTGATTCGGCGAAGAATTCAGAGTAATTTCTTGATTTGTATACAGTTTGGAATTCTCTTCCGAATTTGGATCTAATGGCATGGTAGTAATTGTACTTTCATTTTCGATCTTCCACCAGTCAACTTCTGTTGAATTTGGCTACTCCCCCTGAAGATTGCTCGTGTAAAATGGTTGATTTTCAGCAAATGTTACATCTATGGAAATGTACTTTTTCTTAGTTTGTGGGTGATAACATTTGTACCCCTTCTGAGTGCATGAATATCCCAAAAAAATACATTTGATGGCCCTTGGATCTAATTTCTCCCTTGAAGGATTTTGGTCATGAACATAAGCTGTACTCCCAAAGACTTTAGGTGGTAGGGAACCAATACCTTGAAAATTTGGAAACATGGATTTGAGGCGTTGGATAGGAGATTGGGATTGAAGAACTCTGGAAGGCATTCTGTTTATTAGGTATGAGGCAGTGAGGACAGCTTCCCCCCAATAGGATTTTGGAACGTTCATTTGGAATAAGAGGGCCCTAGCAACTTCTAGCAAATGGCGATTCTTCCTCTCAACAACCCCGTTTTGTTGTGGTGTATTGATGCATGAGGAATGATGTAAGATTCCTTCCTTTTCTAAATATGCACTCATCTCTTGGTTGAAATATTCTTTTCCATTGTCAGACCTCAAGACGTGAACTTTGGTTCTAAATTGGTTGTAAATAAACTTACGAAATGTAGAAAAAATGGATATCACTTCAGATTTGGATTTTAAAAGATAAACCCAAGTTATCCTAGTATAATCATCAATGAATGTAACAAACCATCGAGAACCAGAAATATTTGCAATACGAGAAGGTCCCTAAACGTCAGAATGAATGAGGCTGAATGGAGACAAAAATTGTGGTTCCTTTATTGGAAAAGAAATACGATGATGTTTAGTAAGCACACAAGACTCACAATTAAAAATACTAGGATCAACATTTTTGAACAATTCAGGAAATAACTTCTTCAAAACAAAGAAAGGAGGATGTCCAAGACGATTATGATAAAGCCAAATGTTTTCATAGGAATTTAAACTTGAAACAAGTCCTTGAGGTCCTATGCCCTTTTCTTCCCAAGTAGTATCTAAGTAGTACAGCCCATCTTTCAGCCTAGCATGCCCAATCATCTTCCCCGTACTAAGGTCCTGAAAATAGCACCCAGACAATGTGAATACTACAGAACAATTAAGATCTTTGGTGAGTTTTCCAATTGATAACAGATTATAAGACAATTTGGGAACATGTAAAACAGATAACAACACTAATGACGAATATAGTTTGATATCTCCTTGACCAGCAATGGAAGAATAAGTTCCATCAGCCACACGGATTTTCTTTTTTCCTGAACTTGGCACATAGTTAGAAAAAGATTCAGAATAACAAGTCATATGATCAGATGCACCTGAATCTATGATCCAGGTGCTTAAAGGACACATTTTTTCTGAAATAAGGACTGTTTTACCTGTTTGGGCTACAGAACAAGAGGGCACTGAACCTGAAATGGTGGAAGATTCGGAGTTGGATGAGTCCAGTTGACCCAATAGCTTCTTAAGTCTCTCAATATCATTTCTGTTGAGAGATTCCTCAGTTTTTAATTCCTCTACAGCCTCGGTTTGATGTGCATGTGCTTGCCAAGATTTGCTTCTGCCTTTACTTCCAATTTCTTTGTAGTTTGTAGGCCTTCCATGAAGTTTCCAGCAAGCTTCACGGGTGCGATTAGGTCGATGGCAGTGGTCACACCACCGATTATCCCTCTCTCTTGATTTCCGGTTGTCAGCATTTGAGAAAGGCTTAGAAACAGCTAAGGCCGAATTTTCAAGGGTTGTGCCACCACTTCCACTATTCCTTCCTTGACTCATTAGCTCCTTGTTGCCTTCCTCACCACGTGCAATTGAGACTGCCTCATCTAAATCTGGAAAGGGATCTTTCCCAATCACACGATCACAAACTTGGCCAAAATCTGAATTGAGACCAAGGAGGAACTGATAAATACTCTCCTTTTCCAGCAAATTTTTGAATTTCTTCATGTCAGTTGCACACTCCATTTCAGTCTTTTGATAAAGATCCAATTCGTTGAATAATCCCTTAAGGGTACTATAGTATTCAGTGATTCCAGAAGTTCCCTGCTTTGTATTAATTATCAGTCTTTTGATCTGAAAAATTTGAGAGTCGAAACCTTCTTTTGAATAGGATCTGTTGACCCCCGTCCAAATATCCTTTGCTGTAGGAAAAAGTAGATAAGCCTTGCTGATCTTCGGTTCCATGGAATTTATCAACCATGCCATCACCATTGAGTTTTCTGCTTCCCAAGTCTCGTACGTTGCATCATCTTCCGCAGGTTTCACAACCCTTCCTGAAACATATTTAAATTTCCCTTTGCTTATGAGGGAAATTTTGGCTGATTGAGACCATTCCATGAAGTTCTTCCCATTCAATTTGACCGTGGAAATCTGCAGGTTGGGATTTTCAGAATGGATGATCATGTGAGAAGTGGGTGTAATTGATGGGGTTCCAATGGGCTTAGTTGCTTCTGTCATGATTACAACGATGATGACAAGACGAAAGATGGGTAGCAGCAGCAAGGAAAAACTGGACAAATTAGCAAGAAGAATGGCTAAAAAAAAAATCAAAGGGATAATGAGAAAATAAGCTGCCTTAGAATACTCTGTTCAGGAATAAAAAAAAAAGCAAAACAGGGTACTGAAGTGACCCAAGAGAAGCAGCAAGAATAACTTGGAAAAATCAGCGATGAAGGCTGAGAAAAAGAACCTTATCTTGGCTCTGATACCATGAAGTTTTCCAGAATTGAAAACTTTTCTTCATTGCTTAAACAGAGACGTGAAGGTCTCAATATATACAGGCTGTATATCATACAGAAAAAGGAAATAAACTGATACTCCTAATCAACCTGATTTGGTTATAAAACAGAACCTATCTAAATAGCTATATATCAGGAATAAATAAATAAAATTAAATATACAAAATATAATCCACCATAAATACAAAATATTAACCAAATCTTCAACATATTTCAATACCGTCTAATGTAGCATATAATTTGTTGCTATAAAATCGTTGAATGTTATTAAAGTATTTGACGTAATACAAGAATTATAATTCTCTCTTATTATTATTCGGTATAGCACTCATACATAAATATATGACTCTCTTGGTTATAAATATTCTTACACAAGAATATTTAATTAGCTACGTATACATTCAGAGAACACACGTGACTGCCAGTATACTTTTACCTATGCTTAGTGCACGTGGAATAAATATAATTCTTTTGCTTATACTAAGTGCACTTGTATGCATATGCTGAGCTCACACCACGTGAGCTATCAATACTTCTCTCGACATTTCCACTCAAGCTTATGAGTGGATATTGTCCACTCAAGCTGGTGAAATGTAGACCCCATTTTCTCAGGCTTTCCATACCTTCGAGGCTATCTCTTATTACCAAAATATCATCTACATAGACTAGCAAAGTAGTGACTCCCCCTGATACTGAACTAGAATCTCTTAATTTATATTCTATATTTATTTTCTTTTTCTTCTTCTATCTTGTTGTAAAAGAATTTTTTTTCTCCGTTTGGTCCAATATTCATCTAGAAAATCTATTATTTATTGGATCTTCAAAGGAATTAACCTTATAATGACAAAATTAATTGGATGAAAATCTTATTAGTGGAATATGCATATGATCTAGTTATGTGATAGATAATACTAAGTATCTTATCTTTATATATATATATATATATATATAGATTTTATAAGTGGAGCTTAACTAATGATTTTTATTTATTGCAAATTAAAGGAAAATATCTACTACTATTCAATCCACACCCCATTCCATTAAGGATCATAGATTTTCACTCCTACATTTGGTATGACTCGAACCTAGGACCGAAATCCCACGTAGTGAGTACTCTTACCACTTGAACCAACTCACCACATAATGTAATATATAATTTATCACTATACAATCGTCAAATGTTATTAATGTATGTGTTTTAAATTTTAATTCAACAAGGACAACTCATCTGTTACATCAGGTGATATTAGAAAAAGTGACATATAAAATAAGATCCTTAGTATAACCACATGATAGCAAACAAGGGATATAGTCACTCACCAAATGACCTCTAGTAATCGAGTGACCAAGAGTCACCTAATAGATCACTTACAATAATTCAAAAGAAAAGATGTTTGGAATTTTTTCAAATTTCTTTTTGTATTCCGAAATTCGAAGAATTTAGGCTAAGAAATGGCAGTAGTTTATGGGATGGTATTAGATTTATAGCAAAATTTTGTAATGAAAACTACTATAAAGCTAAATACATTTTTTTTAATTCACTTATCCACAATAATAATAAAAAGGGATAACTGCAAAAAAATACCCTAAAGTTTGAGCGTTCTGTAATTTGAATCCTGAAGCTTGGACTCTGCAAAAGAATACTCTGAGATTAAGAATTTCTGAAAATTAATATCCAGGACAGATTTTTTTGATCAATTTTAGGAACAAAAAAACAATAATATCCTCAATTAAAACTAGATTCATCCATATTATTCATCTTAATTTTGAGGATATTATTGTATTTTATCAGTTAAAAATCAACACAGGGTATTGATTATTAGAAATTCGTAGATCTCAAAATATTATTTTGCGGAATCCAAACGTCAGGATTTAAATTACAGAACATCCAAATATGAGGGTATTTTTTTGCAAATATTACTAATAAAAAACTGAAATTCCCCTATTTTGAGTTTTGTTGGATTTAAGTTCGGAAATTTGACATGAATAGTATTATTTTGAACTAAAATGATTTTTTTATAAATATTTTGAAAAATGATATTTCTAATAGTGTTACACAACTGTCACAATTTATGACTATTCATCAATTCTAAAAAAATCATAATTTTATGGGTTATAAATTATATTACCTCCTGTCATGCAACTGTATGATATCATTAGAAAAAGTCATTTTACCCCAAATTTTATTTTCCTTTTTAAGTTTTTCTCAGTCCCAGATTTTCGTTTTCAAGGACCAATGGCAACATACAAGAATGTGGATTCTGTCCAAGCCCCACGATGAGCAGTTTGGGCTATTCTACCATGAATTAACTCAACCCAGGGCCGAAAATGGGCCTAACTGTAGTAGCTGATGGCCATCTGAGGAGAACTGAGAGGTATGCGTAAATTTCCTTACGAGGATATTTTCTAGATTTTCATTTCCAAGACACCAAATCAAAACAAAATGCTGCTTAATATACTTAAAGCAAACGAAATTAAATTTGTTCAATATTACCTTTTGAACCTATCAGAGAAACCACTTGAAGAAATTCTTGAAATCATGACAAAAAAATATCACCACAATATCAAACTTAATTTAATGCAAGTTGTTAATTTTTTCAACTATCAAAAGTGACTAACAACCACTTACAATAACACAAAGGTCTAAAATGAAAATCTCTTACAACAAACAGCATTTAAGACACACGCCCACCCCCACAACCCCAACCATAATACAAAGATATTTTATGGTTACATAAATATTTGCATTTAAAACCATAACCTATAGCCTCATATAAATATTTGCAGGCCACAAGTTTTTTCCTCAGCTTGATTTGAGCTCTCCCTTAGAGTAATCTTTTTTTTTTTTTTTTCCTTTTTCCTTTTTTGGTACAGGTTTAACAGAGGAAAAAAAAAATTAAAGATCAAAGAAAAATGGCACTGAAGTGGTTCCTAAACTATGCATTTACATTGGGTCACCCAGAAAATGTTGAGATGACAAAGGGAGCAAAAGAAAAGACTCAAGTGATTTCAATTTGCAAGGAGGAAGAATACCCAGATGGGTTCCAATTGCCTCTTCACTATCCAAGTTATAACAAGGCAGATTATGAGAAGATGGAAGAATGGAAGCTCGATATGCTTCTCAAAGAATATGGCATCACTGTTAAGGGGTCTTTGGAGGAGAAGAGAAAGTTTGCTATGGGAGCTTTCTTATGGCCGGATCAAATGTGATTGGCTAACGTTTTGCTTTCCTGGTTTTCTTTATCCAATCTACTAGTTGAAGAAAAAAAAGGTGGTTAAGTATGTAAGAATGTACTACTATTTTGTGTGAGGCCTTTTTTTAATCTCTATCTCGAAAATTTTAACTATGGTTTATCTTACATTAACTATGTGGTATAATATTTAAAAATGGTCTTGTCGGCACCATTCATTATAGTTGTCGTCTTTTGGTATTAGATTTTACTTTTATCTGTTTTTCCTTTATTCTGTATAGAGCATATAAGTATATAGTATCTGCTAGGCAGATATGTGTCAACTATCATGTAAATCTTTACTTGGCTTAAAATATATATGATTATAAAGCTAGTCGAGTTCGTAGCTTGGTGCACTCTAATTTGCTTTCATTCTCTTTTAAGTATCTTACAAATCCAAATTCATCCAGCCCTTTCTTGATTTTAACTCATGTTTAATATTATTCACCTTACAATCATTTCTTTAACTAAAATTTTCATGGTTGGATCTACCCCCTTTATCTAATAATTTCTTTTTTTCTTTTCCATTCCTCTTTAATGATAATAAGTTATAGGGGAGGGCTACAGTAGGGGCGCCCCTACGTAGGGTCACCCCTACGTAGGGTCACCCTTTATATACCGTTTGATGGAAATCTGTGGGGAATAACAGGAATCTGTGGAGAATCTGTTTATACACAGATTCCCATCAAACGGTGTATAGACAGGGCCCTACGCAGGGACGCCTTTACTGTAGACACGCCCTAAGTTATAACAAGCATATAGATCAATTTTTGTTGCACATTAATACCAATACCCTGAAATACCATTTTTATCCGCTTTTTTGGATCAAAAGTTAAAAGAATATTCTTTATTTTTAGTATCACAATAGGAAAAAAAGAAACTGTTGTAACTTTTTCAGTATGGTTTGGTGTTAGGCAGAGAAACAAGTTTCAGGTTGTGCCCACTTAAAGTAAAAGAACGTTTGATGTTATCTTAGGGATTAAAAAGAAAAGTGGAATAAAAAGAAGGGAAAAAAAAAGATAAAGTCAAAATCACTTAGAGCCGTGCTATTACATTTTTGTATAGTCTTCGAGAACCATCTATAAAAGAGAGTACGTGGATAAAGAGAGTCTTGATTTGCATGATTAACCTTTAGATGTTTTTATCATTAAACTCAAAATTATCCTCAAAATGACATAATATGAAGTGGCTTATGCAGAGCATTTTGCTGTAAAAATTGTGTACATTGTGCCATGTGGCATACTTAATGCGAAGATGTGATCACTCTTCTTATAAGAACCAATAAAATGATAACACAAATATTTATAAGTTAAAAACAGCGGAAGGAAAGGAAATTGAACCAAATCTCTATTTTTTCGGTCCCATGTTTTTCCATTGTTATCTTAATCTTCTCTCTAATTGATAACAACATAGTTCTTCTGTAGTCCAAAACCAAATTATAGCCTTCACCAAATTTCAAGATTATTTTCAGACATGAGGTTTGCAGTCGATTTTTGGTTTGAATTTTGCCACGTGGAATGTTTAATCTTAAAAGGTCGGTTACTTACATTACCAAAACCAATAACGTGATAACACAAACAATTAGAAACCATCACATTTTCTAACACCATTTTATGCCTATCTACTATGTATAAACTTAGGGTGAACTAGTGTTTGACAAAAAAGCACAGTTTTGCTTCATGAGGCAATATGCATCAAATTTCTATTAAGTTAAACTCAAAGCCTTAATAATGAGATTATTACCAGAAACTAAGGACCATATTTGCTTACAGCTCAAGACTTGAACAGAGAAAGCCCAATTATGAGACCCTTTGGACCTTCTATATGGTAGATATACGTGTATTTAAACTATACTAGTATTATTGGTCTATTATACATGGAACTACCCTTAAAAGTCCCTCAAATTTGGTCCCATGTCCCAACTGAATGACACCTATCTATTATAAAGCAAAGGGTATAGTAGTCAACCTCAAATTGGTAAACAAGAAGATAACTATTACCTAATAAGTTGACAGACAGCTAGAAAGTACAAAATCGTCATTCAGACAATAAGAACAATCCCTCCAATGGGCAAACTTGACTTATCGCAAAGATTCCCAAAGGGCACTACGTATGTCATTGGAACACCACTTAAGGCACCCTTTTTAATTTTATGTCTATTATTGCATGTTGGTCAAGGATAGTTTGGTAAAACCAACCAAACCCATGTAAGTTATCCTTCAATTTGGAGTACTATATATATAGGTGAAGCTCTTCATATATTTTCATACATATGAACCAATATCGTACTCAACATACCACCCTACCCTTCAAAGTCCAAACTCTCCTCTTTCCACTATTTTATATCGTGACTCTTCTCTATAGGAGCTAGTTCTTCATGAAAATGGAGGCAAGTAAGAGTCAAAACATACATAGCTTGGCAAAATTCACGGATGCTCAGTTTCTAAAAATGGTTACTCAGTTGTTGCTCTCAGTTTCAGTGTTCTCTTTTTTCTTTTCTCACTCATCTTTGTTTTCTTTCCTTCATTCTCTCAACTTCTATCTTTCAACATTGCCTTACCAACTTTTCACCCACACCATTGATAAAAACTGCATATTCCTCCTATGCAATGGACTTCTAGTTTTCCTTGCTAAATACTCTGGTTTGATAAGGACTTTGTCCTTGTCTAGCCCTCAAGATCATGATCAATCTTATTCCAAGAACATCATGGATGTTTCTCAATCCGAATTGTCAATGCCGCCGCTAACGGAAGGAATAGTCTTGGGGACTAAAGAAGCTGAGGTTGAAAGCATTGAATCAACAGAAAGTGTTGTCATCAAAGAAGCAACTGAAGACCAGTACTGTTTCACCAACCAAACAGAAGCAGAAATAGAAAATGAAAAACCAGTCTTGGAAGATCACGAAGAGCAAGAACGAGATGACGAGTTTGTTGTTTCGAATGAAGAAGAACAAGAAGAAGAAGAAGAAGAAGAAGAAGAAAAAGAAGAAGAAAATGCATTAGTACATGTTCAAGAAGATAAAGAGGAGCACACTTGGTCAGAGGTTGACTTAGTACAAGAAGAAGAAGAAGAAGAGGAGGAAGTAGGAAATGGAATGCTTAGTACAGAGGAACTTAACAAGAAATTCGATGAATTTATCAGAAGAATGAAAGAAGAATTAAGGATTGAAGCACAAAGACAGTTAATTATGGTTTAAGTTACAAAAACCTCAAGTGTTTTCTCTTCTTCAATGAGGAAACATAAAAGCATGCAGTGTAGTATCTCTCATAGTAATGATGTTTATAAGCTATAGGAAATTAAGAATCCTTTGCATCAGTTCTCCTTATGTTGATTAGTAATTAGTTTTGCATAAACTTTTACTAGTAAATCTTTTTGCCTTTCCTTCTTTTTTTTCTTTTCTCCCTTTTGGGGTCTAGTTTTGGTTGTGTAATGTGTACAAACACGAGTTTTCTTATATTACAATCCATAACTGTCCTTAGCAGCTGTATTTTTAATATGGATTATTGCTATTTAAATTACTAAAATCAATAATGTCCTTACAATTCCCAAGAACAACCAAACAATAAGAGGTTGAGTAGTGATGGCTGGCAGAAATCTACTTGATTTAAAAATCTGATTGATTGCAAGTCAACCAATCAGAAAGTACTAACTGATATTTTTGCATATTTATATATATATATATGTATGTACATGTACTAAACTTAAATGGAGGGTATCAATGATTGTGATGAACATAACAAGGCCCATATGAAAATGATGCTTAAGATGCAGCTACATGGTAAAGGGACCTACAAGTAAGCCAGGACAAATAATGATCAACTTCATATGTTTGGTATGGAGCTTAAAGTTCACTATGAATTGCTCATCTACAGTTACCTTCCTTGACTTTAAACTATTCTTGTTTAGGAATAAAAAATGATTAGAATAAGAAAGATAACCAAGTTGATGGAGCTAACTGACAGGTCAGCCTTGAGGAAGGCTTTTAGATCAACTATTTAATCCAGGTTCATTAAAAAATTCTAGCACGATTTAAGTAAATGCTTTAATAACTTATTTCCAAATTAATGAAATTCTGGTTTGGTATCATTTTTGTTTTTGTTTTAACAAAAAGAATGGTGGAGTTCTTCCTAAGCAACATTTTGCAAAGATTTCCGTCTTTTATTTTATTTTTTATTAGTGAAAATAAGTGTTACCAAACAAGCCTAAGATGTAAAATTATTTTTTGTTTCATTTTCTATTGGTAAAAATAAGTGTTACTAAACAAGCTGAGGATGTAAAATTAAAATTAAGTAACCACGAACTCACCACCGAGTCTTTAAGTAGGATGGTGAGAGACGACATTCATTTTATGCACATCTTGGATTCGAATCTCCCTTTTCACCCCAATGATCAGGATATATGGGCAATCCCCTTCGTGAGGGATCTATATACCATTCAGAGGCCTACATCACCTACATCACCTTTGGGGTTATTTAAGTATACCATCCTCTACTCGTATAACCCAACTCATTAACTATTGAGTCAAATTTGAAATATTATTTCTTTGTCCGGTGAGTTCATCCATTGTTTATTGCAGTAAGCCATATTTGTTTTCTTAAGACTGGCATGTACATATAAGGTGATTCATGGCTATATTTTTTGCAATATTCCTGTCTTCAGTAACTGTGGCAACCAAAAAATCCATAAGTACAATATATCCACAAACATGAACAGGACTTTCCACGTGTCTTGAATATATGCAGCCAAATACCCCTCCCTCATGTATAAAAACATCCACATCCACATATTGTGGGGAGCAAAAATGAAAGTAGATGTGACAGAGTTTCACTTCTTTAGAACAACATCTTACTTCACCAAATATAGCAATGAAATTCAGAAAGACCCCTGGAATCATTCAGTAACTTTCATTGCTTTAGTTTTGGCATATTAAACCGACATTTGTCAGTGATCATGGAATCATTCAGTGACTTCCTCTCCTGTCTCATTGCCACTTGGCAGTTGCTTTGCTCCAGAGTGGTCTAAGCCTCCTTTTGCTGCATTCAAGCCACTGTGATCTCCAATATTTAATTGGGTATAACTCTTGGGAGTAGTGAATCAAATATCTTTAAAGCTTCAACATAATATTGTTGAAAACAAAAGCAATAAACTTTTGTTTTCTTTAGTGAAAGGGACTGAAATATTATCATTTTTTCACATTGTACAGTCCTGTGACCAAAAAATGAATGTACCCTTTACACTTATGTGGTTGAAAAATCAGGAGCTTTCATTTTCACCTCCCCTTACAATTTACATGGATTCACATCACAAAGAAGGTTCTCTGGGTCCTCCTCAAAGTGAAAAATCATTCTCAACATTAATTAGACATGTTTGATTCTCTTCCTCTATACATTGCTAGAGGTACCCACCAATCTTGATTGAGGTAATGGAACAAATTGTATTGAAAGGCACAGCACAGATACAGTGACCAACTATAGATGTCTTCAAGTGGAAGCAAAGGTCATATCTCCATTTCTCATAATGAAGCAGTGAAGAACCACATACTTAAAAAAAATTTAAAGTTAAGATCAGAAGAATAGCAAGGACAAGATGGTTCCAAGGAAAGCATTAGGGTGTCCACGTGACACACCAAAACGTGGCACGTGTGTCTCAGCTGGCCGAATCTATATGATTGAGCCTTTGATTAAAATCATTACATTATGAGTGAATGATTGTAACCTTGAGATCGATAAGGTAAGCAGCAAAGATGGTTCATTTTGGTTCAAATAATGCAGTTTTGCAATCAATTATGAAGTGGGGTCTATGCATTCCATGGTTAGCCGTTTAAGAAGAGAACATAAGTTTGATATGCAAGATTGAGAATGAAGCATAAATGTAGTAGTACGAACATTGAGGCACTACTAACACTTCAGCTTTCAATAATTTGGTTTGGACCCCATACAAGATATGATACGTTCAACAGATCTTGGAAGTTCTATCCTAGATGATTTGAATTATCACCATGAACAAACATTATAAACAAGAACATATAACACCATACTGATAAGGGTATTGAGAGACCAAAAATCTGCCACCTCCATAAAATAAAGGATATTGAAATACATATCTTATATCTTGGTATCTAACAAATATTCATTAGTGTTATATTATACCACACGGATTCCAATGATGAACCATTGACAATGATAATTCTAAGTCGTGCATTATTGAGTCGTTGATGTGCGCTTGTTCATTAACTTGCTTCATATACACATATATCATGTTGCAAGTTTTTCCACATACCATTTTCAAACAAACCGGCGATAAAAGCTGTGGTATATATCGAACTAGCATATGAACAGGGTGTTCGACATTAACAAGCCAAGAAACCTTTTTTTTTTTTTTTTTCGGATGCTAATTATGAGATTTCCTTGTCCTATAAGTGACCATTAATTAGGCGCAGCGGCTTAAGTCAATTTTGCAATAAAGTTCCAATAATTGTACGGGACTCTTTATGCAGCCTAGAAAGCACACTCTTAAAAAAGCCTACTTTGAGCCAGGATTAGTGGTGGGGGAATTAAAAAAAATAATTTTAAAGGGTTAATCTAAAAGTTAAACTAAATCTTTTTATGATCCTGACTTTAAAAATTTCCAAGATTTAGTTCTTAAACTATGTTTTTGTCTTATTTTGGTCTTTAAGCTTTTAAATATCACCTTTTTTCCTTTTTTTTTTCCTCCAACTTGAACTGTGTTTTTTGTTTCAGTTTTGGTCCGAAGTCTCATTCTGATTTTTGTTTCAGTTTTGGTCCTTAATCTCAATTTGAATAATTATATTATAAATCAAAACTAGATCAAAATTGATACAAGAGAAAAAAAAATATAATTCGAAATAGCATAATATGACACTTGAAGATTCATGGACTAAATTGAGACACCATATTATTTAGGTACTAAGATGAGATATTCTAAAAATAAGGATCCAAAGTTGACGTTTAAATTGCAATTCAAAAACTACAATGAGATTAATCCAACAATCAAAGTACAAGGGAGAGATATATTTGTGACAAGAAATAATAATGATGTTGAACAACATCACAAATTAACTTGCTCATGAACCAAGCCACAATATCTCCACGAAACAGTATCAGAAAAATAAATAAATAAATAAAAATTTCGTACAATAATTTCGAAAAAGATGAAGGCTATTTTTCTCTATAGCCATCCATTTGAAGAAAAAACCTAACATTAATAATAAATAACCAAGGAATATAATTACATGAAATCTCAAATGTAATAAAAGGAGAATGCCAGCGAACGTAATTGACGTATGTATGCTACACATTTGGGTGGGATAAGGCAAACAAAGTCCAAACCTTTGCCAGTGACCAAGGCAATTGTTGTTCCATCCTGGTTGAGTTTTGCCAATTAGTAAACAGTTTACTAACTTGTACTAACCCATATTTAGTTTCATATTTACTACTTTCCTATTTGTTATTTTTCTAGAATAATCTTCTCATTTAATTACGAATTTTATTTGTGTCCTGTGTCTTCAAATGGATAATCCTAAGTTAGGAATAGAAAACCAACAGAAATGGGAAACAAATATAATTCATAAATTAAATTAAAAAATGATTTTAAACAATAATAACACGAAAAAAAATATGGGATATTACTCATCAGTAAACGGGTAACTAATTAGTCTAATTACAAAAGTCAACTAGGCTAGGCTAGTACAGCACCGGTCTCGGGTATTGGGCATACATACATTAGACTGTCTTTTGCATAGTCAACTAATGCTCACAATTCTCAATTAGTATGTACCACACAATAACAATAATAACAACCACGATGCTTTACTTTCAAATTTCACATTTCTCAAATCGAAAATTACACAGCGATTCCAATTGTTTGTTAAACCGTTAATCTTGCTCAGCAACTATATATCTAGTTAGGCTCCTAAGAAGGAACAAATACATAGAACATTCAAGATTTTAGATGTAAATTCCACCTTGGATCTTAGATGGTAAGTACTCCGCTGATAAGAAGGTTAATGCACGTGCAGATAATGCTTCTATCTCAAACTTCACTCCTCTTTGTAGCATCACCTCTAGCTCCAATCTTTCAAGGCAAAAAGAAGAAGGCAAAAAAATTAGAACATTATAACTATTTAAGCCAGCGAAAATGATGACATAAGAAAGCATATGGAGTTTTACCTCCATTTTGGCACCTCTCTTTGTAGGTAGCATCTGCGTAACATGGCTTCAATTTTCCTCTTGTCTGAGATTGACACAAGTCATTGGTTAAGATTACAAGTAAAAGATAACCATTCTTGAGAGACCATAACATTTCTCACCTTCTGCTGTCATAGGAAGAAGACACTGGTTTGGAAGACAGTACTTCTCTGAATCCGAAGGAAAAACTCCAAGCCATTTTATCTCTGGGACCCGTAAAAATTTTGCATCATATGCCATTTGCTTGAATTAGATAATAGTGAGTTTAGATTGGATATAAACCGAGTATTATGCACAAGCAAGCAGCAAAAAAGAATTGAAAGTAGATTATAACATTCAGATAGATCAATGAAGTTGCCTAACCATAGAACCAAATCGGTATGTAGACAGAATGTCAAAACCGTAAGGATCACAATCTACCAAGCAATATGCAGGGAGATGCAAAGTATCAATAAGAAGACGCAAAAACCTGATCAATGTTATTGCAGCTTGTGAGAAGGTAGTAGACATGAAAGTAGAAAGGTATTTAATTTATTTCACATGGAAAATATTACAGATTTTCTACCTTCTTGTAGGGATATCAGGATACCCTCGTCCCTGTAATGAAAATAAAAAGGAGTAATGATCACGCATCTATAGCAAGTTTAGGACTCATAAGACGGACAAACTTACCGTGATAACAATGCAACGGTTTTTGTTGCAGAACTGGTCATTTGCCAATCGTTGGAACACTAGGCCGAAATCAAACAATCCAGGTTTAGTTGATAGAAATATACATATGAACCCAAGCAGCTAGGATTGCTAACAAAGAGAAGTACCTGATTCTTTCTCCACAACAAGAATGTACTGGGCAACACTAACTACATCTGCAGGCTAGAGTTAAAAGGAAACCTCTATCTTTTTTTGAGAAACTTTATCAGAAGATGCATACTAGACTTGACATTTCATACTTGCAAAGATTACATTGTCACAATGGAGCTTCTAGACCAAATCATGTTTCTCAACGGTTTGGATACCTTTAACTTGTTCAACGTGAACAGGAATAGGGTGAGCCTGTAAATGAAGCAAACATAGATATAGAACTCAAATACAGAGGAAAGAAAATGATACTTTTAGAGCATATATATAATGTATGTTCTCCATTCTTACAGTGCTTGGCCTATTTATGCAATCAAATTTCTTTTCAGATTCTGAGAATCTTACCCATCCCATCACCAACCTAAAACAAGAAAAACGTTAGTTAACATCAAGAGGTAACTAAATCTAATACGTGCCCATAGTGATAACAAATTAACCAAGCAAGGTTACAGATTCTTCATTCTATGATAGTTTCATCCTGAGAAAGTGAAGACATGGTATATAAGATAACAGGCCCGGACCTTAGTTTATCAAGTCATTTTCTTACTTGTGATTCTGATTACAATGCATTTTAACTGCTAGAAGGAAGGAAATTAACTTAAGAAGAAAACAGCAGTCTAACGGACCAAGAAAACGCATATCCAAATTTTAAAAATCATTGATGTTTGCAATTTCAAAGAAAAGGTTGTCCTTTGACATGAGTTCTGATGCATACCCATTTCCAACAGAAACCTGCCAAAAGGAAGGAATACTGAAGTATATCAGGGGCTGTATGTAACCTCAAAAAGCAAGTGTTGCCGAGACTGCTTTGAATCACTTGAAAGTACAATTTAACTCTTCCTACCAATTATTCACGAGGAAAAAAAAAAAAAACAGAGGCATAGCGCATAGGTGCCACATTAACTTAAACAACAAGGTTTACGAATTTGTATGAAATTGGGAGTAAAAAAATCAGAATATCAAAAATCACTATCTTAATTTTCTCAGAGTTGGCTACACAGGATATGCCTCATAAATGTAATTGTTATGGCTTACGCACCACGTTTAGATTGTGCCTACTACATTGCAGAAGGATGCATATGTCATTGATTGCCCGGTCCACAATTGACTGCTCTGTACGGCAAAAATAAGAAGAGAACATTATTACAGGCTATATCAAGAACATTATATATATATATATATATTTTCAACATCAGAAGTGAAATAGAACGGTTTCTTAGAAGGATAAAAAAAAAAGAACAGAAATTGAACAAAAATCACCTGAAAATGCAGCTGGGTGCATGTAATATATATCTCTTTTAGACCCGTGTTTGTTTTCTTGCAAAAGTTTCTGGACAATCAATAGAACCCTCAGCAGAACATCTGATAGAGGACCAAACAAAAAGGATACTGGATCATCAAATCTATACTCAATTCAAAGTCTAAAATAAACACCCTTTATTATATATCAAATGCACAATCTAAAGCTTGAAATTACACATTAAACATAACCCACCCATTCTATGCACATGGTTTTCCCTCTGACATGTAAGAATTTCCCTCCCTTTGGGCAAATCAGAGCTACAACAACTGCATACAACAATATTAAACACTCTTAAAAATAAAAATAAAAATAAAAACAAAACCTACAAAAGCAGATTTTGGGGTACTTATTCCACCATGCGTGCACAGCACCTTTAGTTATGAAATTAGAAAAGGTCATGTATTCATTATCATAGGAGTTAAAAAAAAAAGTTCATTTGTCACGGCAACTTTTAATTGTTTCCATTATCAAATATTTCATTCGATTTTCTTATATTAGTATGGTCAACTATATGATGTCAAGTTTCCTAGGTAGAGTTTTTTCCTTAATCTTATGCATATAAGAATCCAGAGACAATAGAAATTTTAGAAAAGCTTCTTCCATATTTGCATCTTTTCCTTGGGTCAAAAGATTTGGTATCAAGAGCGACTGTCATGGCACCCTTTAACCAAACCCGATTATTCAAACCAAATTGCCCCAAATCTGAAAGTGAGAATCCTAGTGGATGGATCTATAAATGCAGTCAGTTTTTCAATATCGACATTGCAGAACAAGATAAGGTTGGTTTAGCATCAATCCATTTGGAGGGTTGCGCCCTTGACTGGTTTCAAGGATATGAAGCTTGAAATGTGAATCCTACACAACAGGGGAAATTTTCTTCGGCTACTGTTTCTCAGTTTGGATCCAGCACGTATGCTAGTCCTGTTGGGCAAATAACCCAACTGAAACAAACCTCTACTGTAAGAGTCTATCAGGAGCAATTTGAAGCGATGGCGGCCAGAATTCGTGGGCTACCTGAGGATTGTTTTGTTCAGTGCTTCATTAGTGGCTTGAAAGTTGCAATTAGGAACCAGGTAACCATGTTCCGACCAAACCACACTAACCAGGCCATTGGGTTGGCTTGACTGCAGGAAGAAACAATGGTGGCAATTCTCATGGAGGTGAAAGGTTCTAACAATGGTAATGTGAGTACAGTAAATTCCTTCGTAGCCCGGAAAACCAACGACAACCTTTCACCCTCTTTTTGCCAATTATTACATCGTATTGCTATTAGTTTTGTTGTCAGATTTTCATTTAAATTTCTTGTTTGTCAATTCTATGATAGGTCCCCCCACCCAATTAGTTTATATCTTATGCTAATAAGAATCCAGTGATTCTATGGGGTTTTATCTATGAAGTTCGAGTAAAATTCTTAGAATGTCTCCTCTTTATTTGCACATCTTCAACTTGGGTCATAACATCCTTAGCCCTAATTTGGTCACTGAGACCCTAAAACCCTAAATAATCAAAGGATTCAAAAATAAGAGAGGGAAAAGAAACGAACCAGTTGGAATCTGAATTCATGCAGTAGTTACTGAATCGATCAATTGAAATGACGGGAGACCGTCCATTGCAGAGATCTTCGACCAAAGCTCGAGTAAATTCTGGACAAGAAAATGGAAATTTAAAATAATTAAAAAAAAATTATGGGCAAAAATTGAACGAAGGTAATCAAAGCATATCGATTTCACCTCTGATCTTCTTCAACAAATCGCCTGGTTCTGGATGTCGTGAGCTCCTCCTTCTCTGATCCTTTCCCTCCATTTTTAGGGTTTTTGAATTTTCAAGGCCTTCTTATATGGTGGCCACTGGGCGGAGATACGACGTCGTCTTATGCCCGCTTCTCCCAAGAACGTGAAGAATATTAAGGGCCTGTTTGGGATAGTTTTTACTTCTTGAAGTAAAAGTATAAAAAGATCTTCCTAAAAAAGATGGTAGGTCCATGCTTCTTTAAAAAGATCTTTTGGATAAAAAAAAATCTTCTAAAAATTCATCCAAACACTCCTAAAAGATCTTTTGAGCCCTAAAAGATATTTGAAAACTGTGCCAAACGGCCCTAAATCTACTTTCTCACTATTTGATAGATAGATTATATTATTTAATTTTACATTTTATTAAATATAGATATCAAGAGGAAAAGAGACCGATCCTAGCATTTTCTTTATGACATTAATGAATAAACGAAGGTAAAAATTGCTATTTCATAGCTCTTTTTAGTTTTTTTTTTTTTTTAAATCACGTAAACAATGTAATTTTATATCTTTTTCATTTAGCAATTTGGAAATCTCCCATAAAAGCTAAAAGGATAAAAATGGGTAGGGATATTTAGAAATCCATTTACCTTTGACAAATTTTGCCAACCAATTTACATTTTGCAATTTCTTAAAAACGTTGGTGTTGGGAGTAAACAGAGAAGTAGTTTTGCTATTTAGGTGACACTCAAATAATAAATCAAGAATAGATAGGCAAAATTCGTATTCCGAACAAAATGACTAATTGTTCTTCCTTCTATTGTCTTAACAATGTCATATCGCCTATGAATGATGACACATTACCTCCAAGAAACACTATCAGAAGATAATAATGCTAAATATCTTATCTCATATTGTATTTTTTTAATAGACACATTTGATCTGGTATATGATTTTTTATTATATAAATAGTGAATAACATTCAACTTATTTATAGTAAGTTTCAATTCACCAGTTAAATTGTAACAACTCATTTATCGTGTTAGGTGGTATTAAAAGCGTTATAAATTAGATGAGATAAAATTAAAGAATAAATAAAACTTTCATACAATAAGTCTAATAGAGAAATGGCAGGGAATGAAATCACAGGTAATAGATTCTCCCAAATGTAATATAGGTGAAGGCTTGGGACAAACGTGATTAACGCATCTTTGCTATTTAAGGTAGGATCATAGTGAGACTGCATCCCTTGATGTAGGAGAGCCCAAACCATGAGTCTACTTCCTATAAATTATTAGTTACCTGTTTACTAAAAAGTAATAACCTAGACTTAGTTTCTTGTTTCATCGGTTGTAATCAACTTTCATTACCTATTATCACAGATAAAACAAGTCTTTAAATCGATAATCCTAGGCTACGAATAACAAATAAAATTCATAATTAAACTAAAAACAATGATCTAGAAAATAACAAATAGAATAGTAATAAAATAAACGAGAAATGGTTTGTTTCGTATAGTAAACAAGGTAACTATTATAAAAGAGTTTAACTAAATACTACTCAGCATGAGTCTCCACTAAGGGCAAAGGCTCGGCCAGTAATCCACTATACTACAATTTCAATAGATGGCCAAGATGGGTCAAATTAGTTTGTCATATATAATGCTAGCAATTCCCAATTAATACATACGAAATCCAATAACAACTACAATGATTTACGTTCATTCAATTTTACATTTCTCAACTCGAAAATTACACAGCGATTTCGAATTGTATTATTGTGTCGTTAAAGATTAATCTTGCTAATGCAAGACTTTTGCAACTCCTCATCAACTATATAGCTATTTAGGCTCCTAAGAAGTAACTAATACATAGAATATTTAAAAGTACTCCGCTGATAAGGAGGATAATACGCATGCAGACAATGACTCTATCTCAAATTTCACTCCTCTTTTGCACCATCACCTCTAGCTCCAATCTTTCAAGGCAATAGAAAAAAAATATATACCACATTATAATTATCTAAGCTGACCCAGAAAGAATGGCATCAAACACATGGAGTTTTAAATCCATTGTGGCACCTCTCTTTGTAGGTAGATTCCAACTAAAAGAAGCCATTCTTGAGATTGAGACCATAGAATTTCTCACCTTCTTTCAAAGGAAGAAGACACTGGTTTGGAAGACAGTACTTCTCCAACTCCAAAGGAAAAACTCAAAGAGCCATTTTATCTCTGGGGCTGGTGAAAATTTTTTGCATCATATAACCATTTGCTCAAGTAATAAAAGACTAAAATTTGAATTGGTTACAAACTGGAGTAGTCTGCACACGCGAGCTGCGAAAGAATTGAAAGTCGATTATAATCTTCAAAATAGATCAATCGAGATGCCTAACCATGGAACCAAATCGGTAAGTAGACAGAATGTCAAAACCATAAGGATCACAATCCACCAAGCAATACACGGGGAGATGCTAGGTATCAATTAGAAGATGTAGAAACCTGATCAATGATATTGCAGCTTATGAGAAAGTAATAGACATGAAAGTACAAAAATATTTATCCTTTCTCACTTAGAAAATATGATAGACTCCATGCATTCACAAAGGAATATCAGAAGAGGAGGGGTTTGGAATGATTCATTCTTTTGCTTTTTTTTTTTTTTTCCTGTTGTTGTTGTTTTTTTAGTGATATTTGTGTATAATAATGACAATAATATAATTTAAATTAACATTTGTTGCTTCATCTATGAATGTGGAGCTCTCTGATCTGGATGTTAATCATGTTATAAAGCATTGATTGATGAGAAAAATGAGAAAAAAAGGGTGATGAGTGAAGGAAATAGAAGGGGACCAATTTAACATATGCAAAACTAGTCAACAAAACTAAGATGAAGCTGAACAAAACTAATCAACAATTCTGCTCAGGAGATCCCATCTCACATCTGATTGGAAACTAAGGGCCTGTTTGGCATTGTTTTTTATTTTTTGTTTTTAGAGTTATGTTTTCAGAAATGAGAACAAAAACTGTTTTATAATGTTTTTAGAAAACAATGGGTGTTTGGCAAATGTTTTCTAAAAATATTTTTTAGGGAAAAAAAATTATATGAATATAAAAAATCATCTTTGTATTATAAAAAAAAAAATATTTAGAGAGAAAAAGTCAAGAGAGAGTGACTAGGTATAAATTCAAGTAAGGGAATGAGGAGAGAGAAAGTCACAAGAGAAAAGGTAATGAAAGATAATAATGAGAGAAAAAGTGATAAGAGAGAATATGGAAATAAAAAGTGTTGAGAAAGATAGAAGAAAAAAAAACTAATGAAAACACACAAGAAAAAGAAAGTGATAAGAATACATGAGGATAAAAAATAAAGACAAAAAAAGTTATAAAAAACAAAGTAGTAATAAAGAATGAGGAGGGATAATGTGATTAAAAAAAATGAAGGGATAGAAAATAATGAGAGAGAAAGTGATAGAATAACATAAGGAGAGAGAAAATGATGAGAGAGAATAAGGAGAGAGAAAATAGTGAGAGAGAATGAAGAGAGAGAAAGTGATGAGAGAGTATGAGGATTGAGAGAATGAAGAGAGAGAAAGTGATAAGAGAGAATGAAGAGAGAGAAAGTAGTTAGAAAAAGTGACGAGAGAGAACTATGAGAGAGAAAGTTACAAGAAAATATGTATATGAAAGTTATATGAAAGAATTTTTATTTTTTTCAGAAAAAGAAAAAGTTAAGAAAACACCTTGAAAACAACATTTTGTTGTTCTCTGAATTTTCTGTTTTCTTTAACTTTGTTTTTAAAAACTGTTCTCAGAGAACAATGCCAAACACCCTTACTTGTTCTCAAAAAACAGTTTTCTGTTTTTAAAAACAAAAAACTGTTTTTTAGTTATGATGCCAAACAGCCCCTAAATTATTCTTTTGCAAGCTGAGTGACAACGCAAGTTTGTTTGTCCTTTGCTTTTTTTTAAAAAAAAAATATTAATAAAATAAATAAATAGTAAAAATCCCAAGGAACCGTCCTAATGCAGAGGGCTGCCAAGAACAAAAAGGAGCTTCATCATATCAAGATTCATTTAACATACTCTTCATCTACCCAATGAACAGAATATAAAAATTAAAAAAAAATAATAATAAGATGCCAAACTAACTACGTTCATTGGCTAAATAATCTTGGCGATTGAGTTTTTTTTTTATCCTTTAATTTGCTTTTCGGGTACACGGAGACCAAACTCTCTACATAGAAAAAACCCCAATCCTCTATTTCTCGCTTCGAAACTAACTTAAGTTTGGTTAGCTTTTGATTGTAGAGGTTATAGGAGACAACTTCTCTATTAGTAGCTAGCATGAGTAGCTCATCACTCTTACTGAATGTCCATACAGAGGCAATATTGCCTGCCAATAAAGGTCCAATTCTCATGTGTTTAGTCCAAGAAGTAGAACCTTTCGCACACCCGACGCAGTCGTTCAGTCCCCAAATCTCAATGCTACTTACGTAACTCTTCATGGGACAGAAAAGTAAAGCAACAGATTCATTCCACAGAGTAACTTTAAAGCATTCTTCATCTTGTACACGATTATTTGGCAAAGGTACCACATGAAATACCTCATCACACATATCGAAAGAAAGGATCATAGACGACTCCCCAGCCACAAACGAACTAGACCAGTAGCAAACTCCTTTGCAGTACACGTATCCATTAAGAAAGAGAAATTTTCTAAGTAGAACATCGATCTTAATCTCTCTCCACGAATCGGTTGCCATGCTATAAACCTCAACAATTTGCTCAAAGTTCTCATTGTACATCCCAAACCTAACAACCTTGTAGTCATCCGCTTTTGAATCGTGGCCAAATCCTTGTCCCACTATGTAGACTTTGTGTTCGACCACACTTGGTTTTGGAAGAGTCCTGAATTCGTCGATCGCCGGATTCCATAAACTCACGCTAGACTTACCACCAATGCAAAGGATCCCATCACAGTGATAAAGCACTGAATCAATAATTAGATTCTTACTAAAGGGTGCGCTGAATTTTTTGCAGATATGATAATGGATGTGTTCGTTCTCATCATCATCATCGAAACAACTAAACAGAGTTATGCGGCCATACCATCTTGAGCGAAGCTTGAAGGGTCGGATGTTGCATATAAAAACCATGGATGTTGGAGATGAGAGTTCTTTGTTGATGTTATGGAGTTGCTTGGTTATGAATGGTGGGTTTCTTATAAGAGCATTGATGAGTTCGTACCACGATTTGCAGACGCACTTGAATCGTATAATACACTTAGCTGGTAACCATGATAAAATTTCAAACAGCACCCCTTCTGGCAAAGCCCAGTTTCTCCTCTTCATTTTCCTACTTATCCTTCCTAACGAAAAAAAAAAGAAAAAAAAAAAAGAAATCAAAAAATCAAAGTCTCAAAGTCTCAAATTAAAAAACATCATAGACACTCAAAGTAGTAGTGTACCAACTCTATCTCATCCGCCAAGCGGAAAATTTTTCAATATGAGAATAAACAATATCATGGCTATGTTTCTTCCAAAGGGAAAAAAATAAAATAAAATCAAAAGCCTTGCACCTTGCTGAAAAAGCTACTGACAAATTGATTTTACTCCGTAAAACCACATACAATTGAACAATATAGAGGGAAGAGAAGTAGAGCAAAATTGAGGTGAAACGACGTCGTCTTTAGTGCTTCTAGTTACAGTTACTAGCTTCTTTCAAGAAGCATATGTTCAAGTAAAAATTAGAGTGGTACCTTCATTTTATACCTCGTTTTACTCTGCTTCTTCCAAATTTTGTTCCTTTTCAACTTTTATTCTCATTTCTTTTTATTTAAAAGTTTCCTTTCTTTTTTTATTTTATTTTATTTTTTTTAAGTGGGATAATTACATGAACATGTCTGCATTTTAACTTTTTGTAGCTTCTAAGTATTTAATTTGTGGACTTCAGGATTACTTAAAAAAAAAAAACGAATTTAAAGTATATATCTTCTTCCACCTCTCTCTTGCTCAACTTCTTATTTTTTTATTAAAAAAAAGTGATTTATTATTTTGTTATTAATTTTAAACTTGTTTTGATTTTGAATTTAATTTATTTATATCTTTTTATTTATTAACTTCTTCCTTTCTGTTTTCTCATTGTGATAATCACATAAATATATCTGCATTTTAATTTTTGTAGCGTACATGTGTTTAATTTCTGGACAACATTAGGATTTCTAATTTAAAAAAAAAAATGAATTAAAAGTATTTATAGTCTTCCACCTCTCTCTTGCTGGACTTTTTTTTTTATAAAAAGAAATTAATTTAGTAACATTTTATTGATTTTAGTTTTATTTTGATTTTGAAATTTTATTTACATATGTATGGAGAATTTATTTATATATGTATGGAGGCCAATAAATTGAGTAGAGGACTAGAAAATATAGGTCACATAATACTAATTTGATTATTAATTTGTAGGATAAATAGTAGATAAATTCGATTACCATAGAGGTTATAAATGTTATGGAATATGAATATCCACAAACAAATAAATAAATTTATAATAATTTTATTTTACTAAATCTCTTTTGTATTGAAGAAACGGATGAGAAATTAAAGTGATGGTCTTATATAAATTAAAGACAGTACGATCATATAAATATAGCACTATCTTGCGTTGGTCTCATAAACTCGGAAAACTAATTAAAGTTTTAAAAGACTGTAAAAACCGGATGTATCATGTACTTGTTTCTCCCGACTAATAAAATTTCAGTGGTTTGTTCTTTAATTTAAAAAAAAAAAAGCCATATTAGTTAAATACATAGAACAGTAAATTTCAAGAGAACTGCAGCTAAGTTCTCTGCTGGAACAACTTGCAGTACTCTCTTTTCATCCCTGTGTAAAAGCTAGCTCTATTTTTGAATTAAAATTATAAAATTAATCACATGTAACGTAAAACACACTCTTTTTTTGGGGGGAAAAAAATCCTCCCTTAAAATAGAGAGTAGCCAAGATACAAAAAGGAACTTCATATAACATTCTTCAAGTAAACAATAAAAAAAAGCAAAAAAGGTTGTTTTATTTAAGATGCAAACTAACTAGATTCATTTGCAAAGGACCAATCTGATAATCAAATACCAAAAAAAAAAAAAAAAGGAGCGGAATAAATAATATCATGCATGGCAATATTCTTAATTCCCAAACAAAAAGTTTCCAGAGCTCGCTTTAATCCTTTTACTACGTAAAACTACAAACAATTCGACAACATTAATTAAGGGATAAACAAGTAGAAGAATACCTTAAACTAGGGTCTACGAATTTTCAAATAATAATAATAATAATAACGTTGTGTTTAGTGCTTCTAGCCTCTTTTCAAGGAGGCAAATTAGTCGAGTAGTAATTAGTGGTACCTTAATTCTAGTGGTTGTCTTCAGCCGCTTCCTTTCCAAATTTTGCTCCTTTCAACTTTTTTCTTAATGCTTTCTCGTTTTCTCAATTAGCATATACAGTAGGGACAATTATATAGTTCTTTTGGATAAAGATAATTATATTATTATAATTATACTTTTTTTTATAATTCATATTCTGCTTTAGGAGTATCATTACCATTTATCTTCCATATTTAAAATTAATTTTACATTTAAATTTAAAGTTAAATAGATACTATTTAATTATTTTTGTCACTTTATTCCAGTTATCTTTTAGAATATGAAACTCCTACTAGTTTGGAAGAAAAAAGAATATATTTTATAGAGCTCTAGTTTCACTCTTTATTATGTATATTTAGGGTCTGTTTGGATTCACTTTTATTTTCTGTTTTTTTGTTTTTTTTTTGAATAGAAAAATGAAAATTTTTTTTGGAAGTTTGCTTGGTAACCTTGTTTTTGTTTTTTATTTTTAAAAATTATTACCAAAAATTTCAAAAAAAAAGTGGTAACAAAAAATTTCTAATACCTTTATTTTTTTAAATAAATTTCAAAAACAAAAGAATATAAAAATATTTGCATACAAATGCGTACATATATACATACACAAATATAAGTCCATATAACTTTCTCTCTCATTATTTGCACTTTATTATTTTTGGAAATAAGTAGCGAAATAAAGTTTGGCAAACATGTTTCTTATTTATAAAAATTAAAAACTAAAATAAAATTTTTACTTCTATTTTCAATTTATTTAAACAAAAAAATTAGAAGTGAATCCTAGCAAGCTCCTATGTGATTCTTACTTACTTTCTCGATTTTTGATTCAATATTATAGTTTCTTCAATTCTCTATATATTGTTGTGGTTTACTTATTAGTCCATTTTGCATTGAATTGGTTATTATCCTACTATAGTTAATTAATGAATAGAATTTATTTTTGAAGAGAAATGCTTGCATTTGACTTATCTCAATCTCAACCATCCATTTGATCCCGATGTAACATACCATCCTAACCGCGACATAGTACTCTCTTTCGTTTAAGTTGGAAAAGAAAAATTAAAAATTTGATAACTACCCTAAGAAGAAAAAGCAAGCTACAGTTTTTTTTTTTTGGCCAAAAAAGTAATTTTGACATAATATTAATTACTATCCCAATCTTACATCTATTATAAGGCAAAAGAAAACCAAACAATTAAAAGGATATAAGAAAAAAAAATATCTCATGCTTTTTCCACCCCTCTAATTTGTAGCCCAGAACAATTAGACGTAAGAGCATTAATTTTCTTATTTTCACCCCAAAAAAAAGGAAAATTTCCATTTGATGCGCAAGGCAAACGACAGTGTGTTTAACGGTTATACTCTTGGACGGCCGACCGTTTGACACGTGACATCGAAGTGCAGTGTATGACGAGTTGTCGGCGACTTCTGACTTTATTGAAAAGAACTAAGAGAGATACGAGATGCACTTTATTTTTGGTTCTCTTTTACATTTTCAAGTCTCATTATTTAACATATAAATTCTATTATTTAATTTAATATTTTAATAATATAATAAATTATAATAAAATTAATATGTCAAACAGGAATAGAAAAGAGAGATTGTTGTTAGTATTCTTAGCAATTAATACAGTTTTGTTTTTGTTTTTTTTTGAGTTGAAAAAAGAACAAATATAGTTACTAACTTACTTTAATACTATAAGTTAGAATATCCAGTTGCCATTTTTTAAATACATTTTTTATTTTTTGAATCATTCTCTCTTTTATTTTCCCCTTTTTTTTTTCCGCAGGGAGCAACAAAACTGGATAGGAAATTTGGATCTTTCTGGACTTAGTTCTCGATTTTCCCGGAAAGTGTTTTTCTGGTCCCAATTTCCGCAACGCCAAACAACCCTTTTAACAGTATTTGAACTGGAAGATTCAGACTAGCTTTGCACTGGTAAGTATCTCACTCTTTCACATTCTGGCAACTTTTCGGTTATGGATTTAGTGGAATTTTACTTCAACTCCTGCTCTATGCATGTCGATTTAGAAGAGCTTAATTCAGCTTCTTTTTTCCTAACTGGGTTTTTCTTTTTCACTTTCATGGTTTAATTTTCATGACTAAAGTTTGCAGTTTTCTTTTTATTTTCCTATAAAAGTCAAAATTTGTTGAAAAATCACACCCAGTTTTTCGGTTGATCTCTCACAACATTTTTTATTTTGGTTTATAGGCCAAGAAGGAAAGGATTTTAGTGTATATATGTGTGTGTGTTATATTCATTTTTCTGTGATTTGCGTAAATTTTGGGCAATGAAAACCTGGATTTTGTCTTTGGTAACTGTTTTTGACATATGGGTTGTTCAAGAAATGAATATTGTTTCCTTAATACTAATTTTTCTTTACTTGAATAATTGGGTTGAGAATTTGAAATTTTGGTGATTTTGTAGCTGGAAACATGAAAACTCAATCAAATTTTGGCCTGATCAGACTGCACGAATGTTGAATTATGAGCCAATGTTTGGTGTAAATTGTGCTTTTGTCATCATAAGATGCCACTTCGATTCCAAATTTTGTTGATGCTGCTTCTAATTGTGGTGTGTATGACTTGTTATGATAGTGCATAAACTAATATGCTTGATGATTCAATGGTAGGAGTTGAGATCTGGAATTGCAATGTTAGATCAGAATAGTTGAATTTGAAGACTCTGCTAGGTACTTCTGATTTGACTCCTTAGCTACTAGACAGGTGTTTTAGAACGGATCTTCATTTGTTAGAATCACCAAAATGGCGAGTAACGGCGTAAGACAACCCCTGCTTCCAGATCTAGTAAATCTTAATCCACAAACAAGGAAGGAAGATGCTCCAAAGAGAAGAAGATTTCGCCGCTGTAAAAGTGCTCCTATAGCAGACTTTCTTCCCTTGGAGACAACTGGCATTGATGCAGTTCCACGATCCAATTCCATACTTGGAAATATACACCCAAATTTTTTTAGAGTGGTCATGTTCTTGTCTTTGTACTTAGGTGTAGGAGCCATTTGCTTCTACGTGGTCAGGAACCAGCTCGACGGAAAGAAGACAGATGGAGTTCTTGATGCTGTTTATTTCTGCATTGTGACAATGACTACTGTTGGATATGGGGACTTAGTGCCAAGCAGTAAAGCCTCAAAACTACTTGCTTGTGCTTTTGTGTTCACAGGTATGGCTCTAGTTGGAATGACACTTAGCAAAGCAGCTGACTATTTGGTAGAGAAGCAAGAATTGCTGCTTGTTAGAGCCTTGAATATGCGTAAAAGAATTGCTTATGCCGAAGTTCTAAAAGAGGCTGAGGCTAACAGAGCCAGATACAAGTGCATTCTGGTCTTTATCATTCTTTTGGTGCTTATAATTATTGGAACAGTCTTTCTAGTCACTGTCGAAAAACTGGACCCCGTGGATGCATTTTACTGCGTTTGTTCAACCATCACGACCTTGGGATATGGAGATAAGAGCTTCTCAACCCAAGGAGGGCGTGTTTTTGCAGTATTCTGGATATTGATGAGTACCATTTGCTTAGCCCAGTTTTTCCTCTACATTGCTGAGCTCAACACTGAGAGAAGACAAAGGGCATTGGTCAATTGGGTTCTTACTCGTCGGATGACGAATGTAGATTTAGAGGCTGCTGATCTTGATGATGATGGAACTGTTGGGTAAGTTGATGCCAAAAATGCTTTACATCCCGAGCGCAATAAATTTACAATTCGGATGTCAATTTTTTTCTTAACTAGTTGACAACAACAAAAACTAATTTGTGACGATGTGAATTTGACATGTGGATAGCGTTTTTTATCCCAATTGTGTTGATACTTTACTTCTTGCAACAGAGCTGCTGAGTTTGTGATATATAAGCTGAAAGAGATGGGGAAGATCAGTCAGGAAGATATATCACTTGTAATGGAGGAGTTTGATGATCTTGATGTTGATCAATCAGGAACTTTGTCAGCGTCTGATATAGCTCTTGCTCAATCATCTCCTCCTTATCAGAAATAATCTCCAACATGATGTGGGTTTCCACTTATACACTAAGAAAAAGATATGCAGACTTAGTTCACAGGTAGCATAAAAGTCTGTAATATCTGTTGAACTTTGCGTATATATATTTGCCCTTTTATTAATGGCTTGCTTTAATCAGTGAATGAAATATGCATTGATGTTAGAAACTCCCTTTTTTTATGTGTTAGTCAAATGAGAATTAATAGGGAGAAACCATTAAATATGGTTCATAATACACTAAAGATAAAGTCAATGTGAACTTGTTTATTAAAGATCTAGATCCAAATCTTGATTTAAAGATGTATAGAAGAAGGATAAGATTCAGATCTGATCCAATCTAATCAAAAAGGCGATATTTAGAAAAAGAAAGTAACAATAATATTATGTAAAAGGTCATATGTCAATGACAAGTTTCTGATTTTTAGAAATTAGACCAGTACTCTTGGAAGCTACATTTACTCCCTAAGATTGTTAATAAAGTTTCAATTTCATCCCTGAAACATCTAAGTGTGAAAAAAAAAAAAAAGGTTCAAATTGATGGAACACCTTCGTCTCTTGTTGTGTAACGGAAAATATTTCCCCACAGAATATAAATAAATCAATAGAAAGCTTCTGTTTTGTGTTGAATTTTCACTTGTTCGATATTGGTATTGTATTAAATATTAATTGAGAAGTTGTTTGGAAATAGTTGTGTTTCAAAATACATGTATTTGGTTAGCTAAAAACTTTCTCTCTCTCTTTTTTTTTTTCTTCCCCGACGGGTGAAATTGAAATCTTAAAAAAATAAATCTAGGGAATAAAATGTAGTATCTAAAAATGTAGGTTTTAATTTTGGGATAATATTAAAAAAAAAAAACCATCACTTTTAGCCTTTAATAAACAAAGAAAAATAGGGATGTCAATTTCACCAAATGGAGTGGTACACCGTGGTGCATCGGCCCGAATGGGGCGGACTTTCACCGTTATAAATGGTGCAAGCATAGGGCAGGGATTCTCCGTTTAATATTTAGCGGGGCGGGACGGGCTTGGGATTGAGTGTCCCGCACTGACCCCGCCCCGATTATATATAAATTAATTTCTATTTTTTTATATAATAGTGATTCAAGTAGATGTTTTTAAAAAAGAAAAAGGATCTAATAATATATAGTCATATACTAATATTTTTTTGAATTATTTGGGATTGTGTTAGCTTTATGAATGAATGATATGCTCTATGATTTTAGTATTAAATATTTTATATTTGACAATTCTAGCATGTTAAAGTTTTATTTGAATGTGCTTTTTAGTTATTTAGATCTAAAATTAGAATTTTTAATGAAGTTAACTTTAATTTTCATTGTTTTTCGATGTAATTAGACTTTAAAAAGATTTGAACTACAATAGAATTATTTAATTTATACAAGATGACGATTCCAAACGGGGACCCTGATATACCAATGGGGAAACTGATCCCCGATGAGGATTCCCCGAAATTGCCCCGCACCAAATAAAATGGTGAATGATGCGGGGATGGTATAGTAAAATAATAATGGGGACGGGGATGGTAAACACAAAACCGGTCCCGCCCCGCCCCGTTGACATCCCTAAAGAAAAACCTAAACCTTTTCACCAATATCAAATAAAATCTTTTATTTATGTTTTTCTATCAAATCTCATCAGATTAACATCAAATCTCATCAAATTTACATATACAGTTAAAATTGGAGTTTCAAATTGTTACAAAAACATCTTTATTCTTTAAAATTATTTATTGGTATATGCAAAAATAGCCAGAAAGTAACCATCTAAACCAAAAAATAATCCATAATGTCTTAAGAATCCAACAGTTATAGCTTTCAAATACACAAAAATTCTTTTTTTTTGAATTCTATTATCTTATTTCAAGAGTTATAAATATTCGCTTTCAATAATTTGGCTTTTTGAAATAAAAACCCCTTGAACTCATAACAGTTTAGTAACATTAACTATGAACTCAATTTTTTAGAGCAAAATTCATTGAAATCCCCTAATATTAGTTCTGTTAGAAAAGAAAGGTGTTTCTATTAGTGGTGTTTCTATTAGTTTTTTTTCTGATTAAATCCTGATTCTTTTATTTGTGGCTTTTAGGTCTTTATTCTTAGATTTTTGTTTCACGTTATAATCTTTTCAATCCAAAATCATTGTTAATTAGCATCTGCCCAAGATGTGTTCAACTTAATAAGGGTAAAATAGGAAATAAAGGGAAATTATTATCATTACTATTATGTTAAAAAGAGCTGGGTTATCATTTAAGTTCAAGACGAATGTAAGAAATTGGAAAATTTTATATGGTTCCAATATAGATCTACATTGGTCAAAGTATTCATAAATCTAAGTATTTATATATCTAAAAAAGAGGTAGATGAATACTTGGACCAAATTAGAATTGATCATATTGGAATAAAATAAAATTTTGGTAATATATATGTCCCATAAAATTAAAATAACAAAACATAAAATTAGCGATATATGTCCTATAAAATTGACAATATATTCATATATATATCTCTTCTAAATATATAAATACTTGGACCAAAGTAGATTCATATTAGAACTATAAAAAAATTTCCAATCTCTTACATCTATTTTGAACGAAAACAATTAACGTAAAACAAAAATATAAGAATGAGGATCTAGAAGTCATAAATAAAAAAATTTGGACTTAACTGTAAAAGAAATAACAAAATTTTTTTTTCTAATGGAACTAATATTAGGAGACTTCAAGGGGGTTTTGTTCTAAAAAATTGAGTTCAAGGTTAATTTTATTAAATTGTTTCCAGTTTAGGAGGTTTTTGTATTAAAAAGCGCAGTAATTTTCACTTCAACTTTGACTATATATGTGGATCTGGAAAAATTTTATAAAAAAACACAAATAGAAGATTTTATTTGATATTAGCGAAAATGCGTAGATTTTTTTGATAAAAGGCTAAAAGTGGCGAATGATATTATCCCGTTTAATTTTTAAGAATTACAAAAATGCCGGGGTTGTTAATTGGGCTAGTTACTCGAGCTCGTTTGGGCCCAGAAACCCAAATACACCTTTGCTTGGGCGTCGCTTAGACTTGGGCCTGTAGTGGGCCATCTCAGCCCTTCTCAATGGGCCAGATCCAAGTAGCCCATATAATACCTGCCCCTAATTACCGACCGACCTATAATCGTCAAAACTGAATAATTGCACTTCCATGTGGGCCCTACAACTACCGGATGGTAATCATAGCACCCATTGAAGTCTCTTGAAGCCACGAGTTTGTGGGGCCCGCAACCCACTAGATACGCTGTTGACTGTGGGCCCCATTCTTTTCCGTTTAGTTAACAAGTCAATCACACCAAACCCACCTTTGGGCCCACCCCATATGCCAACAGTACAAGATTTACTCCCATCCATCTGGTATGTGAATATTCAACACTCCCTCTCTTTTTTTTCAAAAGGAAAACCTTAAAAAAAAAAAAAAAAAGGTTTCTAAAGGCTAATAGTGAACTGGCACTGTTAAAGTTTAGAGGGTATGGTACAGGGAGACATAGAGTACAAAATGTACATGATTCAAACTTCAAAGCACATATTAAATACCAAATCCAGCTCATAATTGGTACTTGCTTAAACCTCGACAACATTATTTAATCTACTTTTTAGCATTTTCACCAAGTAACATTACAGAACAAAAAACAAAGGCCTTAAGTTAATGGTCTGTCTTAAGAATCCATTCAAACCAAAGGAAATATTTAGGGCTTACATGGAAAATCAGTAGAATACTTGTAAAATCAAAGCTAAGAAATTAAAACAAAACTATATATATATAAATGGTTCTTGATTTTTCTATGGAATAATAG
This sequence comes from Trema orientale, assembly GCA_002914845.1. Taxonomy (NCBI): domain Eukaryota; kingdom Viridiplantae; phylum Streptophyta; class Magnoliopsida; order Rosales; family Cannabaceae; genus Trema; species Trema orientale. The sequence goes on along the minus strand of JXTC01000054.1, from coordinate 245,973 downwards.
TAAAATGTCATTAAAACGTAGTATTAGTTCCCGATCCAAGTTATAGTTGTGATAACAACAATAATGTTTTACTTGCATCATAATCGTCCATTACAGTCAATAAATATCATGAACGGCTGTGATGACTGATGAGTAACGTTTCATTCCATAGGTTGCACATTGTAAATGCCAAGGACAGAGGTGCGCACTACGCATACTGCGTAGACTAGACTTTTTCCCTTCTTTTTCTTTTTCTTTCTTTCTTTTTTATTTTTTATTTTTTACACCATCACTGATCATAGCCAATTAGCCACCAAATGAGAACATTCACGATATAATAATACCAAAATATAAATAAACAAAATAGAGAAAGGAAAATGACTCAAATGCCAAATGTAACATACTCTTCCCAGAAATACAGTGAAAGGATCGTTATGTCAAACTCCAAATCAACCAAAGGGAAGAAGAAGAAGATGATGAAGAAAAAAGACTAAAACATAAATTCAAAATTATGAAGAAAAAAAAAGTTAATAAAACTACACAAAATTATTATTTGAAAAAAAAAAAAGAGGAAAACGAAAGTTACATTTTTCTTTTTTTCTTTTTGATTTTTTTTTCTTCTTTTTTTTTTGGATGAGCTGCTACTACTACTACTACTAGAGCTAGTACTAGTACTACTACTCAGTCTTGGCGGTGGAGCTTTCTACGGCGTGTTCATCAAGGGGTTTGGGAGTCTCAACCTGGTGGTGATGATGATGGTGGTCATGGTGGTGGTGGTGGTGGTCGTCGGGTTGACCGGCGACGTAATCGAGGAGGCCTTCGCCGGCCTTGTCGGCGGCCGGAGGAGGGGAGGTTTTTCCGAAGACGAGGACGGCGAAGAGGAAGAGGGCGGTGGAGAGGAGGAGGGGCCAGAAGTAGGCCAGAACGGTGACGAATCTGGGGGCGACGAGGACCAGAGTGGAGACGACGATGCAGAGGATGAGGGCTATGAGGATGTGGAACTTGAATCGCACTAGCTTTTCAGGGATCTCCATAAATTTTTCTCTTTTTTTTTTTTTTTTTTTTGAACTTACTTGTTTGGCTGGTGAGAAAATTGGTGGTGGATTTTCTCAGGAAAATGAAAGATAAAAAGAGATTTTTGAGGGGAGGAAGAGTGTGATGGATTGTGGGAGGTTTATCTCTGACTCACTCTCTCTCTCTCTCTCTTTCTGAGTCTCTGTGCAGAGATTCTCTCTGGAGTGTGTCTTGGTGGTTTTTTTGCTTGCTGGGGGGTTTTTCTTTGGGCATTTCTGGAGGTGTGTGTTAATTTTTTTTTAACTTTTTCGTCCTTTTCTTTTTTTTTTTTTTTCCTCCCCCTCTTTTAACTCTAATTTATTTACCAAAATGCCCATCAACCTTTTTCCCCATTATTTAACAATGGTGTGATTTTATCTTTTTTTTTTTGGTCTAAATTTTCAAAAGTTTTAATTTTATATTGTGAAGTGAACTACTAAAATTATTATTCTAGTATGCAAAGGTTGATAATAATTTTAGTCTCAAATACTCATTGGGTTTTTCAACAAACACACTATAGATGTAACCTTTTTACCTAGTATAATGATGGTTTTAATGGTTTTAACAAGATTTCTTTTTCGTCCCTATGTGTTTTTCAACTCTAGTTTATTTTTACCAAAATGCTAATAAACTTCTGCTTCCAATTTCCCTCTATTAATGTATAATGTGGGTGAAGAAGATAGAATTACGTAAATGGATAAAATTAGTCTTGATTTGTCATTTATTTTACGGATTGCTTTCCTAATTATATTTTCCTTGGGTTTGTATTCCTTTGCTGCTTTTGTCAACTTCTGTGTATATGGATGATTTGGACACCTAATGTAATTAAGACTAGATAAAATAGCTGAAAAGGAAAGAATAGAAGTATGGAGAACGGATGTCCCGAAAACAAAAATAATTTTTATTTTTTAAAATATAATGTAATTGATTAACTGTGTAACTGTGTTCCTTGATCTTTTTCTTTTGGTTTCTACACTTTCTTTCTTTGATAAGAAAAATGGACACACAAGAAAGAAAACAAAGTACTACGAAAAAGTAGTGGGACCCGCTTTATTTGGTACATGGTATTAGAATTGGGGTTGAGATTATTTATGACATATTCATGTTTGATGCCAATTTAAGATTGAGATAAATAATCCACTACCTCAAAATAGTCTCACGTGACTGGAATAATTTATCTCATTCAAATGACACACTCAAAAATGGTAAGATCCATATTTATTTCAAAATTTTAAAATTAGTGGGTCCCACATTATAAATATTTTTTTATATTTTTTAATATTTAAACTAATATAAAATAAATTTATTATACATTCCAATAAAAAATGGATCTCATATTATAATAATAATCCTAATCTAATCCAATACTACACCAAATATGAAATAATATTAAGTTTATTCAATCCAATCTATTACAATCTAATCCAATGCTATAATCAAATCCTAATCCCACGTATCAAACAAGACCTAATGGAGATGTAGTCTACTTGAACGCACAATCAAGTCTTTAGTAGTCATTCACTTAATTGATTTATATTTAACCACAGAGATCTGAAAAACACGAGAGAACAAACTAATTATTTTTCTTCACTTTCATGTTGAATCGATTGCTTTTAATAACTTAAATATTCAGTTAATATTGTTCGTGTATTACATATCATGTTAACATATACTATGCCTAACTATGAAAGTATTAAGTATAATCAACATTAGATTTATTGTGCTATAAAATATGTGACGATAATCCCTTCAATATATATATATGATGAGAAAATTATCAACAATAATAAGGATACTAAATACTTATACAAGAGGATATGATATCCATTTCAATTACTAAATATTAAATATCTAATCTCGCTTTAAAATAAAACAGCGGATAAAATGAACAAATTTTTGGTGTTCATGTCATCACTAAAAACCATAATGCAAGGTTTTTCGTCTTCTTTTTCTTTTTTTTTTTTTTTTCTGAGTAACACGGTTCTTCCTGTTCAACTCATCCACAATGCGGAGTTCTATTTTTTTCTTTTTCCTTTTTTCCCTTATTGTGATTGGATGTAATATATCATGCAAAAAGATAGTAACTATTCCTACTATAGGAATGTAGATAGAGTTAAATGTTAAATATATAGGCCAATTGCTCGTTGAAGAAATTAAAAAGGCCACTAATTCAGGCAAAGCCAAATTATTGTGCTTCTATTCAATGAAGTAAGGGCATCGTCTTTTAAAATGAAAATAATTATGACGACCCATCTATTCAAGAAAAAAAAATTATGACGACCCATCTAAGTTTGTTGTTTCACTTCTTTCAAAAAAAAAAAAAAAAGGGTTTGTTGTTTCACTGAAATTGTCGTATGCATGATTTTTCAAATGCACCGCATTTAGGTTTAATCAAAGTTTTTGTTTGTTTATGGGCAAGGATAAGATCTATCACATGATGCGGTAATCCGAGGCCGAAAAAGTTATTCCGATTAAGAACAAATATATTCCAAAACCTTTTTTTATTTGGAGCTTTCGATTTAATACTTATAGCTTTATTTGTAGGTTTAAAAAACAATGTTCTTTTACTCTTTATTCGGTTCTCAAAAATTTATTATGCTAGAAACAAATATCATCGATAAAAAAGTCGTTTCGGCTTATTATAAACTACGTTCACTTTTCTCTTTTATTTTAGTAAGGTTTATAATTTTCTCCGCTTGTGATATGGAGATTCGAATTTGAAACTTTCATTGAGAGAAAATGTAGTTATTACTAGTTATGCCTACAACTACTTATAAGGCTTACAATTGAAGCGAGAACATTTTGAAAAAGACAATTTACAATTAATTCTAACATTGACAAGGCAACTAATCATGCCATAAGTTACTCGAATATTAAGTTCATAGTTACTAAGCACTTAACACAACAGCAACCTAAACGAGTTGAGCTTGTATCGTTGGAGACTCATACTTGGGCCTATTAGTTTCAAGAGTTTAATATAATATATACCAGGTGCAACTTTAGTTAATGTTCAATATATATATATGGGCACCAATCCAGTAAGTGGTTTTTTTTTTTTTAACTTATGCATAGGTATCAATTTGGCCAATAAAAAATTCTTTTGTATATTTTTTTATATTAAAAAGTAAGAGAGAGAAATAGCATTAATAATGCATGTCTTTTCATGCACATCATTATAATCATTAGATCACCATTGGATGATGATCCAACAGCTAAAAAAAGATACCTACACATAGATTAAAAAAAAATACCTACTGGATTGGCAACCTATATATATATATATATATATATATATGTTGAAAAAGAGTTTTTAGTTCATTTTTGTGGCTTCTCTTTCTAATAAGTATAACAACCCCAGCAGATCCCTCAATAATCGAAAAATAGAGTCATCTTGCTGTATGTTTCATGCATTACCAGAAAACAGGCCATGTAAAAAAGAGTAGAAAAGAGAAAAGATTGTTCTAATTTTTAAACCTTATATTTCTCATAAAAATATTAAAATTTTATTAAAGTCTATTATTTTTTCTAAAAGAAAATTTTAAATGTGTACTAAATTAAAATATGCAATTTTAGGTACTGAAATAAAAGGTAACACCTCAAAAAAAAAAAAAAAAAGTAAGATACATATTGGGAAAATGACATTTTATACGGTCTTTTAAAAAATATTTCCCAAAATACGACATCTGAATATTAAATACTTTTCCATACGATCGATGGAAAAATAATTCTATTTATACGATCTAAGGCGTGGTATGAAAGCTGTAAATTCATCCATTTTTACAGAAAAATCTATTAATTAAAATTAATATAAATAAATAAAAACACAAGTTGGTGTAATGTTTGGGCTAGAGTTGGCCTATATTCTAGCCTTAGGTTTGATTCCATTCACCCTCAATTTATTTATTTTCCGTTTCTTTCATTTATTTATTCCTTTTTTCATTTTCTTTTTCTAAATTCATTTTTTATAATCCATTTTCTATTATTTTCTTCGCATTGAACATTATTAGTCCTTTTTTTTTCTTTCCTTTATTTATTCCTATTTTTCATTTTCTTTTTTAAATTCATTTTTTATAATCAATTTAAAATTTTTTTTCGCACTGAACATTATTTCTCCTTTTTTTTTAAACCTTTGTTGTTTTCTTTCTTTTATTTATTTTTATCTTTTCATTTTCTCTTTTTATATTCTTTTTTTTTTTAATAACCTTCACTATCAATTTATCTATTTTCCATCTCTTTCCATTATTTATTCATTTTGGATATATAATAATTGAAACATGTATATAGAAACTTAATATCGCCTACCAAAAAAGTTTCTACCCTCAGACTTCTAGAATTTCTTGTCAGTTTACTTATATATAAGGTATTACGCTATAAGGAAACTAAATTAAAAACCAAGAAACCTTTGTAGTTTCATATAATTTACTTACTTACAAGGTATTTTGTATAAAAAAAAAAAAAAAACCAAACTGATTTTGAGGAAACCTTCATGATTTCCTATGATTTACTTAGCTACAAGACATTCTGCTACATAAAAACCAATTACCTTTGTGATTTATTGTGATTTTCTTAGTTACGTGATATTCTACTAAAAGGAAAGAAACTAAACTAGTTTTCTGAAAACCTTTGTAGTTTCCTGTGATTTACTCACATAAATGGTGTTCTGCTAAAATGAAATTAAAATGGTTTCCTAGAAACCTTTGTGGTTTTCTATAATTTACTTACATATATAGAATTCTGTTAAATGGAAACCAAATTGGTTTCTAGAAAACCTTTATAGTTTCCTGTGATTTACTTACGTACATAGCACTCTGCTAAAAGAAAACTAAACTGGTTTCCAAAAAATCTTTGTAGTTTCTTGTGATGGCATTCTGCTAAAAGGAAACCAAACTGATTTCCAAGAAACATTTATGGTTTCCTGTGATTTACTTACATATAGAACATTCTACTAATGGCACGTTTACTTCGTTGTAATCGTAATCAGAATAAATAAAAGAGAAAATAAATGGGAATAAAATAGAAGGATATGAGAATCATTATTTGTAGTATATTGTTTACTTAAAACTAATAGGAATGAGAATCATATTCATTAGAATACTATTCATTTGTTTACTTAACCTAGGAAAAGTAATGGAAATGTGTTATATTTACTAAATTGTTCTTTTAAATACTTGTACGATTTAAAGTAGACAGATTTTTTAGGGTAAAATTATATTTGACAATTTTAATAATTAAAAAAGAGAAAAAGAGTATTTACGGATAATCAGACTCCTCAGGGTGTTGGTGTGGGAAGTATTCTCATTCTTTTCTCCTAAATTTGTGTGGGTCCCACATATTTCTCCCTTTCTCATATTTTAGTAAACCTTTGTATGGGAATCATTACCCTATATACCATTCTCATTACTCTTTAGTAAATATGCCATAAAAGGAAACCAAACTAGTTTCCAGAAAATCTTTGTGGTTTCCTGTAAAAAAAAATAAAAAAAATGACTTATTTACTAAAATATCACCGTGTTTTCTAGTTCCCAAAGTATTTAGAAAAATACTATGAAAGATCATACGGAATTTTATTATTTTTGAAATATCATAAATTTGGTAATATTTTTTTTGAAAAATAGGTATAAGTATCCAAAGCCCATGCATATTCTAATTTTTTTTTCATCCTTTCGGGCTTTCCAGTTAAACCAGGCCCACTCAATGAAGACCCAAAAATGCTAGGAATAGGGCCTTAGCCTTTTCTCGCTCTTAAGTAACTGTTTTTACGTTTAAGCCCTCATCACCAATTAATGCTTTTTAGTGTTTAAATGATTTTGATCTTTTCTAAGTATATATTATATTCCTGATTTTGAGTTTTGACTTTTTAGATTCATATCTATATTTTGTGTTAATTGTATTGTGTTTTATTTTTGAAATTTTGATTTTTATTGCTAATTTGCGTTGTAAATATTGTTAATTCTTTGTATAATCTTATTTTTTTGTTATTGATTAGTGTCTATTTGTATATTCCTATGTATTTTAGAATTATTTTTTGTAATTAGTAATGATTCATCAATTTTTTTATCATGGTATATATGATTTTTGTAGTGGTATATTGGATTAGTATTGTCTGGCTTTTGTTGATGAAGATGTTCAATACTTCTTATTTGGTTCATAAATTTTTTGTCGTAGTACATATGATTTTGGCCGTGGTATATGATATTATTGTTATGTGGTTATTTTTTTATGAACATGTTAATTATGTGTCATTTTGTTATGTGGTTATTTTTTAGGTGGTATAAGATATTTTTGTTCTCTTGTTGGTGTTGATAAATTTGTTAGTTATTTTGTTTTTTAATTCATATATTTTTAGTCGTGGTATATATAATTTTTATGATGATATGTGGTTTTAATTATATTTAATAAACATGATAAGTATTTTGTTATATACCTAAATAAGAAGGAGAAATGTTTGATTTCGTTGAAGTGTCTAATTTTTAATTAAATTCGTATTCATCAAAATTTTAAGGTTATTTATCATTTTTCTTTTAAAAAAATATATTCAAAATTGGGGTTTTATAAAAAAAATAAAAGGATATATGACATTTTATAATGTGATGATTGTTGGAAAATGGTATATAAAAACCATATATAGTACTATTTTGAGGTGTAAAAATGAGTGGGAACCACGTCATATTTTTTATGGATCATGGTAGATTTTTGTTCTCTTTCGGCAAAGACTTCGAAAATGTATACTCATAAGTTTAAAATGGAACTTAAGTGGATAAGAAATTGAAGCTCAAAATATACCTATGAAAAGTTGGACCACATTGGAAAAATAAGATGACAAAGAAGTGTTTAAATATGTTTGCTAAAATCTTAGTTTGTAAGATAGTGTGGCACAGAGATTCTCTCACGCGTGCAAGCGTAGGGAGGATAGGTGTAAATCCTAGACTGTAGAGATGTCAATGTGGACCGGACTTTGTGGGTTGACCCAAATTCCAAAGAAAAAGCACGGTACCAGCCCAATCCATGCTCACATTATGTGGGCCTGGGCCTCAGTCATAGGCTCACGGGGCCGACCCGGCCCGACCCACATTTCTATCGGCTCACATTTAATCATTCTATATATAATTTTAAATTAATTTATCATCCTTTTCTTCTTTGTTTCCCCCCCTTTTTTAACTCTAATTTATTTACCAAAATGCCCATCAACCTTTTTCGCCATTATTTAACAATGGTGTGATTTTATCTTTTTTTTTTGGGTCTAAATTTTCAAAAGTTTTAATTTTATATTGTGAAGTGAACTACTAAAATTATTATTCTAGTATGCAAAGGTTAATAATAATTTTAGTCTCAAATATTCATTGGGTTTTGCAACAAACACACTATAGATATAACCTGTTTACCTAGTATAATGATGGTTTTAATGGTTTTAACAAGTTTTCTTTTTCGTCCTTATGTGTTTTTCAACTCTAGTTTATTTTTACCAAAATGCTAACAAACTTCTGCTTCCAATTTCCCTCTATTAATGTATAATGTGGGTGAAGAAGATAGAATTACGTAAATGGATAAAATTAGTCTTGATTTGTCATTTATTTTAGGGATTGCTTTCCTAATTATATTTTCCTTGGGTTTGTATTCCTTTGCTGCTTTTGTCAACTTGCGTGTATATGGATGATTTGGACACCTAATGTAATTAAGACTAGATAAAATAGCTGAAAAGGAAAGAATAGAAGTATGGAGAACGGATGTCCCGAAAACAAAAATAATTTTTATTTTTTAAAATATAATGTAATTGACTAACTGTGTTCCTTGATCTTCTTCTTTTGGTTTCTACTCTTTCTTAATTTGATAAGAAAAATGGGACACAAAAGGAAGAAAAAAAAGTACTAGGAAAAAAAAAACAAAGTAATAAGTTTGTGGTACTACACTGTAACAGAGGTATTGTCTACGTGAATGCACAATAAGTATTTAGTAGTCATTTACTTAATTGGTTTATATTTATCCACAGACAGATCCGAAAAATATGAGAGAACAAACTAATTGTTTTTCTTTACTTTCATGTTGAATCGATTGCTTTTAACAACTTAAAGTTTCAGTTAATATTGTTTGTGTATTACATAACATGTAAACATATACCATTCCTAACTATGAAATTATTAAGTATAATCAACATTAGATTTATTTTGTTGCAAAATATATGACGAGAATCCCTTCAAATATATATATATATATATATGGTGAGAAAATTATCAACAATGATAAGGACACTAAATACTTACACTACAAGATGTGATATCCATTTTAATTACTAAATATTAAACATGTGATTTCACTTTAAAATAAGACAGTAGTTAAAATTATTGGAGCAAATTTTTGGTGTTTATATCATCACTCAAAACCATGATGCAAGGTTCTTCCTATTCAACGCATCCACAATGTGGAGTTCTATTTTTTTTTCCCCTTATTGTGATTGGATCGACTATATCATGCAAAAAGAAAGTAACTATTCCTACTATAGGAATGTAGATAGAGTAAAATGTCAAATATATAGGCCAATTTCTGGTTGAAGAAACTGAAAAGGCCACTAATTCAGGCAAAGCCAAATTATTGTGCTTCTATTCAATGAAGTAAGGGCATTAGAGTCTTTTGAAATGAAAATAATTATGACGACCCATCCAAGTTTGTTGTTTCACTGAAATTGTCGTATGCATGATTTTTTAAATGCACCTCATTTGGGTTTAACCAAAGTTTTTGTTTGTTTATGGGCAAGATAAGATCTTTCAGATGATGCGGTAATCCGAGTCCGAAAAAGTTATTCCGATTAAGAACAAATATATTCCAAAACCTTTTTTTATTTGGAGCTTTCAATTTAATACTTATAGCTTTATTTTATTTGGAGGATTAACAACAATGTTCTATTAATCTTTATTCGGTTCTCAAAAATTTATTATGCTTCAGACAAATATCGTCGATAAAAGAGTCGTTCGGCTTATTATAAACTGTGCTCACTTTTCTCTTTTATTTTGGTAAGGTTTATAATTTTCTCCACTTGTGATATAGAGATTCGAATTTGAAACTTACATCGAGAGAAAATGTAGATATTACTAGTTATGCCTACGACTACTTATAAGGTTTACAATTGAAGCAAGAACATTTTGAAAAAGAAAACTTGCAATTAATTTTAACATTGACAAGGCAAATAATCATGCCATTAGTTACTCGAATATTAAGTTCATAGTAACTAAGCACTTGACACAGCACCCAAATTAGTTGAGTTTGTATGGTTGGAGGCTCATACTTGGGCTTATTAGTTTCAAGGATTGAATATAATATATATTAGGTGCAACTTTAGTTAATGTTCAGTATATATATATATTGAGAAGTCCTCAATATATATATATCCAATTAAGTATATATTTTTTTCTTTTTTACCTACACATAGGTATCGTTTTTGCCAATAAAAATTTAAGATACATATTTTTTTATTGTAAAAAAGTAAGAGAGAAACATCACTAATGATGCACGTCTTTTTATGTACCTCATTATAACTTTTGGATCACCGTTAGATGATGATCCAACAGCTAAAAAAAATATCTACCCATAGATAAAAAAAAATACCTACTGGATTGACAACCTATATATATATATATATCTGAAAAAGAGTCTTTAGTTCATTTTTGTGGCTTCTCTTTCCAATAAGCATAACAACCCTAACAGATCCCTTAATAATCCAAAAGTAGAGTCATCTTGCTTAGGGTTGTCAATTTACCCCGCGGGGACTTGGGGCCCCGCCCCATTCGGGGCCTATTCGGGGACGGAGTCGGGTTCGGGCATGTAAACACATACCCGAGTCGGGGTCGGGGCGGGGCCGGGAGCGGCATTCCTCGCCCCGATATACTTATTACATTATTTTCTAAAAGTTTATATATATATACACATAATAAAAATAAAATTATATATTAACATAATACAAATTACATTATAATATTTATGGACTCATGGTATTTTTGTAATTTTTGGACTTTTTTTTAATTATTGATATTTTGTGTGTTTTTTATTCTAATAAAGTTGGAGTAGAGCTTTTATCTTCATGATATATACATATATACATATATTAGCTCTATGATTTTTTTTTTAAATCACTCTATGATGTTGAATGAAGAGATAAAATAAGATTTCACCCCTAGGAGTAAGATGTAACTAAAATGTAATTTTTTATAATTATTATGTTTATTAGGCGGGGATTCCCCGCCCCACCTTAAACCCGTCAGGGATTCCCCGCCCCGCCCTCGCCGGGGATTCCTCGGGGGCGAGGAGGGCATTCTCCGGCCCCGCCCCGCCCCGTTTACATCTCTTGCTGTATGTTTCATGCATTATTAGAAGACAGACCATGTGAAAAAGAGTAGAAATGAGACAAAATTGCTCTAATTTTTAAACCTTATATTTCTCATAAAAATATTAAAATTTAATTAAAGTATGTTCCTTTTTCTAAAAGAAAAATTCAAATGTGTACTTTCAGAATTAAAATATACAATTTTAGGTACTGAAATAAAAGGTAACACTTCAAAAAGAAAAAAAGTAGGAAGAATATTCTAATTTCTTTTTTTTTTTTTCAATTGTTTTCATCCTTTTGGGCTTTCCAGTTAAAGCAGGCCCATTCAATTAAGACCCAAAGGTGCTAGGTTGTTGGGCCTTAGCCTTATCTCGCTCTTAAGCAACTGTTTTTACTTATCACCGATTAATGCTTTTTAGTGTTTAAGCTCCCGAGCTCGAAGCTTCAAACTTCAACTTTTAAATCCACCCTTTTAAATATTAATAGCTGAACGTCCAACTTTTAAAAAACTCACATCTGATGAATATATCATTTTTTTCGTTTTTCCCCTACTTCATTATCAGTTTTTTTTTTTTTTTTCCTCTTAGGAATTCCGTCTCTCTCTCTCTCTCTCTCTCTCTATTTTCTCTTTCTTCCTTTTCTTTTTGAGCTGTTGATTTTGCAGAAGATTGTTCTCGAGTCTCCATTATTCTTCTTAGATTATCCATCTTTTCCAGCGTTATTATATTTTTTCCCGGCGGTTTGAGCTAGTTTTCCGGGAGTATTTGGTTCTTCTTCGGCACTGAATTCGTTTGTGGAGATTTCTCTTGTTCCATTGGTCAACTTTACTTGATTTTGATCTTTTCTAGGTATGTATTGTATACTTGACTTTGAGTTTTGGCTTTTTAGATTCATATCTATATTTTGCTAATTTGCGCTGCAAATATTGTTAATTCTTTGTATAATCTCGTTTTTTGTTATTAATTAGTGTCCATTTGTATATTCCTACGTGTTTTAGAATTATTTTTTATAATTGGTTACATCAATTTTTTTATCATGATATATATAATTTTTGTAGTGGTACATCAGATTAATGATACATATGATTTTTGTAGTGGTATATCAGATTAATGTTCTCTGATTTTTGTTAATGAAGATGTTCAATATTTCTTATTTGGTTCATATATTTTTTGTCGTGATACATATGATTTTGGTTGTGATATATGATATTATTATTATTACTTATTTATTGTTTTGTTCATATATTTCCCGTTGTTGTATATATTATTTTTTAGGTGGTATATGATATTTTTGTTCTCTTGTAAATGTTAATAAATATGTTAGTTATTTTGTTTTTTAATTCATATATTTTTTGTTGTGGTATATATAATTTTTATGATAATATATGATTTTAGTTATTTTTTATGAACATGTTAAGTATTTTGTTATTTAGTTATACAAGGAGAAATGTTTGATTTAGTTGAAGTATTTTTTTTAATTAAATTTGTATTCATCAAAATTTTAAGGGTATTTATCTTTTTTCTTTTAAAAAATATATTCAATCATAATTGGTATTTTACTAAAAAAGAGAGAGAGAGAGAGAAGATATATGACATTTTATAATATGACGATTATTGGAAAATGGTGTATAAATAGCATATAAAGTACTATTTTGAGGTGTAAACATGAGTGAGAACCACGTCATATTTTTTATAGATTATGGTGGATTCTTGTTCTCCTTCAGCAAGGACTTCAAAATCGTATACTCATAAGTTTAAAATAGAACTTAGGTGAATGACAAATTGAAGCTCAAATATATCTACGAAAAGTTGGAGTAACGCAAAAGAGAAAACTTGAAAACTTGTTCTACATTGGAAAAATAAGATGACAAAGAAGTGTTTAAATATGTTTGCCAAAATCATAGTTTGTAAGACTGTGTGCCATAGAGATTCTCTCACGGTGCAAGCATAGGGAGGATATGTACAAATCTCAGACTGATAGAATCTATATTATATATGTTTCAGTATTAATTCTCTACATTACTTTGATAGTTTTTATGATGTATTATGGCTAATTAACTTGTTTTTGTTTTTATAGATGTCCACGGAGCAAAAGATGGAAAAGGAGTCGAAACAAGATGGGTCGGAGTGAAAATAGGAATAGAAGAAAAATAATTTGGTGTTTAAACGACGTGCCATGGACTACGACAAAGAGCATATGGGCCTTGGGCTTGCGTACGAGCACATCCTGCAAACACGAATGCTGGCTCGACCAAACTCAACTCACACGAGTTTTGTTTTGCATATTTTTATTTTATCTTTTCTACGCTGAAACTAAAAACAATTTCATTATCTTTTGTATGCATTAAGGCAAGAATTACAATTTTTATCTTTTTCCTTTCTTTTTTTGGAGCATCTAGAAACTGGCAAAACTTCCATTTCAGAATTGAAATGCTAAATTGCCCTTACATGAAGCCTATAAAAGAAGGCTCAATTCCTCTTATTTCTATACACCATTAGAAGTAATTCTTTGTTTTTTCTTAATATTCTCTTTGCTTTTCTGGCTCTAGTTTTTTGGGTTCTAGTGCTTAGCTTAAGAACTAGAACTCAGCGAATACAAATGTTGGCTCGATCAAGCTTAACTCATGTGGGCTTTGTTTTGTATATTTTTATTTTATCTTTTCTAAACTAAAGCTAAAAATAGTTTCATTATCTTTTGCATGCATTAAGATAAGAGTTGCAATTTTTATTCTTTTTTTCTTTCATTTTTTTTGGAACATCTAAAAAATAGGCAAAACTTCTATTTCAGAATTGAAAGGCTAAATTACCCCTATCACAATAAGAAAATATACCTACAGTGAAGTCGTCGCTATAGGATCCTCCATAGCGACGACACCAGTTTTCGCAGGCAAAAAGGGTACCATATCTTACACCACATATTACACTATACACTATATAGCGATGACATTTTTTGTCGCTATAGGGTTTATTTAATAAATTTTAATTTTTTTCGAATGGTAAAAGGAATAAAAATCTAAAAAATTAATATATTTGACCTATAGCAATGATATATTTGTCGTCGCTATAGAGTTTATTTAATAAATTTTAATTTTTTTAAATGTAATAAAAAAATAAATTTAGTATATTTAACCAAATGTCGTCGCTTTAGGTATTGAATGGAATTTAAAAAAATCTAAAAAATTTATAAATTATTTTATTTCACCTATAGCAATGACAAAGTAGTTTTATACGAAATTTTAAGCGGTAATATTTACTGTCTTCAATTTCAAATTTTAAATAAAACAATATCATTTGGGCTATACCAATGACTTTTCCTATTTATAGCGATAACATATGTCATCATTATAATTGCTATAGATGCTGCATAATAAAAACTCAAATATTTTTTTTCTTCTTATATCCTTTCATTCATTCATTCTCTCTCTTCCTAAATCCCACTCTCTCTCACTCCTTCTCTCTGATTTGCACTCTTTCTTGCTCCCTCTCATCTCTCACTCCCTCATTCCAAAATAATACATATGCATATATGTATATCTGTTTTCTTTTTCTTTTATGTATTTTTGGTAAACTTTTTGTTATAAATACTAATTTTTTGTTTCTTTGATTAATTATTTGTTCAAGTTTGTATTATTATAAATTTGAAGTTTTTTTCTTCATTAGAGAGGTAAGTTTTCCTAAATTCTAATTTAGTTTCATGGATTTTTTAAATATGATCGAGGATTAAATGTTCTAGGTATTTATATGAATATGTGGATTTTGTGTTATAATTTGTAGAGTATTTTTTGAATTGAGGTTGAATATACTTTTTATGAAATATGTATTTTGATTTATGAACTTTGTTAATCGTATGTTTTAGAGTATAGAATATATTTATTTAGGAGTATTAGTTTTAATTTTTTAACTTTGATTTTGGAGGTTTAATGTTTATTTGGTAGTTTATTTTTTAGAATGATTTTGGAATGATTTAGGCTTGGGAGTTTGATTTTAGTACATGTGGGTATAAATTTATTGTTTTTTTAAAGTAATTATTTAAGAATTAATTTATATTAATTAAACTAATTGTGATTTTTTTAAAATTTGTAACATCTATAGTGACGGCATTTTTTCGTTGCTATAGGCATTAATTTATATATATATTTCAAAAATTTGTCTACATCGATGACTTATAGGTCATCTATAATGGCAATAAATTTTTTTCGTCGTTACAGGGGGTCTATACCGATCGACTTATAGCAACGACTAAAATATGTTGACTTTGTCGTCGCCATAAACCATTAGAAGCAATTCTTTTGCTTTTTCTCAAAGTTCTCTTTGCTTTTCTCTGGCTCTAGTTTTTTTGGTTTCTTTTGCTTAGCTTAAGTTCTAGTTCTAGTTCGAATTCTAGTTCTTTGAATCTTGATAAAATTTAGATTATCAAAAGTTGAATTTTGCAACAGCCTGTTACTTGATTAATAGGTCTCCGTCTACAGCTTTAGATTTCAAAGTTCATGAAGAAATCTGGTCTGGTATTCCACCTAGTTATGATCATTTAAAAATCTTAGGTTATATTGCTTATATGCATGTTAGTCAAGGAAAGTTTAATCCTAGAGCAAAAAAAGGAGTTTTTCTAGGTTATCCCCAAGGAGTTAATGATTATAAAATCTGGTTAATTGAGCATAAGAAATCTGTAATTAGCAGGGATATTGTTTTTAATGCACATGTGCTTTATAGAACTAACATACAGGATAATAAGACTATTAAGCCTAAAATCAGTGAGGCTCTAAACAAGTCTCAGCTTCAATTAGAAACGAATTCACAGGTTCAAAGTCAAAGTGATATACTAAATAACAATCAAAGTGGAGTTGTACCATTGATGGAAGAAGCTGAAATAGATCAGACAAATGGACCACTGATAATATTAGTCATGATGAGATTCATATTGAAGCTTCAACTACACCAAATGAACATCTCAGAGACTATGTTTTGGCAAGGGATAAAACACAATGACAGATCAGAATTCCAAATAGATATGCTTAAGCTGATCTTATAGTTTTGGCACTTAATGCAGCTGATGTTCTAAATCTTGATGAACCTATAATCTACCAAGAAGCTAAAAGAAGTAAAGATTGGCCTAAATGGAAGCAAGCAATGGAGGATGAGATAACTTCTTTGGCTAAGAATCAGACCTGGACTCTAGTTCCCAGACCTAAAGGGTAAAAGTTGATTGGCTATAAATGGGTATATAAAAGATAACCTGGTATACCTAGAGTAGAAGCTACTAGATATAAGGCCAGACTTGTCACAAAAGGATATTCTCAAGTGGAAGGAGTTGATTATTATGAGGTGTTCTCTCCGGTTGTCAAGCATACTTCTATAAAGTTGATATAGTCTATAATAGCAATATTAAATCTTGAGTTGGAACAACTAGACGTAAAAACAGTTTTTTTACATGGGAACCTAGATGAAAAGATATTCATGGTCCAACTTGAAGGCTTCGAGTGTGGAACTAATGAAGAAAAAGTTTGCTTACTATAAAAATCTTTATATAGCGTCAAACAATCTCCAAGACAATAGTATAGGAGATTGATGAGTTCATGATTCAACAAGGATTTGCAAGGAGCAATTTTAACATCTGTGTTTATTATTCCCATTCACATGATAAGTCTTTCATTTATCTCTTAATTTATGTTGATGATATACTTATTGCAAGCAAACATAAATCTAAGATTAATAAGCTCAAAAAGTTATTGAGCTCTGAATTTTGAAATGAAAGATTTAGAACCTGCCAAAAGGATATTGGGAATGAATATTTACAGAGAAAGAGATAAGGGTATTTTGATGCTTTCACAGAAGGAGTATCTAGAGAAAGTCAGAAGATTATTTGGTAGTCAACACACCAGTTGGAGCTCACTTCAAGTTAGTATCAGTCAAGAATGAAGATGCAGAGTTAGAAGCGGCTTATATGGCAAATATACCATATTCAAATGCTGTTGGGAGTATGATGTATGCAATGGTCAGTTCCAAACCAGATATTGCATATGGTGTTGGACTAGTTAGCTGGTTTATGAGCAAATCCAATAGAGATCATTGGCAAGCTGTTAAATGGCTACTCAGATATCTCAAGGGGTCCTTGGAACTGAAATTAACATACAGCAGCAATGCAGAATCTAAGTGTGAAGTACTTGGATATTGTGACTCAGATTTTACAGGAGACTTAGACAAGAGGAGGTCACTTTCAGGTTATATTTTTACTGTTGGTGGAAACTCTGTGAGCTGTAAGTCAAGTCTGCAACATGTGGTGGCACTCTCCTCAACTGAAGCTAAGTATATAGCCTTAACCAAAGCTGTTAAAAAAGCTCTATGGTTAAGGAGAATTATTAGTGAACTTGGTTTTGAGCAAAAGATTGTAAAATTTTTTTATGATTCCCAAAGTGCAATACATTTAATTAAAAATAGTGTGTTTCATGAAAGAACGAAACAAATTGATATTAGATTGCACTTTGTCTGGGATATCATACAGAAACAATTGGTTGAAGTGGTGAAAATTCCCACTGATATCAACCCAGCAGATTTGCTCACCAAGGTGATTCCAGTTAGTAAGTTTAATCAAGCTTTAAGTCTGATTAATTTACTAAAGGAATAATTCACCAATAGTTGTAGGGCACCTTGGACTTATCCACTCATTAAATTAGAGCCTAAGGTGGAGAATTGATGAGTTAGTCTCTAATTAATTGGTTAAATTAGTTAGAGGTTAGTTAGTTACAACTAACAAGTTAGTTGTATTCAGTTAATGAGACTGCAGCTCATTGGCTAGGCATACCTAACTTAACTAACTCTGTTCTTCAATTGGTTCTATTTTCATATATATAAGGAATGACTTGTGAGAAACTGATTGTATTATCAACTCTGTAGCTCGTAACGTGAGGAAGAGTGAGAATGTTCTTGGAGAGCTTTCTGGGCTTGTAAAGGGACTTGGGTGTTTACTGAGAGTTACCAAAAAAAAAATAATAATAATGAACTGTACAGAGAGTTTCTTATACGTGTTGAGAGCTTGGAGGATTGTAATCATTTTTTTATGTAAGTGGATTTGACTGGGGATTACGTCCCTACCTTGGATGTAGGGTTGTTTATGCAACCTGAACCAAGTATCTCTGGTTATACTCATTTCTTCTCTTGTTCTTCTGGTTTTTTCTTTCTTTTGTTCTTATATTTTATGTGTTTGATTAAAGTTCTGTTTTGAGAATTCAGAGGAATAATCCTCACACTTGTCTTGGAGATTACCACAAAAAAGACATTTAGATAAAAAAAGGAACCCACAACAACAATTAGATATCCTAAGATAATCAATCAGAAAGCATATTTGTAACTTAAAAAATGGTTTTTGGAGCAATGAGGCCTCTAGCATAGAGGTACATAAGTAACTATATGATATTATCTTAAGCTCCAATGATTAGTTTCTTTCGACAAACTTTATAATAACCTCCTGAGGACTGTCAAATTTCTAGTAATTCACTTGTTTGCATTTCAAACATTTGGGAGTACCTATAGACTGTCGTCTCACTAGTTGTAGCCGCTCCTCTTATTAACACTTTGCCATCACGTTCAACTTCACAACTAAAATCTCCTGCAATTACAAATGAAAATATCTACTCAGCATACTCAGTTCCGATCAGAAGAAAATGTATGGCTTAATATTAAGTTTGGCATATAAAAATCAAACCTACAACAAAGAAACTTACACTAGCACTACTTGTGCTACTTAGAAAATAGTTGTCAAACTAACATTTCAAATAGCTAGAGGTTTTTGTTGTCCAAAAGAAAAGAAAATTTTGTTTTTCAACATTTCAAAGAAATTTTTGTTTTTCAGCATTTCAGATAATTACATCTGCCTAAAATTCTATATTCTCTTGTTTATTTTTTTTTTCTGATATTTCTCAAGATTTCAGCCGATTGTTTGGGTGTAAATAAGGAAAAATGCATACGAGAAAAAGAAATAAAGTGGAAAAAAAGAAGAAAAAAGAAAAAGAAGAGCACCACCACCACCATGCATGGATTGAACTGATGGAGCAACATTATGGTTATTTTGATTTACTGTGATCAATTAATGTATGTAACAAAGAAAAAGAAAAAGAAAAGGTTGTGCTATGGTGGGATTAATGATCTATAATAATTGATAGTATAGTGATACATACTACATATAAGATAATTCATTAAAAAATTTAAAAATGTACCAAAAATTTGCATGTGATTATCTTGATTAGGTGTTGTGCTATTTCTAACACACAAATACCGCAAGTATACGGATCGCAACAATTAATATAAATGGTAACTGAGTGTCGAATCCTACGAGAAACAAATGATTTACAAGTGCTAAGTACTAACCAAAACTAATTAGCAAGTTATCCAAACAACAGTAAATAGATGTTGTGAATAAAACTACAAAACGAATTCAATATAAATGAAAATAAAAAATATTAACACTAAGTAGCCAACGGTAGTTTTACAACAATGATAGAAAAATCTAGGGATGTAATCTCTCCTCTAACTCCTACAATTACAAGTTTTCTTAACTGTTCAATCATCCACTTAGAATTAATAACTGGGAACTCAATGGTATTCACAAATTCCTTCCCAAGATACAGGTGAAAATGTCTAAATAAGATAATATGTTACTCCAAACATAAATTGATTAAACTCATTAAGCTTGGTAATTCCTATGAAAGATTGCACAAGTTACATAGGTATATTCCTATCCTATATAAACTCATCCTATAATAGACAACTTATGTTATTCAAGCTATGTCCAAACCTAAACTCCCTTTTCTAAGTTCATAGAGGTTTCACATATCAAATCAGTTTAATAGCCAAATAAACAAAAGCACTAAGCACAAAATAGAATAATTAACTCATCAATGGATATCAAGAATAAATGAGGAAAATATAGTAATTGAATTACATTACAGGTTTGAATACATCTCTAGAGAAAGAATTTAGTTCATAGTCATATCAAGAGAAACACAACAGAAATAGTAAAGCTTATATACGTTCATAGCAGAAAATGAAAAATTAGAACTAAGAAAAAGAAAGAAAAACCGTTTGAAGCTTGCTCAATCTTTTCGTCTCCTGTTGATTCTTCCTTCTTCTTGTTGTTTCTCCTTCCAAAACTTTCTCAAACTATGGTTGCTAGGGTTTCTTCGCTCCCCTCTTAGTTGAGT
This sequence comes from Trema orientale, assembly GCA_002914845.1. Taxonomy (NCBI): domain Eukaryota; kingdom Viridiplantae; phylum Streptophyta; class Magnoliopsida; order Rosales; family Cannabaceae; genus Trema; species Trema orientale. Next base: position 225,436 of record JXTC01000054.1, on the reverse strand, counting down.
GGAAGAGAGGTTAAATAGTTGAGACAAAACTGGCCACGATTTAGGAATTCTACAAAATGTCTGCACTTTGTAACGCTATGGCACCAAAATTGGTACCGCGGCGCCAAGACGGTCGAGCGAGTGGCACTGCAGTGCCAGACTGTGGCTCTGCAGTGCCACAACATTGATGCCATGGTGCTGCAGCGCCATGCAAGTGGTGCTACGGCGCCAGGATTCAGGAGCTTTTGGCGATGCAGCGCCATTTTGGTGCTGCAGTGCCCAATCTTCCCCAGTTTACTCCATTCTGCTGGTGCTGCTTCACTCTGTTGAGTCAGTGTTCATCGGTCTTTGCTTGTAATTGGTCTAAATTGCCTTGATTAAGCCTTGATTTCTCTTAAAAAGTCATGATTCTCTAGTCAATGACTCCTCATCTAAAATATACACCAAAAATAACAAAATCGGATAAAAAGAGCTCAAAGACAAGTAATTCTTAAGTTTGAAAGGATAGTAACTTAAGTAAAAAGGATAATACTTCGTCAAAAGATAATGGCATATATTAATTGACCCTTACAAAAGCTACTGGTGACTTTTGGACGAATATGGAACTAAGTTTCCAATACGAGATTGCTTTATCCTTTTACAAAGCAATAACAGTATCGACCTTTACAGAGAAGAGGACAGAGTGTACTAACCAGAAATTTGAAAAAAAACCCATAATTAAAGACTAAACCTTTTTAGATTCTTAACCCAAATATCATGTCCAGATTGTCTTTTGGCAAAAATAAATAAGAACATATTCACAGGCAAAATAAAAAACAAGTAAACCCAATCACAAGAGGGAACTCATAGCAGATACAAGATCACCACCCTTAGGATCAACCATTTCACAAAAAAAAAAAAAAAAAAAACAGAGGCATTGGCAGTAAAGATCTGAGCTCTTCTTTTGATTGGTATTTGAAAAGGAAGAGACGAGAAACAATTTGGATAATGACCATGACCCCTACTCTGTAAAGACTCTTACTTATATAGCCTACGTTCCACTTATTGAGAGGTACTTATTAATTTAGGAATACCCAAAACTAGTTTAATTCTTGTTGTTCAAATCATAAGAATGAGTAAACATATGGCCCAAGCTAAAGGCTTATCCCAAGTCCATACCACCATGGAATGTAATATAATGCACCTCATCATTCATCACAACCTCGGAAGATGTGAACAGCTCACCAAACCTAGAAGCTTTCTCACTCTTTTCACCGCACTTCTCATAATCAATGCTACTTCTTTCTTATAGCTCTATCGAATCAGGGGCATGTTTATCCTCGCTCTTTTTGAACTCGTGGAAATTGAATTGTCAAATATAGTAATTATCAGTCCCATAAGTGGGAAGATTTCCTTTCTCATCAGAAAATGTTAAACTAGTTGCTTCTATACAAAAACCTCTCCCAAAACCAGTGTTCGCCCCTGATCCGCCTCATTATAGGTTCATATATATATATATATATCGTGTGTATATATATGACTCATATATACAACAATTTACATAAATTACTTAATAATCATTATAGATTCATACGAATTAAATTCTAAAAAATTAAAACCCATACAAATTCATAGCCAAACCCAAATAATTTCAAAGCCAAAAAATAAAAAATGCAAACGATTTCAGAGCCAAAAGATAAAAGATGCAAACAATTTTATAGCCAAGAAATAGAAAATACAAACAATTAATTTCATACAGAAATACTGAACAATTTCATACGTACCCTAAAGGAACTCAATCACACAACTTGAAAAATAGAGCTTCTTCTCAGAAAGGTATCCTTGATGCAAAGTCAAAATTTGTGTAAGAGATGAGAACGAATGAAAATCAATTTATAAAAATAGGGAAGAGAGAGAGAGAGAGACTTACACTGAGAAAGCGAGGGAGAGTCTGAGTGTGAGGGAAGAGAGTGAGATACTAAATGAAAGTGAGACTAAGTGACAGTGAGACCAAAAAAAAATCTTGAAATCTTTTGTTGACGCCATAAGTGTCTGTAAAGCCTCAAGAAACTTTTTTTTTTTTTTTTGAAAAAAAGGTAGATTTATGCTGGAGCACGATCGTGTAGCGTCTGTATATGGCTACTTTAGCAGATGCGTTTCATCAAATGTGCCAGCAAAAATTCTGTTTCTTGTAGTGGTATTTGATATTTGTTGTGGGTGATGATGAAGCTTCAACTCTAATCTGAATTATGTTTTTTAATTACTATTCGATCTATGTTTAATGGTGTATACGAACTGTGAGAAAAATTCACGGGATGAAATTTCAAATATTTTATTTAAATAAACTGTTTATAAAATTGAAACTTTTAAGATTTTTTTAAAATAAATCAAAGAATTTTCCATTTTAGTAAAATTTCTTTTCCACCATTGACCCGGGCTCTGGGTCGTGACACTTAAGTAATATATGAAGATAAGATCGCTTTCTCACTTTTTTGGATGGAGCTAGATTAAGCAATAAATGCATATTAAAAAGTTCATTGCATCGTCATAATTAAAAATTCATAATTAACAATAGAATTTGGGACAAACTTGCTTGAAGAACACTAACGTTCTCCCACTTATTATTATTAGCGTTTTTGTTGAAGATCATCTGTTACGTACCGCCACCGAAACCCGTAATAAGAATATCTTACACAGTCACATCGACAACTGTAAGGGTACCACAGGCAACTATAAGAGCATCATCGCCAAACGTAAGAGTACCACTGCTAACTGTAAAATCACTAGCGACAACTCTACGAGTATCTGCAATACCAATGTCACCTGTAAGAGTAACATCCGCAGTATCACCAGCAACTATAAGATCAGTACCACCGTTAACTGTAAGAGTACCACCGTTAATTGTAATAGAAGTACCACCGTCAACTGTAAGAGTACCACCGTCAATTGTAAGATCAGCAACTGTAGGAGTACTACCATCATCAAATGTAAGAGTACCAGAGAGTGTCAGTCTCAGCGTCTGTTGCGCGGTGCAAATTATTGTAGCAGCAAAAACCAGAGAAAGAAGAAACATAAATCTAGAATTGATATTCGTCATCTTTAGTTATTATTTGCCGATTAAAGCAGTGTTACTCTATGTGTTGTTAGGATGGAGTGAGTTAAGCAAGTATAAGCCTAGAATAAGGGGTTTATATAGGGTATTTTCTAAATAAAGTAATCCACATTAATTGTGTGTGCATATATTTATTATTATTATTATTATATAAATAAAAATGTCTATATGGAGAGGTGAACAGTCGTGACGAATATTGCCAAGTTATTGCCATCCCAGCCAAGTCTTTACTTTGTGCACGTTTTGTGCCGGCTAGAAGTACTGAATTATCATAACTGCTTAATTAAATGAAAGCCCAACAACATGGAACTCTGGAGGGAAATTCTAAAAGGTCAGTTAATTAAAAATGAAAGGGTACCATTAATTAATTATTAAAATTATTCTCTTTGGATAACACCCTCCAAGAATATATCTCATTATAAATGTGTCCCGAAAAACCTAAAGAAAAAAAAATTCTAGATAGCAAAAGAGTGCAAATTATATGAGTAGAGGAAAAAAAAAAAGTGACAAGATATATCCGTTAACATACTAACAAATAATAAGGTAAAGCAGATAAATCTCAAACAACCAACGAGTTGATGAAGTTAGGAGAGCTATTAAACTCCATGACTAGGCAGTTTAAAAATGCTAGTTAGATTTCTGCAACATTTGTATAACATGATCACGATGCCTACAAAATTAATCAAAATAATGAAAAAAGTTAGAAAAATAAAATAAACATTCAGATTAATTTATATTTTATTGTTTTTCCAATTTTTAATGAGAGAGAATTGGAAGCTAGAAGATCTATATCTTTTGCGTTTTATTTGTATATCTAGGATTGAAAAAGTCGTGTTTAGAAATTGTTATTTATATACTAATTTGAAATAATTTTGAGAGAGTATCCTTCCCACCATATATAATTGGCCTATATCTGTTCTCAATTTCCTTCTAAATCCCAATTATCTGTCAGTGGTATATTTTGAAAAATAAAAAATGGAAAAGAAAGCAAACCAAAATCTTTATCGTGAGCTGTCAAACGGTACTTAACCGCCGACCATCTTTTTCTTTTTCTAAGATTTGGCTATACATTATGTCCTGAGCTGTTTGATCCTTCTTGGACGTGTTCGAGGTATTTCATATGGTTAATTTAGTCCAAATGGATACGGACGATCTGCTGACTTGAAATTAAAGAAATATATACATATATGTAGTAATCCATAGTCTTCTTAGCTAGCTGGTATCCAAGTTTTTAAAGGGTAAAACTGCCAATCCCAAGCAACTTATAGAATGTGAAGAGAAATTTTCTAGTCTACCCACATGGTTTCTAGAGTAAATTTCTGACCATTTAACGTAAAAGTACAATGGTAGCCAATACGATAGTTTTAGTCCAGTATTTTTGTTTTTTCCACTGAAGAAAGACAGTATTTTCATATGGGATTCATGATGTTAATAGATCCTATTAAATAATTTTTCAGAAAATGTAAGTTATTTACATAATTAAGGATATTTCATACATGTCGGACAAGACCTCTACCAGACCCTTGTGGTTTTCTTCTTCATTACGTAGTGTTCAAGATTTTTCTAATAGTTAATCGGATAACTCCAGATACTTATATATAAAGAAGACTTCAACCGCTGACATCATTTCTGATTTCTATCCAAAAAGAGGAGTATGCAACATTTTACCATAAAAGTACTCTCTAATTTGCATATCTAGAATGCTAACTCTGTATTGTTGGTGTGGACTTTTGTCTTCAACCAATACACGTCGTGCATCTTTAATTGATCATTTTTTTGACTAATTCCAAAACCTAGATTTACTACACATGCTCATCTATATTGCTTTAAACATAGCTAAAAATGGACTTTTTATCAAGATGTCACGTAGAACACTGGTATAATACATGTCAAATCTCCTTTAAGATGAAGTTAGAATGATGAGAAGCTTGAAAGGAGAGGTGGTGCTGAATATCCCAGCAGAGAAAGCATGGGAAATGTACAGAGACAATAAAATCGTGAGCCAGAAACCCGAAATGCTTGCCCACGCTGAATATATCCCCAAGGAGATGGTAGAGCCCTGGAAGTCTCAGGCTTTTGAAGCTTGGTCCCGGTAAATTTTGTTCTTCTTCATCATCTTCATATATACTCTGATCCAGGGCAGACACATACCAACAAAATACCACCAGAAATAAGGTTGAATTTGAAATAAACAAGAAAATGAGTCTAAATTACTCTCTTTTTCAAACCTCTCAATCCCTTCAGCAAAGGGAAAAGTGATGGAACATTACAAGTTGAATTGCCAATTATGCTAGCAGTAGTATGTAGATACTTTGTCAAAGCATAGGATCATATATAATTATACGAATTCGCAAATAAGAGGGGGAAAAAAAGCACACATCACTCATATTTATATACACTTTTGGTTTGTTGACTGAAATCCTTTAAGAGAGAGAATCCAAGCTCGGTCATAAACTCCCATGGTTATTATGGCTCTTTTTACGTGTGTAGTGAATATAAACATTATCTTTTGTGTTATTGTATATATATAGGCAATATTCAACATTGGACGTATCCTTTTGACTTTTTTTTTCTTCTTTTGGTTGAAAGGCGTGTCCTTTTGACTAGGCCCTCCGAAAGGGTAGGAAGAAAAGGGGAAGAAGAGACGCTTCAACAAATTATATGTACTATCCTTAAAATTTGCTTGAATAGTATATGTAATTGAGATTCGTTTGCATGCAGCGGTACAAAACTACGTGAAAGAGTCAACCGAGAGAATTGAGAGGGTTTGACTTATCGAGTGGTTGCAGGTGACCTACACAAGATGTACGATCCATATAGGGTCACTTTCTCATTCACTCCTCTCCAAGGGAAAGAGCAAGACAAGTGTATTGCGGAATGGAAAGCGGAGTACGAGGTACGGAACACGACGATGCCACCGCCGGAGAAGGCGAGGGACGCCGCCCTAGGATTCCTCAAGTGGTTTGATAAGTTTGAGCCAAGCTACTGAGTCGTTGTTTATCTATCAATCATTATAACGTAATACAAATATTTTGTGTGTGACTCCCTAAAAATGGTTTTGATTATACTACTTTATATATATATATATGGATTTCCAGTTTAGATTATATATATATATATTGGATTTAAACTTACCATGCAAGAACTTTCCATCACTAAAATATTTTTCATCGAAGTAACGATTTTTCTACTAGGTATTTCATGCTCAACCCCTACCTTCCTTCTTCAGGTGGTGTTCAATACGACCTTGGTGATCAAGAGTATTAAGAGACTATTTCTGACTGTAATTCGTTATCTTAGTAATACTAGAAGCTTATTGTTGTAGTATTTGCATTGATTGGATTTTGTATTAGCATTAAACCAAGATTACTACTTTCCATTAAGACTGTGAACTTATGTATGCCATTCTGGTATTTGATATTTGTTGTGGATGATAATGATATTTGAACTTTAATCTGAATTATATTTTTGAATTACTTTTCGATCTATGTTTAATGGTGTATACGAACTGTGGGAGAAGTTTACTGGATAAAATTCTAAATATGTTATTTAAATGGACTATTTATAAAATTTAAACTTTTAAGATTTTTTAAAAATTAATCAAAGAATTTTCCATCTTAGTGAAATTCCCCTTCTGCTATTGGTCCGGATTCTGGGTCGTGACACTTAAGCAATATATGAAGACAAGATCGCTTTCTCACTTTTCTGGATGGAGCTAGATTAGGCAATAAATGCATATTAAAAAATTCACTGCTTCTTCATAATTAAAAATTCATAATCAACAATAGAATTTGAGACAAACTGACAAATAGTACTTTATTTATTACAATAATATAAAAAAATCCAAATTAAAAACATGCATCATATATAGAAGATTTTCGTGATTCTGAAATAGAAATGGATTATATCCATACATGATGCATATGCAGATAGAACAATAAATGGGAGACAAAACACACAAGCACACACTTTTATTTATTTTTATAATAGAAAGACGCAAAGTAATTAAAGATATCAGCAAAAAGAGGTGACAACAAAGATAGCTCGATCGTCATGTAGAAGTACTTCATGACCACGATCGAACCAAACTTGCTTTTGAACATTAACGTTCTCCCACTTATTATTATTAGCGTTTTTGTTGAAGATCATCTGTTACGTACTGCCACCGAAACCCGTAAGAATATCTTACACACCTACAACTAATGGTGCAAGGTTACCATCGGTAACTGTAAGAGTAGTACCACCGCCAAGTACTGTAAGAGTACCACCGCTAACCGTAAAAGTATCAGTACCACTGATAACTGTACGAGTAATATCAATGTCACCTGTAAGAGTAACATCCGCAGGATCACCAGCAACTATAAGATCAGTACCACCGTTAACTGTAAGAATACCACCGTTAATTGTAATAGAAGTACCATCGTCAACTGTAAGAGTACCGTCAAGTACTGTAAGAATACCGTCAACAGTAGGAGTACTACCACCGTCAAATGTAAGAGTACCAGTTAGTGTCTGTTGCGCGGTGCAAATTGTTGTAGCAGCAAAAACCAGAGAAAGAAGAAACATAAATCTAGAATTGATATTCATCGTTATTTGCTGATCAGAGTAGTGTTACCCTATGTGTTATAGGATGGAGTGAGTTAAGCAAGTATAAGCCTAGAATAAGGGGTTTATAAAGGATATTTTCTAAATAAAGTAATCCACATTAATTGTGTATGTATACACTTATTATTATTATTATTATATATAAAAATGTCTACATGGAGACGTGAATAATTGTGATGAATATTGCCAAGTTATTGCCATCCCAGCCAAATTTTTACTTTGTGCACGTTTTGTGCCGGCTAGAAGCACTGAATTATCATAACTGCTTAATTAAATGAAAACCCAACAACATGGAACCCTGAAGGGCAATTCTAAAAGGTCAGTTAATTAAAAATGTAAGGGTACCATTAATTAATTATTAAAATTATTCTCTTTGGATAGCACCCTCCAAAAAATATCTCAGTACAAATGCCTGGAAAAACCTAAGAAAGAAAAATTCTAGATAGCAAAAGAGTGCAAATTATATGTGAGTAGAGAAAAAAAGGTGACAAGATATATCCGTCAAGATACTAACAAATAATAAGGTAAAGCAGATAAATCTAAAACAACCAACGGGTTGATGAAGTTAGGAGAGCTATATTAAACTCCATGACTAGGCAGTTTAAAAAGGCTTGTTATATGTCTGTAGCATTTGTATAACATGATCACGATGCCTACAAATTAATAAAACTAATAAAAAAGTTTTAAAAAATAATAAAATAAACATTCACGTTAATTTATATTTTATTGTTTTTCCAATTTTTAATTAGAAAGAGAATTGAATGCTAGAAGATCTGTATCTTTTGCGTTTTATTTGTATATCTGGCTGGGATTGAAAAATTCGTGCTTAGAAATTGTTATTTATATACCAATTTGAAATAATTTTGAGACAGTATCCTTCGCCCACCTTATATGATTGGCCTATATCTGTTCTTAATTTCCTTCTAAATCCCAATTATCTGTCAGTGGTATCTTTTGAAAAATAAAAAAGGGAAAAGAAAGCAAAACAAAATCTTTATCGTGAGCTGTCAAACGGTATATACTTAACCGCTAACCATCTTTTTCTTTTTCTAAGATTTGGCTATACATTATGTCCTGAGCTGTATGATCCTTTCTGGACGTGTTCAAGGCATTAATTAATGGTTATGTATGAATTTTCATATGATTAATTTAGTCCAAATGGATACGGATGATCTGCTGACTTGAAATTAAAGAAATATATACATATATGTACTAATCCATAGTCTTCTTAACAAGCTGGTATCCAAGTTTTTAAAGGGTAAAACTGCCAATCCCAGCAACTTATAGAATGTAAAGAGAAATTTTCTAGTCTAGCCACATGGTTTCTAGAGTAAATTTCTGACCATTTAAGGTAAAAATACAATGGTAGCCAATACGATAGTTTTAGTCCAGTATTTTCGTTTTTTCCACTGAAGAAAGACAGTATTTCATATAGGATTCATGATGTTAATAGATCCTACTGAATTCATTCAGACGCTACTAGAAAACCTTCTTGCACTCTCCAGATTAAATAAATTTTCACAAAATGTAAGTTATTCACATAAGGATATTTCATACATGTCGGACAAGACCTCTACCAGACCCTTGTGGTTTTCTTCTTCATTACGTAGTGTTCAACATTTTTCTAATAGTTAATCGGATAATTCCAGACACTTATCTATAAAGAAGACTTCAATCGCTGACATCATTTCTGATTTCTATCCAAAAAGAGGAATATGCAACATTTTAACATAAAAGTACTCTCTAGTTTGCATATCTAGAATGCTAACTCTGTATTGTTGGTGTGGACTTTTGTCTTCAACCAATACACGTCGTGCATCTTTGATTGATCATTTTTGAATAATTCCAAAACCTAGACTTACTACACGTGCTCATGATCTATATTGCTTTAAACATAGCTAATAATGGACTTTTTATCAAGATCTCACGTAAACACTGGTATAATACATGTCAAATCTCCTTTAAGATGAAGTTAGAATGATGAGAAGCTTGAAAGGAGAGGTGGTGCTGAATATCCCAGCAGAGAAAGCATGGGAAATGTACAGAGACAATAAAATCGTGAGCCAGATCAAACCCGAAATGCTTGCCCACGCTGAATATATCCCCAAGGAGATGGTAGAGCCCTGGAAGTCTCAGGCTTTTGAAGCTTGGTCCCGGTAAATTTTGTTCTTCTTCATCATCTTCATATACTCTGATCCAGGGCAGACACATACCAACAAAACACCACCAGAAATAAGGTTGAATTTGAAATAAACAAGAAAATGAGTCTAAATTACTCTCTTTTTCAAACCCCTCAATCCATTCAGCAAGGGGAAAAGTGATGGAACATTACAAGTTGAATTGCCAATTATGCTAGCAGTAGTACATACTTTGTCAAAGCATAGGATATATAATTATACGAATTCGCAAATAAAAGGGGGGAAAAAAGCGCAAATGCACACATCACTCATATTTATATGCACTTTGGTTTGTTTACTGACATCCTTTAAGAGAGAGAATCCAAGCTCGGTCATAAACTCCCATGGTTATTATGGTTCTTTTTACGTGTGTAGTGAATATAAACATTATCTTTTGTGTTATTGTATATATATAGGCAATATTCTTTTTTTTGCTCAGTATATATAGGCAATATTCAACATTGGACGTATCCTTTTGACTTTTTTTTTCCCCTCTTTTGGCTGAAAGACGTGTCTTTTTGACTAGGCCCTCCAAAAGGTTAGGAAGAAAAGTGGAAGAAGAGACGCTTAAACAAACTATATGTGTACTATCCTTAAAATTTGCTTGAGTAGTATATATAATTGAGATTCTGTCGGAAGCGTGGTTGGCGGTGGTGCCGGATGAATCCTCAAACCTACCGCCGGTATAGGAATCGCCTTGGTGCCTCACGTCCGTTGTAGAAAGACTTCTCTTTGTAAACTCACGGTTAGTGGCGTTACAAGAATAACTACTATAGATTCCACCACTCAAGAGTACTCACTGGAATTCTTTTTGTAGAGAGAGAGAGAGAGGAGAGAGCGTATTATTTCTGTACCTGTAATGCCCAAGATTCTCACAGGCATAATAAGCCAATAGTAAACATGTTCATATTACATGATAGACATATCAAGAGACTAGAATTACCTTTATAGTAAATTGCTCATTCTTAAGTGTTAAATATTTTTGATATGTGTTATTGTACTAATATTTGTCAAAGTGCTACCATGCAGTGTAAAGGCTCAGTACGCTCAGAAAGAGAGTTTGGTGTGTGAAGGGAACAAAGAATACATTTATGAATAGTGATACTATATGCACATGCATTAAGATCAAGTTTGTTGATAATATGGTCAAATGGTAGTTTTTCGGTAAAATGCATTTTTCACGCTTTTCGGAGTCAAATTCACTGACATTTAACACGTCAAATAGCTTTAATTTAATGTTTAGGACTCATTTATAGAATTTTATTTTTGGCCCAGGTAAGCACGAGGTGGCAGTCACTGTACTAAATTAGTGTTTAGTTGCACTAAGCTAGCTTAGATTCAGCTTAATCGCGTAATGTTAATTTTGTGCATTCTATTAATTAGGCATTGATATTATGTTTGCATTATTAATTAAAGTCTAAGTGACTTATTTTTATGCTTAATGGTTGGTTATGGGGCTAAGTTCTAACGTATTACAATAAGATTGGCTATATAGGATCATAAGTCAAAGTATGACTAGATTTGATCCTTTAAGCTAGGTTTCACCATTTTTGTTTACACTTGAGTGTATAGGAATGGGCAGCAACGTGGTAAGTAAGCAAAGAGTTATTTAAAGCTTGCCACATGGATAGTTAAGGAGTGAAATACCCAAAATACCCCTTAGAATTTAAGTTATACCTTTCCTTAGTCATTAAGTATTGATTTTTGAACAAATCTGGTCATTTCTTTCCCCTTTCTCTCCAGCCACGACCTGAGACTTTCCAACTCAGTTTTAGACTTCTCTCAACATCCCTTATCCATTTCCAAGAGTTACCAAGTGATAGAACTAAAGTTGGAGCTCTAGAAAGCAAGATAGATCAAGACTAGTCAAGGTAGTTCTACTAATTTTTCTTTCTAGGTCTTTTCCTTTAATTTCAATTCTCTATTTGTTTTCACTTAAATAATGGTCTCCTCAGGTATTCTTAAGTCCTAAAATCAGATTCTAAGCCTTGGGAATCATTTTGGTGGAGGTAGAAGGCAAGAGTTTCAACAAAAGCTCAAACTAGTCAAGGTGAGGCTTAATTGGGATTTTGAGTTTTTAGTTGATTTTTCTTGTTCCAGCCCTTAAACCAAAGCTTTTATTTGATGAATAAAACTCCTAGGAACCTTAAATATTGCTGGAAATAAATAATTTAAGTGGAGGATTAAAGTTAGACTTAAAGCCCCAAAGTTGCTATTTAGGGATTTATGTGTTTTCATGTGTAATAGATTTCATTTCTTGGTATTGGTGATTTGATTTTCTATGTTTGGAGTATATATTTTATTAATTCTAATAATAATTACACTCATTTTGTGGTTGGTTGTGATGGTATGGAAGTGTGAAAATGATTCTAAGCTTTGTCTAAACCGAAAGGAATTCAGGTACTCTTATGATGTTCTAAATGATCCTCTTTGAGGTGTTTATGTGGGAACTGGCTTGTGGATTATTATTGCAGGTCTTCAACCATGATTTAAAAGATGTGGGAATGTCCTAGAAATAGGAGAGGTGCTGTCCAAATACTTTTAAAACCAAATGGTACCATTTAGGAGCAAATAGACTAGTTTTTATGAAAGTAGGTGACATTTCGGTTCATTTTGAGATTAGGCTTTCTTATTTTGTGAAAGTTGTGATTTTAGCTTAGGGTTGTTTTCTTTAAGCATTGTACATTGTAGTAATCATCTTAGTGATAAAATTGATATCAGGTCCTCCACACATCTTGCCACAAAGGATACTGACCCTTTCCACTATCTTTTCTACCGGACACAAGGTAAGTAAAGATTTATTTTAACTGCATCACAAGAACAGTAGTAGATACAAGATGTTCTCCTACATGCTTATATGTATTATATTAATTATATGGTTGTTGTTTTGTTCATGAAAGACATAAGCATGACATTATCATTTAAGCATGATTTTCAAAGAAATGAAGTTTCCCACGCATTGGATTTAAAGTAGTACCATTGTACTGATTTTATGAGATATGTTTTAAGTACAGTATTTAGTCTATCTGCGTTGGGTAAGTATGGTTTGCAAAGGTGTCCTTCCCGCATAAGTGGGCACGGCTTACCGACTGCTTGGACTGAGCATTGTGCTATGAGATTGGTGCATTACTTAGTCGGTCTGCGTTGGGTAGGTATGGTTCACATTGGCTGTGTGTTTCCTTCCCGCACAGGTGGGCACGGCCTACCGACTGCCGCGACTTTGTAACGTACTCAAGGGCCGTATAAAGAAAGGTTTTCTAAGAAAAGTGCATTAAAATGAAAAGTTATGAAGGAAAGAGTACAATGGGAATTTTAATAAAGTATATGCATGAGACACAATCATGAGCATGTATAGTCTTTACTTACTGAGCATTAGCTCATGTAGTTCCTGTGATGCAGGTGAGGAAGTTTTTGATGTGTAGAGCTGCTGGTTGGCTAGCACGCTTTCTTGTCACCATGATCATATAAATGTAGACGAGCTTGACTTGTGGGCGATGCTTTCTTTGTATTTTGATATTTTGGTGTGTTGTAAATATAACTGTTGATGGCAAGATAAACTGATAAGAATTTTTATTTGTACATTATGTAAAGAGACTTTTAAAAAGTAATACCACACATTTTCTTTTGTTTTAGAGCTCGAAAAGTATAAATTTGGCCCACTTTTTTGGTAAAAATTTAAAATATGGTTTAAAAAAGAGTAACACTTCCTAGTTTGACCTGCGTAGTCATAGGGTTATGCTAGGGGATGTTACAGTACCATACTCAGGCCTGTCAATTAATGAATTAAATAGAGAGCGTACGTATCTTTTCTATTCAAATAAGGATATTCCCATATCCCTAAAGAATAGGAAAAATATCCCTAATTAATAGAGGCCTATCANTGGTTGGCGGTGGTGCCGGATGAATCCTCAAACCTACCGCCGGTATAGGAATCGCCTTGGTGCCTCACGTCCGTTGTAGAAAGACTTCTCTTTGTTAACCGCGCGGTTAGTGGCGTTACAAGAACAACCACTATAGATTCCACCACTCAAGAGCACTCACTGGAATTCTTTTGGTAGAGAGAGAGAGAGAGAGGAGAGAGCGTATTATTTCTGTACTGTACTATACTCAGGCCTGTCAATTAATGAATTAATAGGAGAGAATACGTATCTTTTCTATTCAAATAAGGATCTTTCCTTATCCCTAAAGAATAGGAAAAATATCCCTAATTAATAGAGGCCTATAAGATATTCTACTCAAAATATCTTATCTGATACGTAATCTAATCCAATTTGGGCCATGCACCAACTATGGGCGTCCAATAGGAATTTGGGCCAAGAGTCTAACATCTCCCACTCGCACATAGTGTGCATGATATCTCTCATCATCGTCCTACCAATAATTCCATTCATACTTGGCTAATGAGCAGTGCGATCGTCGAGCCACCTGCAAAAGAAAGTTCGGGAGTACTATACCAAATCTTATGAGGACCAGCATAGAACATCCCTAAGTGTCTCGTTATGCCCTAGACTTATTCAGCTACATCGGATCTAGTACCTCCAATCCCTCATATCTATATTTGGGAGCTATTCAAAGACCCGTCTCGTACTTATGTTCACAATTATACTGCTATACCCAGTAGCGATATAATTTATCGACAGTAAAAATAAAACTTGGATGTATTACTAAATAATCTTCCTTTCGTCCTCGAATCAATTAGCTTTGGTCTAATTGCTTTCCCAACAATGTCCCTTTAGGTCGAATCAATCATAACCATAGGAGACATGTCAAAGTAGCATATATCAAACCTCCACTTCATGAAACAGTCAAAAGTCACATAGGGCACAATAAAGTATGAGATCAAGTATAATGATCTATAAGGACTCACACAGTGAAGAAGCAGGGATCCATTCTTTCACTTCCTTATTTTGGTCGCTTAAGCACATGTGGTATAAAACACATGCTACGGTGGGATACTCCTTTAAAAGGAGTGTATGCCCCCTTCCTAAAACACCGTACAGATCTTAGTCCAGTCACCTTCAAGCGCCTGACTCGAATTCTTTATATGCTCGCTTTATTCTAGCGCCATATTGAGTTTCGCATCTGGCTATCTAACGGGTCATATATGGATAGTGGGAACAACAGTTTATCCATAGTCGATCTTCTAAGATCTCATCTTGGCTCTTTCCAAGGCGATACTTAATTCACAATCTTTGCACTATAAGCGAAGTGTCTCATCTTTGCTCGCCGACTAGCGCCAAAGGTGATTTCTCGTGTAAGAGAGATAATCATTACCCGTTTGCATACTTTAAACCAGTCATAGTTTATATATGTGTGTGTACTAAAATTCAGATATCATGTCACAACAAAATGGACAAAGAAATATTTATTTCATAAAAGATATCCCAAATAACAAATATCTGACAGTGGTCAACTGAAAAAATGTAAAGAAAGAAAGTCACAATCTACGCAGCCCCAAACTTCTAACATGGGTCTGGTAAGCCTCTCGAACAATAGGCTTAGTCAATGGATCAGCAACCATGCGACTCGTAGAAATATGCTTCAGGACCACCTCCTTTTGCGCAACCATATCACGAATGAAATGGTATCGAATATCGATGTGTTTAGTTTTTCCATGGTATTTTGGGTCCTTTGCATAAGCCAACGCAGCTATGCTGTCACAATGTATAGTAACAGGCTCTAAAGCGCATGTGCCAACTCCAAGTTGTGCAAGGAACCTCTTTAACCAAATACCTTCTTGTACAGCGGCTGAGCAAGCAACATACTCCGATTCCATAGTGGATAATGCTATACAGGACTGCTTCTTGCTGCTCCAAGATATGGCGCCATTGCTCGCCATTGCTGAGCAAGAAAGCATAACCAGAAGTCGATTTACGCTCATCTAGGTCACCACCCGAATCAGCATCACTATAGCCGATTAAGCGCAAATCCGACGCCTGATAGCAAAGCATGTAATCAGCTGTCCCTTTTAGGTATCGAAGTATTCTCTTCACTGCTTTCCAATGAGCAAGGCCGGGATTCGACTGGAATCGGCTGACTAACCCAACGACATAGCAATTGTCGGGCCGAGTACACATCATGGCGTACATCAAACTTCCAATAGCACTGGCATAGGGAACTTGAGCCATGTAATCTTTTTCCTCTTGAGTCTTTGGACACATATCAAGGCTTAAGGCATCATTCTTTGCGATAGGAGTGTCAATGGGTTTGCAGTTTNTCAACCATCGTAAACCCATTAGAAATAATGGCTCGATAAAATCTAAAGTACCACTGCCTAGATGATTGCTTTAAGCCATAAATGGAACGGCGGAGCTTGCAAACTTTGCGCTATTGTTTTTTTGTCTCAAAGCCCTCAGGTTGATCCATGTAGATCTCTTCATCTAGTTCTCCATTGAGAAATGCAGTTTTAACATCCATTTGATAAAGTTCCAAGTCCAAATGAGCGACAATAGCTAGAATTAGGCGAATTGAGGCAAACCTCACTACTGGTGAGAAGGTCTCCTCATAGTCAATACCCTCCTTCTGGGTGTAGCCTTTCGCCACAAGTCATGCCTTGTACCTTTCTATGGATCTGTCTGCCTGGCGTTTGACTTTTAAAACCCATTTGTTCTCAATAGTTTTTCGCCCAGGTGGAAGATTCACCAAATCCCAGACTTGGTTTTTCTTCATAGACTCCATCTCTTCAATCATGGCAGCTTTCCATTTCTCAGAAGTAGGAGATGAAAGTGCCTCTCGATAATTCTTAGGCTTATCTTCATCCTGTGAAGCGCACATGAATGCTTCCCCCTCAATCTCAAAACAACGACGAGGGACGTTTCTACGTTGGCTCTTACGCAGTTGTGGATTTTGAGAACCAACATCTAATGGTAAACTCCCACTAGAAATAGAGTCGCTCTCGATTTCTGAAGTTGAAACTAGAGCGCCTTCATTTGGTTCTTCAATCTCATATAGCTCCAGGTTTCTATCCATATCTCATCTTCTTGGAAATTCCTCCTCAAGAAAATCTACATCTCGCGACTCAATTTCAGTTACAATTCCATCGGGTTGTTCACCAAGCATTACATATCCTTTCGATTCATCAGAGTATCTGATGAATATGCATTTGTGCGCCCTTGGGCCTAACTTCCCATGCCTGTGAGAAGTAGTGTGAACATACCCCGCTGAACCCCATGGGCATAAATGACCCAATTCGGGCTTTCGCCCTGTCTATCGCTCATAAAGAGTTGATGGAACTGATTTTGAGGGTACTCGATTAAGGATGTAGGCCGCAGTCAATAAAGCATCCCCCCAGAAAGATATTGGGAGGTTGGCCTGCGCCATCATCGACCTAACCATTTCTAACAGCATACGATTCCTTCTCTCTGCTACACCATTTTGCTGCGGAGTGCCAGGAATTGTTAGCTGTCGAAGAATGCCTTTTTCATCACATAATTCCTTGAATTGCTCACATAGATACTCGCGGCCACGGTCTGTCCTGAGAGTCTTAATGTTCTTCTCTGTTTGATTCTCAACCAAGTTCATAAATCGTCTAAAGCATTCCAATGCTTCCGACTTATGGGGGATCAAATAGACATGACTGTAACGCGTAAAGTCATCTATGAAAGTGATGAAATAGGTGGCACCGTGCCTTGCCCTCACATTCATTGGTCCGCAGATGTCAGAATGTACTAGCTGCAAAGGAATTGTTGCCTATGTGGCTTTTCCAAAAGATTTCCTAGTTGACTTTCCCGCCAAATAATATTCGCAAGTGGGTAAGTTAATTTTAGCGAGTTGTCCCAAGAGACAATCTCTAGCTAATCTATATATTCTATCTTGCCCTATACGGCCTAGTCTAGCATGCCATATAACGGAATCAATATTATTTGCAGTAGTCGTATAAGAAACAGCATTGTTATTATTATATGAATAAATAATATCCAACATAATAAAACCATCCATGAAAGAACCACAACCATTAAAATCTGTTCCCAAATAAATATCACAACCAGTACTACGAAAATTAAAAATAAAACCCAACTTAAGCAAACACACAACTGATAAAAGGTTTTGTCGAACTTCCGGAGCATAAAGAACGTCATGGAGCAATTAAGTGCGACCCCTACGCAATTCCAGCTTTTAAGTGCCAATGCCTAACACTTGCACGCTGGCTCCATTTCCCATATAGAGCCCTCGGCCCCCCTTCGGAATTCGACGATACTCTACGAACCTGACTCGGTCCCTCGCGATGTGTTCGGTCGCTCCTTTTTCATCTCAGTGCAATCACGAGCGAAGTGTCCCTCCTTGTCATAGTTGTAGCATCTGCCA
This sequence comes from Trema orientale, assembly GCA_002914845.1. Lineage (NCBI taxonomy): Eukaryota > Viridiplantae > Streptophyta > Magnoliopsida > Rosales > Cannabaceae > Trema > Trema orientale. The sequence goes on along the minus strand of JXTC01000054.1, from coordinate 207,280 downwards.
TTCTTGCCCTTTCCACCGCACTTGCCTCTCTTGCACCGGATGGTCCTTGCCTTCTTAGGCGCGGGTCCATTACCAGAATTACTCCTAGGAGCTTGATTCTTACACTTGGCCCCTCTTGGCCCGCGCTGGTTATTCGCCACATAGGCGCTTCCAAGGTTTTGAGTCTTTGCTTGGTTTGGCAGCTTCTAAGCGCTCAGCTTCAAGCTCAAGGTGGCGAGACAGGTCATCAAAAGTTTTGATGTTCTCACTATGAGTCATAGTGATGACCATCGGCTCCCACGAAGGTGGTAAGGAACGAATTCCTGCTTGGATCTGTTGCTCTTCAGATCGAGGGTGGCCAGCTGCTTTAAGTTCACGAATCATTGATGACATCGCTCTAAGATGCTGCTTCATGGTATGGCTAGGGCGCATCTTATAGGAGTCAAACCTGATGTTCTGCGCACGAAGTCTGGTAGCAGACGTTCCACCAAATTTCAGTTTCAGGGCACCCCACATTTCCTGAGCGGTGGCATGCTCTTCAAACTCGCCAATCAAGTCATTGTGCATGCTGCTTAGCATGGTAAAGCGCGCACAACAGTCTTTCTTAAGCCAAGTCTGATAGGCTTCTTGATCGTGACGGTGTTGAGCAGTGTTGCCATTCTCAGGTGCGGGCATCGTCTGGGTCAAGGTTTCCAAAACCTCTTGCTCATCGAGAATATGTTGGATTTTTCGGTGCCAGATATCATAGTTGTCACCATCCAATTTCTCGCCCTTATTCAAATCAGCCACTATGCTCTTAGAAGCCATCTACTCATGCGCGTAAAGGATAAACAGATAATTAAATACACCACACATAATTATTTTGCAGCAGAAATTCTAGACTAATCTAAATAATTCTCACTAGACACAAAATCAAAAAATCGCTACGCTCATAATCATCTCCTATGTCTAGGTTTATTATAAAGATTAAATCTAAACTTTGCGCAAAATGTTATAGGAGAATAATTAATTCTACCACTATACTCCCACTAAAATGTGACATTCCTAGCATGTTTCTAATATACATATTACATAATTATGTACAAAAATAAGCATGTAATTGCAATTAAATAAATTAAATATAATTTAAAATAATTACAAATTAATTAAATCCTAACATGCTTACTATGACAATATTAAATAGTGCTATAAATGAATAAGCCACTAATTATATCATAAATATTGTCATTCAAATATATACATGCATATTTACTCAAAAAAAAAATTGCACATATACATAATCAACACACAAAAAAAAATTACACATAATTAATATATAATGAAATGTCACATAAAGTGCACAAAAAAACATATTTTAATTCTCACAAAAAAAAATATGTAACCTTTTTTTTTTAAATTAAATCTGGAAAGAAAAAATATATATATATTCTGGAATTTTTTTTTTAATCGGCAACCTTTTTTTTTAATTAAATATATATATGGGCACCAATCTAGTAGGTATTTTTTTTTACCTATGCATAGGTATCAATTGGGCCAATGAAAAATTTTTTTGCATATTTTTTTATATTAAAAATAGGATAGAAAAAAAGCATTAATGATGCACGTCTTTTTATGCATCTCATTTTAGCCATTAGATCATTGTTAGATGATGATCCAATGGCTAGAAAAAAAAATACCTACACATAGGTAAAAAAAAAATACCTACCGGATTGGCAACCTCTATATATATACATATATATATAGGTTGCCAATCCGGTAGGTATTTGTTTTTTAACCTATGGGTAGGTATTTTTTTTGAACCGTTAGATCATCATCTGATGGTGATCCAATGGCTCTAATGAAGTGCATAAAAAGACGTGCATAATTAATGACTTTTCTCTCTCCTACCTTTTACAATAAAAAAATATATTTGTTAGATTTTTATTGGTTAAAAAAAATACCTACCCATAGGTAAAAAAAAAAATACCTACTGGATTGGTGCCCACATATATATATGTGGGCACCAATCCAGTAGGTATTTTTTTTTTTACCTATGCATAGGTATTAATTGGGCCAATGAAAAAAAATTTTGCACATTTTTTTATATTAAAAAGTAAGAGAGAGAAAAAGCATTAATGGTGCACGTCTTTTTATGTATCTCATTTTAGCCGTTAGATCATTGTTAGATGATGATCCAACGGCTAGAAAAAAAATACCTACACATAGGTAAAAAAAAAAAAAAAACCTACCGGATTGGCAACCTATATATTTATATATATAAAATGGCAGGCGGGCGGCCCAAATGCGGGCGGGAGGCCCATGCGCGGCTTAAGCCCAGCGCCCTGGGCGCGGCCCAAAAGGGCCAGCGCCTGGGCAGCTGGGCCCTGGGCTAGCGCACACAGGCACAGCCTGAGGCCTAGTGGCCCTGAGGCCAGCAATGGGCGCTGAGCCAGCACACACAGGTGCGGCCCAGCAGCCACAAGCTTGGCGCCAAATGCTGCCAGGCATTCATACGCGCCGATACGGTGCGTGGGGACCACGAGCCACCTTACGTCACCGGTACTGGATCAATACCGCGTCCACCGTACTCGTCTCGTCGTCTTCATTCCGGTGACATGCCTCGTTACTTCCAACTCTGCCGCTACAATGGCGAGTGAGACACACTCTCTCCCAGAGAAAGTGTGATTCAATATCAGGTTGCTAAATCAAAAAAAATATTTACAGATATGACGTAAAATTCAAAAAATCATATCTCCGCAAATAAAATTCTAAAAAATACATATTATATATGGTTGGAAAGATAATTTTACGTAGATTCTGTTAAAATTAAAATCAAGTCCGATCAGATAACGATACGATCAAAAAATACAGTCAAACTTTTGGGTAAAACAAATTTGACTCAAAAAATCTCTCAAATCATACATCAAACGATTTTCAGATTTTTATGGTAGAATATATACGTAATAATCTACCACATATTAAAAAATCACGACCAAATAATATCCAAAACTTTATAAACCAAAAACATGGCATATTATGGGTGTTTTCGGTTTAAGAATTCATGTACCTCCCTCCTTAGCCCTTTTTCCAACGGAAAACAGAGCCCACCAACAGCCGCTCTGATACCAATGTCGGAAGCGTGGTTGGCGGTGGTGCCAGATGAATCCTCAAACCTACCGCCGGTATAGGAATCGCCTTGGTGCCTCACGTCCGTTGTAAAAAGACTTCTCTTTGTAAACTCGCGGTTAGTGGCGTTACAAGAATAACCACTATAGATTCTACCACTCAAGAGCACTCACTGAAATTCTTTTTGTAGAGAGAGAGAGAGAGGAGAGAGCCTATTATTTCTGTACCATACTCAGGCCTGTCAATTAATGAATTAAATAGAGAGCGTACGTATCTTTTCTATTCAAATAAGGATATTCCCATATCCCTAAAGAATAGGAAAAATATCCCTAATTAATAGAGGCCTATCAGATATTCCACTCAAATATCATACGTAATCTAATCCAATTTGGGTCATGCACCAACTATGGGCGCCCAATACGAATTTGGGCCAAGAGTCCAACAGATTCGTTTGCATGCAGCGGAACAAAACTATGTGAAAGAGTCAACCGAGAAATTGAGAGGGTGGAGAGTGGACGGTCGGTGACTTATCGAGTGGTGGCAGGTGACCTACACAAGATGTACGATCCATATAGGGTCACTTTCTCATTCACTCCTCTCCAAGGGAAAGAGCAAGACAAGTTTATCGCCGCCTTAGGATTCCTCAAGTGGTTTGATAAGTTTGAGCCAAGCTACTAAGTCGTCGTTTTTCTATCAATTATTTTAACGTAACACAAATATATTGTGTCCGACTCCCTAAAAATAGTTTTGATTATACTGCTTTATACATATATATATATATATATATGAATTATAGGTCTGGATTATATATATATATATCTATATATATGTTTTGGATTTAAACTAACCATATAAAAATTTTCTATCACTAAAATATTTTCCATCGAAATAACGACTTTCCTACTGGGCATTTCATGTTCACTCCCTACCTTCATTCCTCATGTGATGATCAGTGCGACATTGGTGATGAAAAGGATTAAGAGGCTATTTCTGACTGTAGCTCGTTATCTTGGTAATGCTAGAAGCTTGTTATTATAGTGTTTGCATTGTTTAGATTTTGTATTAGCATTGAACTAAGATTACTACTTTCCATTACATCCGTGAACTTATGTATGCCATTTTGGTATTTGATATTTGTTGTAAATGTTGATTTTACTTGAACTTTAATCTGAATTCTGTTTTTCAATTACTATTCGACCTATGTTTAATGGTGTATACGATGTGAGAGAGATTTATGGGATGAAATTCTAAATATTTTATTTAAATGAACTTTTTATAAAATTGAAGTTTTAAGATTTTTTTAAAATAAATCAAAGAATTTTACATCTTAGTGAAATTTCATTTCTGCCACTGGTCCGGGCTCTGGATCGTGACACTTAAGCAATATATGAAGACAAGATCGCTTTCTCACTTTTCTGGATGGAGCTAGATTAGGCAATAAATGCATATTAAAAAATTCACTGCCTCTTCATAATTAAAAATTCATAATCAACAATAGAATTTGAGACAAACTGACAAATAGTACTTTATTTATCACAATAATATAAAAATCCAAATTAAAAACATGCATCATATATAGAGGACTTTCGTGATTCTGAAATAGAAATGGATTATATCCATACATGATGCATATGTAGATAGAACAGTAAATGGGAGACAAAACACACAAGCACACACTTTATTTATTTTTAGAATAGAAAGACGCAAAGTAATTAAAGATATCCGCAACAAGAGGTGACAACAAAGATAGCTCGATCGTCATGTAGAAGTACTTCATGACCACGATCGAACCAAACTTGCTTCAAGAACATTAACGTTCTCCCACTTATTATTATTAGCGTTTTTGTTGAAGATCATCTGTTACTTACTGCCACCGAAACCAGTAAGAATATCTTACACGGGAACAACAGCTGCAAGGTTACCACCGGCAACTGTAAGAGCATCACCTCCAAATGTAAGAGTACTACCACCGTGAACTGTAAAAGCTACAGCGACAACTGTACGTGTATCTGTAATACCAATGTCACCTGTAAGAGTAGCAACAACCGCAGTATCACCGGCAACTATAAGAGTACCATCGTTAACTATAAGAGCATCACCGTTAATTGTAATAGAAGTACCATCGTCAAATATAAGAGTACCGTCAACTATAAGAGTACCACCGTCGACTGTAAGAGTACCTATAAGAGTATTACCGTCAAATGTAAGAGAACCAGTTACTGTAATTCTCAGTGTCTGTTGCGCGGTGCAAATTGTTGTAGCAGCAAAAACCAGGGACAGAAGAAACATAAATCTAGAATTGATATTCATCATCTTTACTTGTTATTTGCTGATCAGAGTAGTGTTGCTCTATGTGTGTTATAGATGGAGTGAGTTAAGCAAGTATAAGCCTAGAATAAGGGGTTTATATAGGATATTTTTAAAATAAAGTAACCCACATTAATTGTGTATGTATATACTTATTATTATTATTATTATTAGTATTATAATATATATTTCTATATGGAGACGTGAATAGTTGTGATGAATATTGCCAAGTTATTGCCATCCCAGCCAAATCTTTAATTTGTGCGCGTTTTGTGCCGGCTAGAAGCACTGAATCTTCATAACTGCTTAATTAAATGAAAACCCAACATCATGGAACTCAGGAGGGCAAAGGTAAGTTAATTAAAACTGTAAGGGTAGCCTTTAATTAATTACTAAAATTATTCTCTTTGGATAACACCCTCCAAGAATATATCTCATTATAAATGTCTGGAAAAACCTAAGAAAGAAAAATTTCTAGATAGCAAAAGACTGCAAATTAGTAGAGAAAAAAAAAAAGTGACAAGATATAGCCGTTAAGATACTAACAAATAATAAGGTAAAGCAGATAAATCTCAAACAACCAACGAGTTGATGAATTAAGTTAGGAGAGCTATTAAACTCCATGACTAGCTAGGCAGTTTAAAAAAGCTTATTATAAGATTTCTGTAACATTTGTATAACATGATCACGATGCCTACAAAATTACAAATCAACAAAACTAATAAAAAATGTTTTAAAAAAATAAAATAAACATTCACGTTAATTTATATTTTATTGTTTTTCCAATTTTTAATTAGAAGAAGAATTGGAAGATCTGTATCTTTTGCTTTTTATTTGTATATCTGGGATTGAAAAAGTCGTAATTAGAAATTGTTATTTATATACCAATTTGAAATAATTTTGAGCCAGTATCCTTCCCACCTTATATATTTTTGAATTAACATGATCACGGGACCTACAAATTAATAAAACTAATAGAAACAAGTTAAAAAAAATAAAACAAACTTTGACATTGATTTATATTTTATGTTTTTCCAATTTTTAATTAGAAAGAGAATTGGAAGCTAGAAGATCTGTATCATATCTGGGATTGAAAAAGTCGTGCTTAGAAATTGTTATTTATATACCAATTTGAAATAATTTTGAGAAATTATGCTTCCCACCTTATATAATTGGCCTATATCTGTTCTTAATTTCCTTCTAAATCCCAATTTATCTGTCAGTGGTATCTTTTGAAAAATAAAAAATGGAAAAGAAAGCAAAAAAAAAATCTTTATCGTGAGCTGTCAAACGGTACTTAACCGCCAACCGTCCCTTTCTTTTTCTTCTAAGATTTGGCTATACATTATGTCCTGAACTGTTTGATCCTTCTTGGACATGTTCAAGGCATTAATTAATGGTTATGAATTTTTATATGGTTAATTTAGTCCAAATGGATAAGGATGATCATCTGCTGACTTGAAATTATAGAAATATATACATATCATTATATATAACTAAAAAAAGCATGAAAATGTTGTTCATGCCCTCTGCTTTCACTGTACAAAAAATAGTAACGTTTTCCTTTTTTTTTTTACTCTTTAGGTGATTGGACGATTTTGCCTTTGGGATTGCTCTCTGTGGTAATAGTGTGGGTGTGATTTTTTTGTCCTTTCAGTTTTGTTGTTTGTGGTTTGCCGAAAATGTCCTTCTCTATTTGTTTTGTGTGGGGGATTGCATGTGGTTTTGTTGTCATTTCAGTTGTGCTTTATTGTCTCCGTCAATTCTTTATCTAATGGGATTCTTTTAGGTGGTTGGACGATTTTGCCCTTGGGATTACTCTCTGTAGTAAGTGTATATGTGATTTTTTTGTCCTTTTAGTTTTTTTGTATTTGTGGTTTGGCGAAATTGCCCTCCTCCATTTGCTTTGTGTAAGGGACTGTAGCTGGTCTTTTCGTCATTTGGACAGTACTTTGGTGTCTGCGCCAGCTCTTGCTCTGATAGGGTTTTGACCGTTATTACTTTTTGTTCTCTGGCTCTCCTTTTTGTTAGACAACTGTTCATCTCCCTCTCTCTATTCTCGGATCTCCTCCCTCTAATTTCGTCCCTCTCTGAGTATGAGTATCCCTCTTTTCTCTCTTTGTCTGATGGCTTCTCTATATTCCATTTGATAAGAGTCCTTTCATTCTCATTATTTTTTCCCCCTTTCGCACCTTCTGTTTTTCGATTTTCTTGTGCGTTGATTGTTTCTCTTCTGCTTGGATTTGAAGTGTGGTATGTTATGTGGTGACCTCCTCTCTTTCTCTGGTATTTTTTCCGTTTGAAACTCTGTTCTTTAGAAATTGTATCTTATTTTGCGTGATATTTGTTGTATTTATTTGTTAAATTGTATTCGGGTTTTATCTTTGTTGATCTATGAAATTGCTTATGTTTTTCCCAATTTTTGTCATGAAAATTTATAAATCATGTTCTAGAGCATTGTCAGAATGATTTGTCCTTTTTTTTTTATTTTCTCCTGTTTGACATTTGTTGACCCTTTCCGATTTTTTGGGTGTTGATTCTTCCCTCTATTTTCAGTTTAGATCATCTGTTAGTCTATGTTAGCGATGTCAGAATTAATATTTAATACTATGTTGATATTTTGTTATTATTCACATTTAGAAAGAAAAAAAAACTAACAAAAAAAACAGTGAATCGACTAAAAATATATGAGTTTCGTGTTAGTCTTCTGACTGTGGTTTCCCTCCCCCCCCCCCCCCTTCATACATGTATTATTAACAGATTTTTTTACTGTTGATCATTATCTCAATTTCTGCTTTATATGATCTGTAGGTTTACATTTATGAGGTGAGACATGTTATTTAATTCTTTTTTGATATTTTCTTATTATGTAAATTGGAAGAAAAAAAGAGGAGTAGAAAAGCGAAAATTTCCTATTCAATAAGCCTCTGAGTCTTTGTTCTTTTTCTATTCCTTTAAAGATTTTTTGCCTGACATTTGTTCATCCTTTTCCGATTTTTTTAGTATTGATTACTGTGTGATATCACTAGATTTTTTTAGTGTTAATCATTATGCTAATTCCTACTTTGGATGATCTGACGGTTTGCATTTATGAGAAGAGACTTGTCATTTAATGCTTTCTTGATATTTCCTTATTATTCAGATTGGAAAAAAAAGAATAAAAAAAAAAAATCAAAATTTCGTCTTCAGTAAGTCTCTGAGTCTTCTTTCTTCTCCTTTTTTAGTTTATTTAATAGATGTATTATTATTTGAGTGTTAGCTTCATATACTGCCATGTGTACAGTTTGCTTTTCCTAATATTTTTTATGCCTGTTTTACTGCTGCTTAATTATATATATACTACAGTCATTCATTGTATTTTTTATATTCTACCTATCTCTATCTTGGTTGCTCCCAAAACTCTCTCTGTGTTTATTACTGGCTTCTTTAACCGTGTTTACTATAGTTTTATCCCTTATCTTGCACTTTTCATAACCTGTACCTATCTGAACTTGGTTTGCAAGGCTTTTTGTTAGCACTGTATCAGTTACTTTTAACATTTATTATAATATGTTGTGTATGTTCTTTGATTTTTCTGAGTTATAATTAAATTTTGTTCTGTTCTTAATGTGAATTCTATATATTATATATGCAGCATATAAACATTTATTGTTTTTATTGTTATAATAAATGTTATCCACTGTTAATCATGCTATTAAATTTTGTTGTTGGTACTGAATTCAGTTCCATTTTATTGTGTTGTTTGTTAATGCGTATTGTTTCAGTATTTATGTTTGTATTTTTGTCTTTACTTTTCGACTTAGTTAAATTCTGCTATGTTCTTTATTGGTGTGTACTGTTCCTATTTACATCTTTTTATTCCTGGATTAGAAATCAGAAAATGTTTTCATGTTCTACTATAGCTTTTTATGTCTGATATTATCTCCCTTTTGTTCTTTCGTCGAATATTTGTATCTAGCATTTCTTCTTCTCTTTTTCTCTCTCTCTCTCTCTCTGACGTGTGTACATTAACTGTTAGTCTCCGTTTAAACTGTTTTCAAAGTTGTGCAAGTATGCACTATGCAATATACTGGTTTCGTTGTGCAAATAGGAACAACATTTTACCCCTTCTTTCTTCCTGCCTCTCTTCTTTCCTTCGTTTTTTCTGGGCCTTAAAGGGCAGCATTTGGTGGTTTCATCCTCGAGACGCTTTTCTCTGATTACTTCGTGGGTAGATCTGTTCGGTCTATTTCATCTTCGCTATTTGTGATTAAGCCAGGTTTTTTTTTTATCTGAGTTTTAGTTGAGGGATTAACTTTGGTACTTTTTGATCTTTTCCTTAGCTCCTTAGTTGTTCTGGTAGAATTATTTCATCACTGTTTACCTCTTGGTCTTTCTTTTGAATATGTTTTAGTGATGATGATTGCAGATTCTATTATCATATAGAGCAACATATTAATTGCCCAAAAATTACCGTGTATATTGGCTTCTATTGATGTATAACAAGAAATCTTTTTCTCTTCTTTGTCTTAGAAATTGCTGTATTTTTCCAAAATATTTTCTATATTTGCAATGTTATCTTTTTTCGCTCATCAGCAGTAATGGTTTTTGCTGCTTCCGTTTTTTCACCCCCTCACCTTTAAATGATGTGACTGTATTGCCTTTGGGACTACTCTCTGAGGTAATGGTGTGGTTGTGGTCTTTTTGTCCTCTTAGTTTTGTTATTTGTAGTTTGGCGAAAATATCCTTCTCTATTTACTTTGTTTGAGGGATTGTACCTGGCTTTTTTTGTCATTTTGGTAGTACCTGGCTTTTTTTGTCATTTTGGTAGTGCTTTAGTGTCTCCACTAACTCTTAATCTGATAGGGTTTTGACTATTATTGCCTTTAGGTCTTTTCCTCTCCTTTGTTTGTCAACTCTTCATCTTTTTTCCTTTACTTCGACATATGCTGTCAATACCTTTCTCTCACATTTTATCCATCTGAGAGCATGTGTATTTCTTTTTTGTATCCATATACTCTACATGATCTCTTTTCTTTTTTTTGTAACTCTCTATAAAAAGGATAAAATTTCGAGATTTTAAAAAATAAAATGTATCTAAGAGAAAAGTACATTTTACCTTCTTTCTTATTCTCTTTTGTTTTTATATATTAGTTATATCCACTTCTCCACTATTTTTCTCTGAACTTTCTTTCCAAAATTATTTTTCCTTTCCTGTAGACTTTATACTCTTGGTAGTTTTTGGGCAAACCTCCATCATACTCCTATGATTTCGTCCTTATTTCATTGGCATAATATATATAGCAAATTTTTATGCATGGTGATAATGTTTCAGCTCTTTGTCTAATTGTCAGAAACATATCTACAAAAGAGCTTCTTAGGTAGTTAGATAAAGATTCGAAAATACATTATCATAGTAATTTGCCATATATTAATGACACTTTGATGCATCTGAGCCGAATTTTGTATATATTCATATATTTACTTAGATATATTTGTCTGTATATATTATGTATTTAAAATAGCAACAAAAAATCAGTTATACATGATTGCTGGACAATTTCGGCCTTCTTATCCGTGAAGAAAAGAACGAAGAGTTTATTGTGAAGGAAGGCAAGAAAAGAGAGAAAACAGAAGATTGTAATTAATTTCGTTATTATTATGCATTTGATTATGTTATATATATTATTCAATAATTTCTATATTTAATTTTGAAGACTGTAATTTCATAACTGATTAGAACATTGTGCTAAAGATTTGATCTCGATAATTTATATCGTGCCCACGATTCGATTACTATCACTTTCAATAAAAAAATAGATATTTAGAGCTGATTGACATAGCATATATATGAAAGTGTATATATATATACAAAAATATAATTTTGAAAATCTACAAACAAAAATGTTATAAATACCTCAAATATATTCCTTTGATTATAATACTAATAATAATAATTCGGAATATAATTGACATAAAATCTCCATTATTTAATACATAAATAAGATCGTTATAATATTCCATAAACTTTTAACAAAAACATGTTCACACAATAACGCCTATTTTTTTGTCCCACCCTTTTTTCTTTATTTAAATAAACAACAAGATAATGACAGGCAATTCCGCATTGTCAAGGCATCTACGTAAACATCGTCATCATTGTCTTCTAAATGAAGACTCCATACCTAGTAATGATAATATTCTGGATCATCGATACGAGGATTCCAATATAATTTTAAAATATATTCACCGGTCAAGGCTCACCCTAATATCAAATTTTACAAGTCCTAAAAGATATTCCTTTGATACAGCTGAGCCATCAGTATCAACCAATTCGAATACACAAAGTAATCCCTTTATTCTTTTTATAAAATTAGGAAAAAGAAATATCATTGCTATTATAAGTTTAATTCATTAGACATTTTCTCACTTTGGACCCTCAACTAACACTACATTACAGGTGATATTAACGAATATCACGATCTTAGAGACTACTCTTATATCTGTAAATATTGTTGTGTATCGTTTTGGTTCGATGAGTCTGCCAAAAGAACCTATCCACCAAAATATAATCTAGTAAAGTTGGAAAAGTTAAACTTCCTCCAGTAAAAAACCCTCTTTCTACGTTAGATCAATTATTTGATTATTACGGAGGCCCTTCAAGCACATATTTCCCAAAAAATATTCGAACTTTTAATTCTATGTTTGCTTTCACATCTTTCAGAGCAAATATAGAACAAAATACAAGAAATTCAGATGGCCTATATATTTTCGAAATTAGTGGCCAAGTACAGTATCGTATGGGATTTTTATTACCAACAAATAATAATCCTCTTAAATTTTCACAGCTATACATATATGACACAGAAAACGAAATTGAAAATCGAATGTTAACATTTTCATTTGATGATGGCTCGAGGGAATTGACAAAATCCATTGTCGAAAAATTAATTTACATACTTAATGAGAATAATGAATTAGTCAAGCTTTTTTGAAAGATTAGGGATAGGTACAACAAGAATAAAATTCTATCTATGAAATTAAGATTAATAGGACGACGACCTATAGATAATAACCAATATGAATTACCCAATTCAAATGACATAGAAGGAATAATTGTTGGAGATATTAGTGAATATGAAGAAGGAAGAGATATTATCATCTAAGACAAAACAAACACCTTACAAAGAATCACAAAATTGAATCCATCTTATATGGCTCTGCAATATCCCCTCTTATTTCCATACAGAGAAGATGGTTATAGAACTAATTTAAATTAGAATATAGACAGACCAGGAAAATAACTTTTAAGAAATAGAGTGCCCATGAGAGCATTCTATTGTTATCAGTTACAACAACGTGAAAGTATAAATAATGTTTTATTCAAAGGTGGTAGACTTTTTCAACAATATGTAGTTGATGCATATGCCTCTGTTGAAAAAGATCGATTAGACTATGTCCGAAAAAATCAAAACAACTTGAGATCTGAAATTTATCAAGGCGTCTAAGACGCCGTCACAAGAAGAGACACAGATGCAAGAGCAATCGGCAAAAGATTTATTCTCTCATCTAGTTATACTGGAAATCCTAGATATATGATCCAGAATTATCAAGATGCAATGGCAATATGCAGACAATATAGGAATCTTGATTTATTCATAATATTTACATGCAATCCTAAATAGCCAAAAATAATACGTGCCTTAAACAAAATTCCCGGTCAAAAACCTGAAGATAGACCAGATTTAATTATAAGAATTTTTAATATGAAATTAAACCAAATCTTATTCAATATTAAAACCGATAAAATCTTCGGCACAATTGTCGCAGGTCAGACTTTATTGTCTTATATAATATAACAGAACACACAAAAAAAGTACTAATCTTCATCTTTAATTAAAACTAATTTATTTCCTCTGTTTTTTTGTCTTTATTTTATTTTATAAATATATATGTTGTTGAATTCCAGAAGGTACCACATCGTAGCAGAATTCATGATGCACGAGCCACGTGGCGCTATTAAAACAAATGGCCTGTATATGAAAAATTCAGTTTGTTCTAAAAAATTTCCTAGACAATTTAAAAACGAAACAACCATTGAAGAAAACAGATTCATCAATTATACAAACGCAGAAATACAATATTTTATATACAAAAAGAATGTATTAAATTAGACAATAGATTTGTAGTCCCTTACAATAAAAATTTATGCTTAAAATTCTATGCCCACATAAATGTCAAAATATGCTCACAATCTATGTTAATAAAATATTTATTCAAATACTTAATAAAAGGTCCAGATAGAATAAGAATAGTAATAGAAGACAATGTATGTGTAGAACAATATGGAGAAACCATTTATAAAGAAATAGATGAAATAAAAAACTATATTAATTGCCGGTATATAACACCGTATGAAGTCATGTGGAGATTATATGAATATCCCATACATTATAGGAATCCAACAGTACAGAGAATAACAATTTATTTACCACGTATATAAAATATAACATTCCATTCAAATCAACGTCACAATAATATAGTTAGACAACCAGGAATCGAAAAAACAACTCTGACAAAACAGATAGAAATAAATAAATTTAATATGGAAGGTAGACAATTATCATATACAAAATTTCCCACAAAATGGGTCTGGAACAATAAAGACAAAATTTGGACTCCTAGAAAATTATTAGGACGAACTTTTTATGTCCACCAAAGTTCTAGAGAATTGTTACCTGAAATTGTTACGAAATAATCAAAAAGGTGCAATAAATTTTGAATCTATACGAACAATCGATGGTATAACGTATTCAACAAATCAAGCAGCATGCAATGCATTGGATTTACTAGGAGATGATAAAGAATGGAATGGATCAATACTAGAAGCCTCATTTTGGTCGACATCCCATCAATTACGACAATTATTTACAATAATCTTACTATTTTGTAATGTAAATAATTCAACAATATTACTTGAAAATTATTGGAAACTTATGATAGAAGATATTTTACACAGAATAAAAAATTTATTCAATAACTCGAATTTCCAGATTCTAGAAAATGAATTATATAATTATTTACTGTATGAATTAGAAAAATAATTAAATTTAAATTCGTCGACTTTAACCAATTTTAATTTACCACTACCAATAGGTGCATTAATTGACGACTTAAATAATAAACTTTTGCGAGAAGAATCAGACGATGACACTAATAAACTAAGAGGAGAAAACAATATCTTAGAAAAAAAAAACTTAAATAGTAAACAACGCTATATCTATGAATAAATTATAGACTCAATAAACAACAAAAAAGAAAATTTATTCTTTATCTATGGACATGGAGGCACAAGATGAAACATAATTATCACCAAAATCAGATCAAACAGTGGAATTGTTTTAGCCATTGCATCATCCGGAATAGCTTCATTATTATTACCTAAAGGTAGAACTGCATATTTAAGATTTCGAATACCTTTATCAACCGATAAGTTTTCTACCTGTCACATCAAAAAAGGAACTCAATTAGCAAAATTAATTGAAAAAACATCACTCATACTATGGGATGGAGCACCAATGAATAACAAACATTGTTTCGAAGCTTTATATAAGATACTGCAAGATTTAAAGAATAATATTGACCAACCTTTTTGTGGAATGACAATCATATTAGGTAGTGATCTCTGACAAATTTTAACTATTATATCCGCCAGAACAAAAGAAAATATAATAAATGCAAGTATAAATAATTCTTACTTATGGCCATATTTTAAGCTATTATCACTAACGAAAAATATGAGACTAAAAAACCCTAATACTACAGAATAAGAAAAAAAGAAAATTCTAGAATTTTCAAAATGGACATTAAGTGTTGGAAACAGTACCGCAGAAGGAATAAAGGATCCTGAAAATAAAGATGCAACATGGATTAAAATACCAGAAAAATATACAATACAATACGAATCAAATCCAATTGAAAAAATCTCAAAATTAATATATAATGATCTCGAAAAAAAATTTCATAATATCAATTATATAAGATACAGAGCAATAATAACGCCAAAAAATAAAATAGTTGATGATATAAACAAATATATACTGTCCTTAATACCTAACGAATCGAAAACTTATTATAGTTATGACACAATAATAGGCTCAACACAAAATGTTGATGAACTGAACCTCTTATACCCTCAAAAATTTTTGCATACTTTGAATTTTAACGGTATACCACCACAAGAATTAAATCTCAAGGTTGGAACTCCAATAATGTTACTACGAAATTTAAATAAATTAATAGGATTATACAATGGCACAAGACTCTTGATCATATAACTAACAAATAGAGTCACAGAAGGCCAAATTATAAATTCAAATAATGAAAAAGAAAAAGTTTATATGAATAGAAATGATCACAAATGAATCACGTTGGCCATTTACCTTAAAAAGACGATGATTCCCTATAAAAACCTGTTATGTAATGATAATAAACAAAATTCAAGGACAATCACTAAGTAAATTAGGTATTTATTTTAGAAAATGAAGTTTTTACACATGATCAATTATACGTAGCTCTATCACGAGTAACAACACCAAAAGGATCATATATATATTAACAAAGAAATTTTACGTAATCTTACATAAGTATAAAAATTAAGCATTATTAAAATGTCATTTTAATATAAATTTATACATCCACTTCTCAACCTTTTATATGTGAATTTTTCATACATTCCTAATATAATCCTCATCTTATAAAATTCCTTTCTTTTGTAGCTAAAACAAAAAAGAAATGTGAACAATATGATTTCTCAAACCGAATGAAGTTTATGGACCTATAGAAGCTCGCATTAGTCGACTCTGGCACAATAATGACTACACAACCGGACGACTCATAAGCCTTGACTATGTCCTAGTCGATCATAAGGTAAAAAAAAAAGGCATTAATCCTCCTTATATGAAACTTTATTATAATTTACTTTAATTAATAAGTATGTATTTTAATATTTCATTTCATAATATAGCATATAATAATTAAACATTCTTTTTCCCATAAAATACAGCATGAAGCAATTCATGGAACGATCAAAGCTCTAGATGCAGACTACATTTCACGATAAATAACTGAAGGAGAAGTATACCAAATAAGCAATTTTAATGTAGTACTAAACAAGCCAAAATACAGAATCGTTCCTCACATCGCAATGCTATAATTTGCCCGAGCGACATCCTTCACTCTAGTAACAACTTTAGCAGCAAACATTTCAATGCATAAATTTTATTTTGCGGATTTTAACCAACTAGCTTCAAGAACAGATGTTCACGATATTTTATCAGGTATCATGAATCACAATATTATCTCTTTACTAAGACTTAATAATATTTATTTAAATTTTCTTACATCAACTTCCTTCTTTTTATACTAGATATTATAGGAATGTTGACAGAAATACAAGACTTAGAAGAAACTAATGTCGAAGGAAAAATGACGCCGAGATGGACACTGACACTACAAAACATCAGGTAATGAATCTATTTATTATAAAAATTGACATATCAACAAAAAGATTTTATTCTTTATTCTAATCATACTATAACATTATCACATTTAATTGCAGGAGTGAAAAATTACAAATCACTTTATGGGGAGTAACTGCAAAAAAATTTATTACAAATATAATAAAAACTATGGAGGAACCAATTATAACTGTTTTTACGTCTATGACAATAAAACAATATCTAGGTAATTAACAATTACATCTGATATCTATATATAAATATAATGGGCCCGTTTGGTTCGCCTATTTGAATGTGTGTATTTGAATGAAAATTGTAGAATGTGTTATAATTGGAATGGGAGATATTTGAATGGAAAAAATAATGGAATGTGTTGTAATTAGAATGGGAGTATTGGAATGGACCATTCAAAAACACCTCTCCCCCTCCATTCTCATTCAAGACACAAAAAAACTATTCTAATGGTTAACTTTTTGGATGGACCATTTGAATGGAAAAACTGAATTGTTGAAATAAACATACATTCTAAAAGATCATTTGAATGGAAAAACAGAATTGTTGAAACAAACACACATTCAAATAGATTTTCTATTCCAATGGAATGGAATGGTTGAAACAAACGGGGCCAATGTTATTCTATAATTACATCAAAAAACTAATATAAAGTTTTGTATTAAACAGGAAATATATATGCTGCAAGTACAGGTACAATAATATATTATATAAATATAGACATACCAGAAGCTAATGCATTAAAAATAAGGTAACAATTGTTTCCCATACTTCTTTAAAATTATGAAACCAAAAAAAAAAAAACATATCCTATTTATTTTTATTAAATATTACTTTTTTTTATCAATCTATTATTTAGGTTCTTGTATACAACACAACATATCGAGTTCCTACCAGCTCCTGTCCCAAGAGAAGTGCAACCGTCAGAACAACAAAAATTACAGAATAGAAAAACAATTGCAGAATTAAATCAACTAGATTCTTTGACACAACAGGTAAAGAAAAATACAATCCTATAAATAAAAAAACTATTCTATACTATAATTCATACTAATATCAAATCTTTTTACATTACTTTTAGGGCACCAAATTTACGGTAAAAGCAACAATACTCAAATTTAAAACACATCAAGGTCGGTATTATAATTCTTGCCACTAATGTTCTAGACAGGTTCGAGAAGCAGGAAGTAGATGGTGGTGTGACACACATGGTCATATAGAAATTACTAGGCACTAATGTCCTAAGGACATGATTTCTCCTAATTATTTCTAAATTCGTCAAATTAAGCAATTGTTAGACTAATTCTACTAAATTCACTAATCAAGGGACCTAATCTAACCTCATTCCCTCTCTGAGTGCCGAATGAGATAATATGCCTAAGTACCCAAGTTGATATCTCTATCTAACCCGGTTCTCTAAGCATTCATTAAGTTTTAGCCTTTAAGAACTTTCTAATTTGACTATCTTGGTGTTGATCTCTTCTCGGTCTCACAACAACCTAAACTATGTTTCTCGATTCCGGTTTATGAAATCAAACTCTCTCAAGTATCAAAATCACAACCTAAGTTCAACTAATTCATTGGCCACATAAATTAAAGACAATAAGAAAAGAGAAACATAAATGAATAGATAATGGAAAATAAGTCAACAATTAACAAAATAAGCAAAATAAAGTATAAAAAGAGTACATCAAATCCTAAGATAAATAATCATTAATCCAAGCATAGTAAAATTCATGGCTAATCTCATAAAGAATTTCAATATTCTAAACGAATTATACAATATGCCCAATAAAAAATTCAAATGAGATTAAGGTGAGAAAGAGGAAGAGAAAACTCTTTTGTGGAGGTAGAATTTCAAGCCTTCAATTCTTCAAGCATCTCTCTCAAGCATCCTCTCCAAATTTCAGCTCCAAAGCTTAAACTCTCTAGGATCTTTTAGCTCTCAAGGGTGTGCCTCCTCTTCCAACTCTCCATCCTTTGAAATGGAGGCTAAAGTGCGTATTTAAATGGCACTAAGATGACCTAAGAAATGAAGAAATCTATCCATCCATTGGTGTTTGATCAAGGGCCAAAAATGGTCCTAAAGTTGGCCAAAAACGAGCGGACACGTGGCTGCAAAATAGAGAAAATTCGGCTTGTTATTTTTAGGCACCACGGCGCATAGCTGCTGGTCCAATTGAGCTTTTTTGCTCTCCTTGATACTCCAGTCCTCGTTTCGGCTATTAATGGCTTCATAAACTTTTCCTTTTTGGTGTCAAATATACACTAAGCCTCAATTTCTTATTTTCTACAATAAAAAAAAACAAAACAACATTAAAATAACACAAATGCTTGAGAACTTACAATTATTTGAACTTGGAGAATACTTGATTTGTGAGTAAAATACACACTCATCAATTCACCGTCATCACAATTTTTAGAAAAGCAGCTCAAGTTCTGATCAGAAAATCATGTTCAACGTTGACAATAGAAGAAGGCTATACCGATCCAACAATATTACCACTTGTAATTGAACAATTACGCGGAAAAACAAAAATATTCCAAATCTATTTCAGAACAAGGGGAGCATTAAAAATATTTGACGACGATGAGTCTACTACATTATCACTTCCAGCACCACCAAAAATCCAAGAAATAGAAACAATACCAACCATACCATTGGATCCAAAAACTCCTGATCCCAAAAAAATTAAAGATAGGTAAAAAATTATTACTAATTTATATTTAACTTAATAAAATATATTATATACTACGCATGATTTAAGCAATAACATATTTCCTCTATATTTCAGCTCAGAAGCAACATTAGAGGCATCAAGAAAATGAAAATTAGTCAGGTAATTAATTTATCCTTAATGAAAAATAGACACTTTATACTTTACCAACAAAAAATTTATTACTTCTTTCTCAAAAAATATATATATAATTTAATTATATTTTTCTTCTTCCCTTATTCTAACATTTTTTTTCCTCCTAATCACAGCGAAGAAGAACAAACAAAAAAAGAGAAGCGAAAGTTGTAATATAAACCATCAAGCTATTTCAATACAAAAATATTTTGTAATATTTTAGACAATATTCTGTAATATGTTAGACAATATTCTGTAATATTTTAGACAAATTATCATATTATTATATAATATTATTACCTATTATAAATAATATAATAAATATATTATAGATAATAATTCATCCAAAATTACTCCGTACTTAATCGCAGCAACGGCGCGGGCTACATAGCTCGTATGTACTAATCCATAGTCTTCTTAGCTAGCTGGTATCCACATTTTTAAAAGGTAAAACTGCCAATATCAAGCAACTTATAGAATGTGAAAAGAAATTTTCTAGTCTAGCCACATAGTTTCTAGAGTAAATTCCTGACCATTCAATGTAAAAATACAATGGTAGCCAATACAATAGTTTTAGTCCAGTATTTTTGTTTTTTCCACTGAAGAAAGACAGTATTTTCATATGGGATTCATGATGTTAATAGATCCTACTGAATTCATTCAGACGCTACTAGATAACCTTCTTATACTCTCCAGATTAAATAATTTTTCACAAAATGTAAGTTATTCACATAAGGATATTTCATACATGTCGGACAAGACCTCTACCAGACCCTTGTGGTTTTCTTCTTCATTACGTAGTGTTCAACATTTTTCTAATAGTTAATCGGATAACTCCAGACACTTATACATAAAGAAGACTTCAACCGCTGACATCATTTCTGATTTCTATCCAAAAAGAGGAGTGTTAAGTCAGGCTACTCGTCTGTTCTAACGTGATTCTCGGATTTCCAGATTTGTAGAACTTTAAACAAACATATGAATAGAAATAAAGAAGAGACACAAGATTTTTATCGTGGTTCAGCACAACTAAGTTGTGCCTATATCCAAGGGACCAAGTCCACCAATCAATCCACTAGAAATATGAATAGAGTACGAATACAGGTCTTACACAAAAATCTAGAACTCCCTTCTAGTTTATCGCCGATTTGAACTTTGATTTCCTCCGTGGAAGATGCTTCTTCAACCTTGTGCTGCAATACCTTCAGCTGCCGTTGATGAGCTTCCTAGCTCCGGCAAGAACATACGGGTCTCTTCTTGATTTTAGAAAACTATGGAGCTCCACCTTCTCACCGGAATCAATGGTGGACTCTATAAACAATGAAACTTAGAGCTAAACCACCCAAAACTCTAAGGAAATAAAACTTGCTCTTAAAGCAAGAAAGCCTCTCAAAATATCTCTGAAAATAATGCTCAAGAGGTGTAAAAACCATCTAAAATGAAGCTTCCTATTTATATAGGAAAGTACATCATGACTCAGCTAAAAGTGACAGCTATCATCATAATGTCTAAACATGCAGTGACTCAGATGTATCACACAATCTCAGATCTAAAGGTGGCATCTTGACAAAACAATCAAGCATGCTGATTTGACACACAATTACCAAACCAACTTAGATCTAAAGGTGTAATCGTGATTAAATAATCAGTCACACAGTTAAGACACACAAAATAGTTAAGACACATAAAGTCAAACTTCTCTTAAAAAAGTTAAACTTAAAGGTGACATCTTGATAATACAAACTGAGACACTGATGTAACAGACAAAGCATAAAAGCATGCTAAACAGATATGTATATGAAATGCTCTAATGTCTAAACATGCAGACCACTAGACACAACACCTAAACCATTGAAACCAGTTTGGTGAAAAGCTTCAGAAATTTAGCTGCTTCAGTTGACTGCTTTATCAAATCAGTCTTGAAGCACGATTATACAGAATAACCCAAACATACACAAGATTGAATTCACAATAGAAATAAAAAGTAAAATATTGTTCATTACAACCCAATAAGTCATAAGGTGCCAAACTAATATATGCACTAACAATCTCCTTCTTTTAGCGTCCTTATGATCAAAACACTAAATACTCAACAACTAAAGTAGCTACAAACCTTCCACCTATAAAAACAAACACACTAGAAAACAAATACACAAACCCAAGAAAAGTTTAGCATAGTACAAGAGATCATAAAAAAACCATAACTTCTTCCCTTTTTTGAACAAAATGAGGCCAAAAGCATGACAACTAGAAGATAGGGGGTTAAGAAAAGACAAGCCTGAAGGATTTCCTGGAAGGTAAATAAAGCTTTGTGACTGCGATGCTAGACTTCTTCTCCAATCTCTTCTGCATGGTACTGGTCGGCAGATGTGGCCATAAGTGTGATCATTGATGTATCAAAGTCAGATCCAGATGCATCAGAGTTCCCTTGAACTGTAGTCTAAACTGAAAAGTGTTCATGGTAACCTCAGCAGATTTAGGAATGACTATCTTACTATGAGGTTGCTCCCCCTGAGTAGATGCAGCTTGAAGTGTCTCCCCCTTAGTTTGTGCAGATACTTTCTCGCCTTGAAGATTGTCTCCTGAAGTAGATTGAGGAGTGGTAACTGTAGTAGCAGGGATAGTTACAACAGATTCATGTGGAGACTTAACACTAGCAGAAATGAGACTTTATGAAGTTATACTTTTAGACCTACCATCATAGCTACTATCATTCTCTCAAACTAAGAGATCCTTTGTTTAATATCTTGTGTTTGGGCAGCCTCAACCTATGTAGCTTGGTGAGTTTCTTCCCACTTGGCGAACAACTAGTATTGCCAAGAATTGGTCTTGAGACCCAAATTCTTTAATTCATCAGACAAAGAAGGTACTTCATCAGTGGCAATAGTCCTGGCATGTTCATAGTGACATTGAAAGCTCTTCATGATCAAATGAGTAGGAAGGTTCATTGGAGCCTCATTCATGAAATCATCTATCAATATGTGTTAGCAAAGGTTTGAATAAAATAGGGGTAAGACAATATCCTAATGGTTGCTTCACTTTGGAGCTGGTGTCTAAAACTAGCAAGTTGGTCATCATTGCACTGAGAGATATGTCAGACTGGGAGTTTGATTCACCATATGTTGAAGTCTCGATAGGATACAATAGATTTAACCACTATCTGTGTACCTACTACAATCTAAGAAGACTCCTCTAAGTAGATACACCTTAAATATATGCTTGCTCCCCCTGAACATATGCATCAGCTACAGTCAAAGACTCCTTCCCAACAACTTTGGAGATTTAAATGCAGATCAAATCGAATTCCATTGCAAAACGAAATGCCCTCTCAACAAATCATTACTAATATCATCCTGAACATCATCAATAAAATTCTCACCAACATGATCATCACTATCAGTATCTTGATCACCATTAGCAATGTCTTCAAAAACATGATACCTATCAATACGTTCACTATCACCAATAGCTTCATATGTAGGTGGAGAAGGGCAGCATGAGAATGTGGCCTTATAACCATCAAATAATTTAAAAGACACTAAACTTGAGTCTCTAGAATTACAGTCTTTGCATTCATTTGTATTTTCAAAAGAACTTGACGTTTCTTAATGAGTCTCCTCAGTCGAACTTCCTCCATTTGCCACAATGATATCAAAGCCTCACGTGCTGAGATCAATACATATGCTAGGGAACCAAGTGGTAAGAGCCATCCTGTAGAAGAATGGCATGAGACATTAGACATGAATAGCTTTTAGAAAAAGGCCATTTAGTAGCAAAGCCAGTGAGATCAGTGATGACTTGATCCAAATCCAGCTTACAAGAAAATTGAGCAGTAACAGTTGCCAGCTTTAGATGATCATGAATAACCACATGAGAGAAATCAATGATGATCTGGCGAAAATATACTTGTGATATAAGGAGGATATTGTCTCATTGAAATGCTTCTCAATGTTATAGTAGAACTCTTAGATCAAGGTTGGGCATAGTGGAGAAAAGTTCTGAATATTCTTGATCTACCCTCTTTCAGTCAAGAGATCTTAAAGACCTCAGTCAGCAAAAATTAGAGACTTTTATTGGCCCATCAAAGTAAATCGGCTGACATGCTCCTTATGATGAAGATGAATTCTCATTACGCAAAAAGAGAAATCGAATGCCTTATTAAGAGGAGATTGAACATCAAGAGAGAAAATAGAACAGGTGACAGCAGCTTTCTTTTCTCCTTAGCAATGATCTTGGTTTTGGCACCTTGGATAGCTATGAGACTGCTATATTAGTAACTAAAGTTTGATCTTTCATTGAGCTCCTTGTGTCAGATCTGGTCACTGATTTGTCTGATTCGAGGAACATCAGGAACAATAGCTTTGTTACTTGAGTTCTCCTCCTGATTAACTGATCAGATTCACCTTCCTTTTGAACATCAGGGATGTCAGAACTAACATCTATCTTGTTAGCTCCATGACTATCATCTGCATCCTAATATGGAGCACTTAGATTGTCAAAACCAGAAACTTTGTCAAAACTAGTGGATAGCTTGTCAGAACTGTGTATTGATTTCTTCTACTTCTTCAATATGGAGGCTAATTTCTTATTGACTACAGTGACTGTAGAAGATTTAGCAGATTAGATGGACCCGTTAGATGACTTTGAAAGTGCTGAATCCTCTGACTTATTCTTAGATGAAGATGGAAGATATAAATATGGAGATATCGTAGTTGGGTCCTCAGCCAAGATGGAATCATCAATAAGTGTAGAGATATCAACATTGAAGATGCCTGTCATTTACAAAGACAACAAGAAGAAAAGACTATGATAAGCAGATCTTGAGCGAGAGTTAGAGAGAAGGTGACTGATTTATCAATGCTAGAGGCCTTTGAAGGAGATGTAATCACAGAGGCAGGTTTGTGAGTTCCTGTCTCCAGCTTGTCATAACCAGCAGCTTGAATTTGTTCCATAACTTCCTCTCTATGATTGTTTAAGCTTGTTATTGGCATGTCAGCATTTGCCGCAATCTTGTCTTTCTCTTGTTCATTTGGTGGAAAAGAGTTGTCAGAACCCTCTACAACTTTGTCAGAACTAGGGCTGGAACCCTTCTTTTTCTTTAAGATCTTCTCGGCTAATTTCTTCTTTGAGGCACCTCTTTTACATTTTTTAGACACAGGCTTTGATGTTTCAGGCGAAGTGAAAAAAAAAATGCCATCTTAGTTTTAACTGGAGTCAGAATCGGAGGAGCAATTGGCGGTGCCATGGATGACATCTCAGGTACAGGTGTGTTCGAATCTGCCATAAGTACTGCACACAAGCAAAAAGAGAAGAACTTGCCACAAGCAAAGCTTAAGCAAAAGTTAATGGAGTGGAGGAGAAATATGAATAGGAATGATAAGAATGAGAGGAAAAAATAGAAAAATAGCTCTAACAAAAAATTAGATTTTTTTTTTTAAATTTGAAATTTTTTTTTAAATATCTGAAAGTTTAAAATGGCAACTCCAATGTAAAAGTATAATCACAAACGACAATTATCATTGTGAAATTAAGCGGATGAACTGTTAAGATAGACATAATTAAATTTTGTGAAACAAAGCGAACATAGTATTTAGACAACAGACAAAACATTCTCTGTATATGACAAAATTGTGAGGCAAACATGATTTTGAGCAATTTAGTGACAATTATTTTTAGGTAACTCATACAATTTTAAGACAAGAAAGAGATCAATTTCATTTGATCTAGCCAGATATACTAAGTAAGATCAAAAAATATTTAGTGTGTGTGTTTTCGCAATTCAAGGACTTTCACTCAACTCATGATATGGAGGATAAAAATATAAATGAGTGTTCGTAAAATGATCAAGTATGTGGCAAAAGTCAACAACTGATCATCCTTTCTAATTGAGGTCAATCACATGAGACTTGATGATTATCTTGAAGAGAATTAGAAGATATCATTGATCTTATTAACTCAACTTGATCACACATAGACAAGAGACTCATGTGCATTGTGTGTGCATGTGGAACTACCAGATTTGGTTCTTGCTGCAGGCGACGCTTAGCGGTTTAATTTGTCTCTTTTTAATGACCACTCTTTGTGATTAGACTTTTTCTTTTATACACATTGGCATATGCTCATTGGCTTTCCTGCACCAAATCACTCTTTTCTTTCTCTCCCCCTCCCCCCCTTTTTTTTAAAATTGGGGAATCTCACCACTCTAAAGTAACCCAAATCAGTGGTTACACACATCCCAGAGGGTAGCCCTCTTCCTTGGTAGATCATCCAAGATATAGGGGTCACTACAAATTAAATGATTACTCAAGGCTAGCTTTCACACCTGATGAGAGGTAGCCCTTTCTGATCTAGGTGCACACATGTTTCTAGTCTATATTAAACCTGTCTAGTCACAAGAGCATAATATTTACTAAGTTTAGACAAGCTAAAACATATTAGTCACAGTGACTAAGATTAATAAGCATGGAGAATCACAAGTTGAATTTCAGCCAGCATGCAAATTCATAAGTGATAGATTAAGGATAAGACAGTTCAGTCATCATTGGTCAATAGTCACTTGAACTACTCAACACACACATAAATTATTTCCTGTTTTTACTGAATATATAGGACTAAATCACTCAATACAAGATGAAATCTCTCTACGAAATGGAGCAAACCACAATAGTCTTGCGTAATGATTCAAATCTTAGGGCATACAAGGCTTTTTTAAACAAGCCACCTAATTGCTTTTCAATTTGAACATGTTCTATCCTCACCAATTTATGCTCAACTAAATCACGAATGAAGTGATATCTGATGTCTATATGCTTTGTTCTAGAGTGCTGAATAGGATTTTTAGAATCACAAAAGATTATTACGGAGTCTAGCAAAATTCCACAATCACATTTTTTTTTATTCTTTTCTTTATTATTTTTTTTCCTTCTAATAATGAGAAAAAATGATACTTATAATTGAGTCTAACAATTGAATATCATAACCCAATAATAATTAGATTCAAACAATAATTGAAGAAAATTGCACAAATAAAATATAACAAACCTACCTATTAAATCATTTTTTTTAACAAAATAATAATCTTACTTATGTTGAAATAATTGATTTACGAATTACACACTTGTGATGTTATTATAGTTAACCTAAGACACGTCAAACTTGTACCCCAAGTCTGCATAAACATTTTACTGTAAGAATTACTTAATAATGATGTTAATAAAATAACTAAAATTTTAAAGTAAAATCTTCATAATTATATGTGTATAAATGACATAAATGAATAATGTAATGTCATGTTATTATTGGCTATTTTGCTATGTGAGGAATTAGGTATCACATTGAATTCTAGGATATCACAAAATTAATGTTGTCCTCAATATTGAAAAACAAAATAAAGGGTAAGGACACAAAATTTTCACTAAATCATTCCCTTCTCTTTTTTTTTTTTGTTTTTTTTCTTGGTTTATCGTCTTTTTTTTTTTTTTCATAACACCATCCTTCCTCCCAACACAAACATAATACAAAAATAACTCTTTAAAATAATCAACATGCTTAAGGATAAAGTTGATGTTCATTATTTTGGCTTGGCAAAAATATAGTAGAAAAAGAAAGGTACAAATAGGCTCAAATATATCAAGGTTGGCTTGAAAGACTCAAACAGTCCAAAAATGGCCTAAATCATTTATCCAATGACACCTAACATAGAATTTCGCCTCAAGTTTCACTCAAATGGGTTCTAGAGTTAATGAGAGGTCAATGCCTACCTAATGTACACAAGTTTTCTCCAAAAGCTCAAATAGTCAAGTGATTATGATTATCGTGCTCAAATGTGTAGAATCAAGAGTGAAGTTCAATTAATGCGAGCTAAGCACATGGATAATCTCAATGAATTATATTTCAAAAGACCTAAGAGGACATTAATTGACTGTATTCATCATCAATATCAAGTTATCTCATCTCAACAAAACTCACAATTTATTTAGACTAGCAATACAAAATCAAGAAGAAAAGAAAAAAATATGATTTCCTAAAAATACACAACTCATGGAAAGAAAATCATGCCAACCAACATACAAGTAAAGCTACACCCAACAAATAATTAACCAATAAGTATTTTTACCCCCAAACTCAAAATTGGCAATATTCTCAATGTTTAGATGTTCAACATAAGTACAAGAAAAAAGAACACGTACCAGGGAGGTGAGACATTCTCGCCTCCTATTAAGGTTGGCGAAGGTGGTGCTCTAAGAAAGGTGGCTCTAACTTGGGTGGTGTGGGACTCCTCTCCATAAATTGCATCCTTAGGCTTATTCATGCTCATATTGGTGAAGCTCATCAAATAACGGCTTCCGCCCATAGTACGTGTCATGCAACACGATATAGGGGTCTTGGTTTTGAACACCCTCAAGCTTGGCGATATATGGAAGTATTCGGCATGTACGCTCAACTTGACTTGGCACCGGCACATGTGTTTGGTGGGCTTGAGTGAATGGTGCTAGTGGTGGTGGAAGAGGTGTTGGCCACATAGGATCGTCATAGATGTGATCTTTGATGAATGGTGGCGGCATGATGATTTGGATCTTAAAGGGTGAAGAATCACAAGTGTTGTCTTGTGATTCTTCCTCCTTGATCTACTCTTGATTCTCCTCCTCATTTGAGTCGTCGTCATCAAATAAACCTAAGATCCTCCTGCTTGTGCTTGGCCTCTCATGGTGGCTTTCATCAATATTTGTTACTTGTGCATGTATCATAGCCACCGCCCTTGTCATGGCCTCAAGGGAGTCATAAAGAGACTCAAATTTTGACTTGCAAATAGTCTCCATTCTCTCCCACTCCTTATGGCAAAGTTTTGTCTCCTCCAAAAATTGTGCAAAATGATATTCAAGATCGGGAGAAGGCTTCTCTTGGTGATGTGGAGTATCACACTCTGGCGCCGAAATGTTAGAATTATCTCCCAAACCGAGGTGGCTTGGTAGATAATTCTAACTTCAATATTCAATATCGGCCATGTCTTCTAACAACCAATATGCTTTATCAGTGGATAGTTGGTAGATAGAGGTGGTACCATTACCTCTTTCCACCTACATTCTTGTTTCAGGCCAAAGATTATTGAGAAAATTTTGTATTTGATACTGCAGAGATAAACCATGATTCGGGCAAAGTGTGAGCAACTCTTTGTATCTCCACCATGCACAATAAAATGGCTCTGAGTCTCGTTGAGCAAACTACAAGAGGACTTGTTGATCTAACATCTCCAAGAACCTCGCAAAACAAACATTTAAAAATAAAAATTAAAAATTAAAAATGAAAATAAACGCCTAAATTAAAATCAAGTAACTTACTTCCGATATCAATAACAATCTAAAATGTCAATTCCCCAGCAATAACGCCAAAAACTTGTTACACTATAATGCATATACGTAAAATAACTACAAGTGCATGAGTTATAAACAAGTAATAAAGTGATAAGTATTGAATTGTCGATCCTACGAGGAATTGGGTGTTAAATTATCGTTAATTACGGGAATTATCATGACCTAACTTTATCTAGGCAACCAAATTAAATGAATTTGTAACTAAATAAATACAAAGATAAAAATAAATATAAAAATAAAATATGGAGTGGAGTCTCTATGCACAAATGTACTAGGGAATTAAATTCACCTAACTATCAACTATGTCTTTTGATCACTCATCACCTATTATCTAGTCAATATTTGAGTTGAATGATACTTGATTTGTGAGTGAATTAATCATTCATCATCTATTATCACACAAATCATATATATAAGTATTACAATAATAAAATCATACTCTAATTACATCAAAAATATTGACCATGTATCTTCTATAATTAACTCCATAGCTATTCCCAATAATGTCAATTTCTCACAATTTATAATAATTCTAACCTACTCCAAAAATCACCAAACTTAGAGGAGCTGTTCTACAGGTTATAAGGATCCTAATAGTATCACAAATGTAGTTATAGGGTCTATAGGTAAGTCCTATAAAACTCGAAAAGCTGTAATCACGTTTTACTAAAAATACCGAAAGTTTCAGATTTTTCCAGATTCGTAGTACTTATTTCAAATGGTTATAACTCTCTTGTTATAAGTATGTTTTTGATGAATTATATATCATTGGAAAGCCAATTCGATAAGCTATCTAAATACTAAACATAACCTAATCATACTAGTAAAAATTCCTAAAAATCTAGTCGCAATCTCTACTGCGTTTTTACATCTTAGCCCAAAACTCAAAAATTCATAGCTTTCTATTTACCCAACTAAATCACTTAAAATTTATCTTGTTTGAATCCTGATATCAATAGGCTTCATCCTCTATCAGATTCATCCCTATATTTCGTAAATAATTTATGAGTAATTCAAAACCCTAATCCTAAATATTCAATCTCAATCCCGAAATCAAACTAAAACATAAAACTTAATTAGTTAGGAGTTAGTCTCTATAATTCATGACAATGGTCTCTTCATCTTCTTCTTCTTCTTAAATGTGCATAGCCTTCTCTGCCTTTCCTATAAAGCATACTTATAAAACTAAGCAGATTATTAGTCTTAGAATTTCTTAAAAAGTCTATTGTTCAATTATTAAAGTAGCCCCAATAAATACAATTAATTAAGAGCTTTTTAGTCTTTTCTTTTATTGTTACATTATTTATATAACACAAATAAATTATATATATATATGTACGAGTTGTCACATATTGTGAGCCTTTAGTTGTTATAGAGAGGAATATTGTGAATCCACCATTATTATTGTTGATCTTGGAAGATCTAAGTAGACTACGGTCCTCATGTTTTTTCCTATTTGGAGTTTCTATGCTAAAAATCGATGTCCTATTTGTGGTTGATTTGCTATTTTATCGCTTGTGGTACTTTGGTTTATATCATAATTGTTGACTTTATAGTGGACCCTATTTTAGGCACACAAAAGAAGGAAAAAAATTTATTTTACTAAGTATCATCAAACTTGCCAATTCCGTATTGCAATTCATGATTTCCAGGTATTGCTTTCTTTCAAACCAATGCTCTGGTATATCATTGAACTTACCAATTCCATACCCAATTCATGAATTACAATTGTTACTATCTTTCAAAACAATGCTCAAGTACTAGTTGTATTAGATTAAGCCCTAATCTCTGATTACAAGAGAAATAATAACTAAACAATAAACAAAAATAAGGAAATAAAATAAATTGGTATTGGGTCTATTTGACATGGCTTTTAGAATCTGCTTTTTGACTTTTTAAGTCCAGAAACAGCTTCTAAGCCTGTTTGAATAAACTATTAAAAAGAGTTTTGAGGCTCTAAAAGCTCTTCTAGATGAAGTCAAACTCATGTGTCTTCTTTAGGAAGAGCTTCGAAGAATATATGGAAATTTTTTTTTTTTTAGTTAATGAAAATTCACATTTCTATATTTAGCCTTATTTTAAACAATGACAAAAAAATGTCATTTAGATCCTCAAATTAAAATTTCAAATATACCATCCAAATAGTATACTAAAAGCTATAACTTTAACTTCTCTTCTTCTATTGCATAAAAATATAAGTAAAATCTATCCCAAACAGGCTTATTGTTTTTTGTTTTCAATAATTTAATTAAAATGTTCATTTTTAAAGCAATAATTAAAAAGAGATTTGTTAAATATAATTTGAATATTTTATTTTTTTTTTCAAGAATTAAATGTGTGGAGCCTAATTATACTGACGAAAATTCTCTATATAATGAGTGTTAGGGAGACAAATTTAGGGAAGTAATAATACTATAGAGAGTTATTGTAGACTTTAAGAGACAACAGGCAGAAGATTTCTTTGTAGTAATTAATTCGACCATACATGTCTCAACACATGTTGATCACGGGCAGATCTCACATGGGCCTCGGTTATAAGTGAGAAATTAGTGGAAGGTGATATACTCTCACATGCAAGGTGCACACAAGGCTACGAGCCACAGAAAGAATCGTGGGTAGTTGCTAGCACGTGAGCAGGTGTTGCCATGATAATTGGCCTATGTGCATGAGAACACCTTAGTGCCTTGGGAATTATTCATGGGACATCAATGGGGCTTTCTTGGATAAAACGGAAATGCCGACTTATTCTCGGCACCTATGCATATATGCCACCAAGATGTGGGCATCCTCGGGTGAGTGGGCATGTAGCGTGAATCTCGATGGCACGTTAGAAACCTATGAACGGGCCAAGCATCTCGGTAGAGGCAGTGACACATGGAAGCTATCATAGTTACTTACGAGCAAGACCTGATGGGAGTCCTTTTTACAGGCCTGTAGCTTAGAACATGCATGCACGAAAGTGTGAAAAAGTGCCCCATAGTACACAGATAAGGAGAAGGCTAACTGGGAGTTGAGAAATCTCAGTTTCGCACGGTCATCATTAGCATTGAAACTCTTGGATCGTGACAATTATTATGTTATAAAATATGTGATAAGAAAACTAACACAAAAAAGTTTACATCATATAATGTGACATCATTTCAACTGCTAAATTTTAATTGTTATATTCCCACCTGATAATAGTTAAAATAAATTACACATCATTAGTGCAAATTTTTTATGTCCGTATTATCACTCAAAACTATGATGCGATGATATTCTTATTCAACTCGTCCATAATACGGAGTTCTAGTTTTTTTAACTTATTTTTTTGTGATTGGATGTACTATATCACGCAGGGGAAATAAAAAAGTAACTATTCCTACTATAGTAATATAGATGGCGTAAAATGTCATATCTTAAGGCCAATTGCTCGTTGAAGAAATTGAAAAGCCACTAATTCAAGCAACCCAAATTATCGTGTCTATTCGATAAAAAAAGGGCATTAGAGTCTTTTGAAATGAAAATTATGACGACCCCCTATGTTCGTTGTTTCACTGAAATTGTCGTATGCATGTTTTTATTTTTATTTTTTTTTTCAAAATGCAACTCATTTAGCTTTAACCAAACTTCTTGTTTGTTTATGGCCAGGATAAGATCTATCACATGATGCGGTAATCCAAGGCCGAAAAAGTTATTCCGGTTAAGAACAAATGTACTTCAGATCCCTTTTTATTTGGAGCTTTATTTGGAGGTTTAAAACTAGGGCCATCAATTTTCTACACGACACAACAATATTATTCGAAAACGACGCAAAATAAAGGGATTTGGACAAAAATACCTAAGAAAAAAAAAATACCAAAATTATGGTGTGAAGATAAAATATAACTTTTGTACGGCCTAAAAGTGGCAAACATCTAAAAACTAGGAAATACAAGACGCGGTGGTGCTTTTATAAATAAGGCAAATTTTTTCTATACATATATATAATTAAGAGCGACTAAAAATACAACTAAAAAGGCTTGTCTTACTGGTTTGTCCTTCTACATTTGGCCTTTAGCACAAAAGTTCAAATCTAGCCGTTTGTGTTTTTATGTATATTTCTTTTTCTCTTTTTATTTTTTATCATCTTTTATTTCCTATCTATATTTCCTTTTTCTTTTTTATTTTGTATCATCTTATATTTCCTATTTTCTTCAATATTTTTTATTTATTTATTTTTTCCTTTTTAATGTTATTTTTGTCATTAATTTCTTCGTTTCTATTAAGGTTCAAACCCATATAATGGTTTTTGCATATATTTCCTTTTCCCTTTTTATTTTTCACCATCTTATATTTCCTACCTATATTTCCTGTTTCTTTTCTATTTTTCATCATTCTACATTTCCTATTTCGTTCAATGTTTTTATGCTTTTGTTTATTTTTTCCTTTTTAATGTTATTTTTGTCTTTAGTTTCTTCTCTTTTACTAGGGTTCAAACCTACATATTGTGTTTTTGAATTTTTTTATTATTTTTTTATTTTTTTCATTAGTTTCCTTTTGTTTTTCTTTTATTTATTTTTTTCTTTTTTTAATATTATTTTTGTCATTAGTTTCTTTTAGTTTTGTCCCAAAAATCACAAGAAACCATAAAGATTTCATAGAAATCAGTTTGGTTTCTTTCTAGCTGAATGTCCTATACGTAAGTAAATCATAGGAAACCACAAAAGTTTCTTGGAAATCAGTTTAGTTTCCTTTTAGTGGAATAAGAAACCACAAAGGTTTCCTGGAAACCACTTTGGTTTCAGTCTAGCAGAATGCCCTGTACATAAGTAAATCATAGGAAACTACAAATGTTTCCGAAAAACCAGTTTAGTTCCTTTTAGCAGAATGGGAAACCACAAAGATTTCCTAGAAACTAGTTTAGTTTCTTTCTAGTGAAATGCCTTATATGTAAGTAATTCACAGGAAACTACAAAGGTCTCCTAGAAACTAGTTTAGTTTCCTTTTCGTGGAATGTGAAACCATAAAAGTTTCTTTTTCACAGAATGCTTTGAACGTAAGTAAATCACAGGAAACCACAAAAATTTCTTGGAAACTAGTTTGGCTTCTTTTTAGTGGAATATCTTTTAATTAACTAAATCATAGGAAAATAAAAAGATTTTTTAGAAACTAAATTGATTTCCTGAATATTTACTATAACAAAACTAAGAAACCAACAGTTATTTTTCACAATAAGTATGTTGAAGTAAATTCAATGTCTAATTTCAACAACAAAATATCACCATGGAAATTAGTTTAGTACCCAATTTAATATCAAAAATCATATAAACTAATCCCTAAGTTGATATTGAGCCACATTTTAACCATTACTCAATTTATCAAGACAATACAAGGAACACCTTTTTTTCCTTTGTCTACCATCATTGTCTACATCTACATGTCCTGATGTGAGAAGTGGAAAATCATTTATATAATCTAAACAAGTATAGAGCCCTAAAAGGAGTTTTAAGCATGTTGGATCATTTTTCTTGCTATCTGTAGAAAACACATGAATACATTTGTCTCTCTTTTATATATGAGAATATAAACAAAAAGTACATAGAAGCTCAAATCTCACTTTTTTTTTAGTATTAAATTAGCAAAAGCATCTATATATCACAAAGACTAGAACAATACCTTCTAAAACAACATGACCTGAGAAAGTAAAATTCCTTGCAAACAAATTAGACGTAGATACAATTGAATAATACCAAATTGTATTTCTTTTAATTTTCAGGAGCTATCCTAATAACCATGGAAGCTAGAGTAGTTCAGCTTTTCTTCTCACTAAACAGAGGAACAAACCTAACAAGAGAAAAATACAAGATGAGTTAGAATATTTTTTTAAAACAAAAAAAAACGATAGCATGAAAAAAAATATTATATCAATATTAGTCCTCCATGTAATATAGTTCTCTCAAGAATTTTGTCAAACACCTGCAAAACCAAATACTCACAATTCTAATACATTCTTCTAGGGGTGTTCAAAAAAACCGCCAAACCGTGAAAACCGCCCAATCCAATCCAAACCGCCTAATCCGCACGGTTTTTTTTCTTAAATGGCCGGTTACGAATTAGAAAATATGAAAACCGACTTGGCCGGTTTGGTTTTCGGTTTTAGAAAAATTCGATCGGATTCAAACCGAACCGGCTAATAAGTTTGTATATGTATTTTTTTTTAAATGTATATTAATAGTTAAAAATTTAAGCTTATTCATTCTAATTGAGTAATGATTACTCTTAGCTTATTTAGGACTATGTTACTTAAGACTCTTATGATATTTTAGACTTTAAGTCTTGTTGTTGTGATATGTTTAAGATTAAAGACTTTAAGTTTACTATTCAATTTTGATTAAGTTGTAAGTTGTAGCTAAAATTTAAGTTTACTATGACTTTCGATTTGGTTATAGCTTTTAACTATGTTATGATTTCGTTTTATATTTGGACTTTATATTTTAGATGAAATATGATTATGATATGAGCTTAGTTGATATTGTATTAATTTAAATTTTGTAAGTTTTCAAACCACGGAAACCGCCCAAACCGGCCGCAAAAATGTAGGTGCGGTTTGGCCGGTTTGAATCAACAAACTCAAACCGCACGGATTGATAAACCGGTCAAACTGCACATTCGGATTGGTTTCTGGATTGACGATTTAGACCGTCCAAACCGGCCATGAACACCCCTACATTCTTCCTATATAAGCTATTACAATTCAATACCCAAAATGTTTGTTTTTTCACAATCAATTTACTGAAAATAGGCCCTTTCATACTCGAATACCTCCCATATTCACGAATGTAGCTTTAGAATCTTGAAACTCAAAAGTCATCCAATTATTTTTCTTGAAAAGAAAAAAGGCTCATTACTTGAAATCCCAAGAAAACAAGAAAAATAACAGAAGCATACATAAACTCATTTTCTTATCAATTTTCTCTCTTTATTTTTCAGGAACCAAACAAGAAAAACAAAAAAATGAAATAGTTCATACCCGTGAAAGACTTGATAGACCTGTTTTGAGTCGGCTTCAAGGTCGAACGAGTCAGAATCGTCATCGTCGTAGTCAAGAAGGTGAAGGTACTAGGAGCGGAAGTCGAAGGAGCAATCGAGGTCTTAAAGATCGATATTATTGGTGAAAACATTGTCCATGGTTGATAGCAGAGCCTTAGAAACAAGAGACATCGTGATCGATAACAAAGAGCTTTAACTCTTTGGTTTTGAAGATGAGTATTGAGAGAGAAATAGATAATGAAAGTGACATTTTCAGTAAAGCACCGTATAAAAATATTCAATTGAGGAGTACCGTAAATTTAGTATTTTTTTTAAAAGGTCGTAGTAGGTGTCTTTTTCCCTAAAATAAATGAGTTTGGATGACATTTTTAATTTGGGATTCTTACAGAAATCCAGGCTTATAAAGTTAAAAATTAAAAAATCTCGGATGAGCTGATTTTTTAGAAAAATCTCGAATTGATTTAGAAAAATATCACTTTTAAAAAAAATTTAGAAAATATCATTTTTAATAAATATTTAGAACAAGATCATTTTTCTTCAAAATTGATATTTTTCAGTGATACTCGAGGTAATCAATTGGGTTACTTTGGGTAGCCAATTTAGTTACTTAAATTAACCAATCAAGTTATCTCAGGTAATTTGACAAATTACCTCAAGTATCTCACCAATTAATAAAAACTAGTATTTTTCTAAATATTTTTAAAAGTGGTATTTTTCTAATTAAATCCAGGATTTTTTAAAACAATTTTAAAATCCTGAATTTTTCAATTTTTTTTAAGCTTTTACTTACCATAAAAAATCTAATTTCCTCATTTAATTTTCGCATCAATTCTGGTTGACATGTGTAATGCATATAATAAATGGGTGGGTTTTAAGTCAGCCCGCCTCAAAAATGACCCGTGTAATATATTTAATAAACTTGTTGTTTTTGTACCATGTCAACACAATAATAATACAAGACAGTTATTGATATTTTAATGTCTTAAATGTGATTTTGATTAATTCTAAACATACTTATATGTATAAATTTGAAGTAATTAGCATAATCATGTTAAATTAGAGTAATCGTATCAAACATGTCATAATATTATACATAACACATTATACGTGTCATACTGTGTTACACGTATTTTAATCATATTGTGTTTGAATTTAAATTTTTGGCACGTTTATTAATCGTATTGTATTCGAATTAGAGTGTTATCGTGTCATGTCATAATCGTGTCGACCCGAACACGATACGATAATACAAATTGTCAGCCATGTTTAAAACCAATGTTCTTTTACTCTATTTGGTTCTCAAAATTTTATCATATCTCTATAGTATACAAAAGCCGATGGCTTTCGTTTTCGGGTCGTCATTAGACATTTTCTTTTTCTTTTTGTTTTACTTTTTTAATCTCACATTGAGTTTATAACGCCTTATATAGGTGTCAAAAGAGAAGAAAAAAAAAAAAGGGCGCGTCTACAGTAGGGGCGCCCCTACGTAGGGCCCTGTCTATTCACCGTTGGATAGAAATCTGTATATAAATAGATTCTCAACAGATTCCCGTTATTCTCCACAGATTCCCATCCAACGATAATTAAGGCATGACCCTACGTAGGGACGCCCCACAGATTCCCATCCAACGATAATTAAGGCATGACCCTACGTAGGGACGCCCCTACCGTAGTCATCCCAAAAAAAATTCCTTTTACAGCCGACAACAAAGAAACTACTGTAAAATACGTAATTCTTTTTTCTTTTCTCCTAAAGTTAGTCTTATAGACGACATGAGTATATCTCTTCTTTTCTCAAACGTTGACATGTTTTGTAGCAAAAAAATTAAACAAATAAATAATAACATGTTTCTACGAAGGATAAAATGGGACCCTAAGCTGCAACTTTTTTCTTCTTAATGTCATAAATATATATATAGTAAGGTTTTATAAACATTTTTTTTATTTTACTGATATCAAGTTCTTTATTTTGTTTTTTAATCTAACTTTTTATCTTTACTATGCGAGTGTTAGAAACAAATATAGTCGACAAAAGAGTCATTTCAGCTTATTCTAAACTATGCTCAGTTGCTCACTTTTTTTCTTTTCTCTTATGGATACAGAGATTCGAATTTGAAAACTATCTAAATTAAGAGGACATATGGTTTATTACTAAATTATGCCTACAACTATTTACAAGGTTTACAATTGAAGCAAGAACAATTTGAGGGAAAAAAATTACCATTAGTTGTAACACTGACAAGGCAACAATCATCCCATTTATTACTCAAAGTTCATATCTACTAGGCACTTGACAAACCAACAACCCAAATTCGTTGAGCTTTTTTATGGTTGGAAACTCTTACCTGGGCTTTTCAGTTTCAAGAATTGTATATTGAGTTTCTAACACTTTTATCTTAAAAAAAAAAAAAATAGAAAAAAAGAAAGGACTCACAAAAATATGGGTCAATTTTTGTATTTCCAATTTCGCTTTTTTTCTAGAAAAATATCATTTTTTAAAAATATTTTAAGAAAATATCGTTTTTAAAATGATTACTAGTTATCAATATCTGAAAACTGGTTACCAGTTATTAGTTAACAATTATAAATACATTTGGTTACTAGTTACCCATGCTAGAAAACTGGTTACCGGTTACTATTTACTATTTTTAAAATGGTACTTTCTAAAAAAATTGCACAAAGTAGTATTATTCTAAAAATTGTGATACTGGATCTAAAAAAAAACTGAGTCCACCGTAAATTTTCAATTCTTTTCTAAAATGGCCATAGTTGGCCTAATTTTCTCTTATATATTATACGTACTAGGTGCAACTTTAGTTAATGTTTGATTTTTTTTTTTCTTTTGGCTTCATAAAATGAGTCTTTAGTTCATTTTTGTGTTTTTGTGGCTTCTCTTTTCAGTAAGTATAACAACCACCCCAGCAGTTCCCTCACTCAACAATCCAAAAATAGAGTCATCTTATTTTGCATGTTTCATGCATTACCAGAAGACAACCATGTGATGAAAAATGAGTAGGAAAGAGACAAGATTGTTCTATTTTTAAACCTTATATTTCCAATAAAATTAAAATTATTATTAAAGTCTGCTCCTAATCTAGAAGATAAATTCAAATGTGTACTCCTTTTCTAAAAGATAAATTCAAAATTAAATTATGATTTTTAAAAATTAAAATTCTATTTTTAAAAATTAAAAATTAAAATTATGATTAAAGTCTGCTCCTTTTCTAAAAGATAAATTCAAATGTGTACTTTGAAAATTTAAATATACAATTTAGGTACTAAATAAAAGGTCTTCAGATAAAAAAAAGTAAAATAAAAGGAAATTACACAATAAATAAAGGGAGTATATTCTATTCGGGGCTTATAGAAATTTGACTAAATTTTTGGCCTAATTTCAGTAAATATCCCTTTGTCAAATGTTATAGCAAAATTTTCGGTATATATGCTTATATACTAAGTGTAAAATTTTATATACTAAGTGTAAAAAATTATACCCAATACATTTCAGTACAGTAGCTAAAATTAATAAATATGTGTATCTACCAAGTGTAAAAATATATATACATAAATATTTAGCTATAAAATTTTAAAAATAGACATCTACTTAATCAAATTTAAAATCTTGGTCATCTACTTAAATTTCTCTATTCTAATTTCTTGTCATTTGTTTCACACTTTTTGGGCTTTCTGGTTCAAGCAAGCCCACTCAATAAATACCCAAAGTAGGCTAAGTTATTGGGCTCGCTTTTAAATAACTGTTTTTCACATGTAAGCTCTTAAAACACGATCAAATTTACCGATTAAAGCTTTCGAGTGTTTTAGCTCGAAGCTTCAGCATCCACCGCCAATGGCGCCTGTGAGAACCACGGGAGCCATTGTCGCAGCCGCCTCGATCGTCGTGCTCTCTTTCTTTCTCTGCAACCTAAAATCCAAGTCCTCCTCATCCAAAAGGACCAAACTTTTCGTCTCCTCTAAGAGAAAGTCAAGGCATGGTCTAGTCGGTGCTATTGGTAACACTCCTCTTATTCGCATAAATAGCCTCTCTGACGCAACTGGTTGTGAAGTAAGCAACTGGGTTGTCATTGATTTTCTTGATAGTATAGGAGACAGTAGCTTTGTAATTATTTTTTCAATTATAAGTAAATAAATTATCTGGGTCTGTCTAAAAATTAATTTTGGTTATGAAAACTGAGAAAAGTTTTCATTGATTTCGTTAATTGGGTTTGGTCAGATACTTGGGAAGTGCGAGTTTTTGAACCCAGGAGGGAGTGTTAAAGATAGAGTTGCTGTGAAAATTATTGAAGAGGTAATCTACTAGGATGCTCTTCTGGTATATGTTGCATACTTTGCTGTATTTAAATTTATATGTATATGAATTGCATATTAATACATATTGGTATAACTATTTTTACTTGGTTTATAAGTTGTATACCAATTTTGACAAGAATATGTACAAGAATTTAGAGCATGGAGAAAGAGATATGGTGATGGTAGTGTTTCTTTCAAGGCACTATATTCCACATAAAGTACGACATAGATATTGTGTATTTGATACTTGAGCTTAATGTAGCAAAATTAGAGGACCGATTCTTAGGGATCCTTTATTTACTTAGTCTCATTCCCGGCCTAGTGTTGGCGTAACGTTGTATTTGATATACATTCCGGTATGTAATTTGGATTATGCAGGCTTTGGAATCTGGAAAGCTTGCTCCTGGTGGGGTAGTAACTGAGGGGAGCGCTGGAAGTACTGCCATTAGTCTTGCTACGGTTGCTCCTGCTTATGGTTGCAAATGCCATGTGGTTATCCCAGATGATGTTGCTATTGAGAAGGTACATGATAATGTTTTTCAGATGAGAACAGTAACCATTGTTAGCTTCTTGGTTATGCCTTCGATTTCTCATACCCATTTATTTGTTAAAAGTATATTTCATGTCTATATTTCCCTAGTCTCAAATTATTGAAGCACTGGGAGCCACTGTGGAAAGAGTAAGGCCAGTGTCCATTACACACCGAGACCACTATGTCAATATAGCTAGAAGGCGGGCTTCAGAAGCAAATGAACTAGTATCAAAACATAGAAACTCTGAAGAAATAGATGGTAAAAAACCGGAGCAAATTAATGGTTACCACTCTGATGGAGAGAAAAAGAGTTCATTTATGTCAATGAATTGTAAAGGTGGTTTCTTTGCTGATCAATTCGAAAATCTGGCAAACTTCCGCGCCCACTATGAGGGTACTGGACCTGAGATTTGGGAGCAGACTGGAGGAAGCTTGGATGCATTTGTGGCTGCAGCTGGAACAGGTGGCACTGTGGCTGGTGTTTCAAAGTTTCTGCAGGTATGCTGCTTTTCACCCCCTAATAAAATATCATAGTTTGTTGATGCTGCCGTGAAAGTTGATAAATGAATTATGAATATTATGTTTCCAACAGGAAAAGAATCCGAACATCAAGTGCTTCCTCATAGATCCTCCTGGTTCTGGTTTGTTTAATAAGGTGACAAGGGGAGTGATGTATACTAAAGAGGAGGCTGAAGGACGAAGACTAAAGAATCCATTTGATACGATAACTGAAGGTATTGGAGTCAATAGGATAACGCAGAATTTCATGATGGCAAAACTTGACGGGGCTTTCCAAGGCACAGATAGGGAAGCTGTTGAGATGTCAAGGTCAGTCCATAGTCGTCTTTCTTATATCAGATTTGTTTTCACAATGCTTTTTTGTTAGTAAAAGGTACGAATATAGAAATCACGGTAATGAATGGTTTCCAATTTTTACTAGAAAATGTTGAAAAAGTTGGAACTTTTTAATTTCACTTGGCTTATATGAAAACGCATATGTTTGTTGTATTATTCGTCCCTCAGTTTTCCTTTATTTTGCATTTAAAACTTGTATTAGGTTCCTTTTGAAGAATGATGGGCTCTTTCTGGGGAGTTCTTCGGCCATGAACTGTGTTGGAGCTGTCAGACTTGCACAGTCTATTGGTCCTGGTCACACCATTGTAACCATATTATGCGATAATGGAATGAGGCATTTGAGCAAGTTTTACAGTGCCGAGTATCTATCTCAGTTTGATTTGACACCAAAGGCTAGCGGATTAGAGTTCATGGGCATCAAAAAAGCAGACCACTAAGGGACTAGTCTTTGATGTGTCTCTACATCTCCAACCAAAGTGCAGAAGTATTTCATCGAACAAATTTCGGTGGGAACTTAATGTTTGATGGCACTCTTTTCAGCATCCAAATGATTGGAAATCCAAACATATTTGTTAAGGCCTTCCTGACGTCACGTTTTGCCACTCATTATATTGTTTTTGGCATTCAAAAGCTTAAGTTCCAAAATTTCTCCATGCTCAAAGTGGGAGAGAAAGCTCTTCTAAAATTTTCAATTGTGGCACATTTGAGCTCTGTAACAAATTTTACGGTTGAGTTATAATTTAGATTCTTAGTTACATACTGAAGTACTTACGATCCACCTTTTTCTTCAAGCCTACTGGAAGACCACCTTCTTTTACTAATAACATAATTTGCAATTCTGAGAGACGGAATAAAATCGGAACAGGCTAATTCTTTTTTCATAACGTCAACACGAGAAACACCAGAAGGTTCATATAGAAATTTATTGAAAAGATACATAGCCTCAATAAATGTCTCCAAATTTGAACCACCTTTTGAGTTATAACAGAGGTGGTCCAACTTAAAACCTCTCGAAGAAATATCTTAGGATAAGGGGAGATGCTCTTCTCTGCTCACTGCTGGTACCACTTCTCAAACTGTGACTCATGGCAATGTGGGTCAAGCCAATCTCTTGAAGAGCCCTTAGCCATGCTGCCGCTGCCGCCAACTTTCCCACCCCCTACAAGCTCTCGCAGATTTTCAAGCTTGTTTTCCCGCCCTGTCCCACCAACTCTTCTATCTGCTTCCTTCAGTTTCTGCTTAAACCGCTGCTTTCGGCTGGAAGAAACCGGTTCTTGCTGCTTCGATTGAGATGGGGGCGCTCCGTGCGGTCCTAGATAGATGTTCTCTTCTGCTCTGGCCTGCAAATAAGGCAGTGAACATAGACATTGAAAATTTGCATTGGTAGGTTAATGTTATTCAATAATCTCGATTCAAACTTGTTAAAGTTCGCAAAGTTGTTTTAACTTTTTTTTTTTTTTACAACCTTCTTGATATATTTTGATATTAGTAACGTTGATAACATCAGCCCTTGTCAAATGACGGGTTCGGGCCCAATGAGATGGATAATGATATTGATCCATATGCAAAAAGGACTCGTAGCTGACCTTAGGAGAGGAAGGTGGTTTCGAGGATTCTACTTTTGGAGCATCGGGATTGCTTTGATTTGACTCTTCTATTCCCAAACTTGGAATTACGAATCCATCAGTGTCTGTTGCCAAAGAGCCATTATCAGCCATGCAAAAGAGTCGATACAATATAAAAAGACACATCACTCAAACGAACAAAGAAATCGCGTTAAATTCCTCAGGAAAAATCCATGCAAAAATAGATAACAAAAGAAACATAGCCAGCAGATGTTCATGACAAAAATGTCGAACCAAAAGCTATCAAGTAACTAAAGGTATATCCGATATTAAGATGGTATCAAACCAAAATTAAGCTCATAAATCAGTAAGCTGCCCTCTGTCTCTCCTCTCACCATGACGATTTCTTGAGACAACAACAGATATTCTACAAAAGAACCTCGTGTGTCCACCGCCTAATTAAGTGATGACACGTTGGAAATGACCTCTAGTTTAACTCTGTACCCTTTTCTCTCTCTTCACCAAATGGTCTTTGAGACTTTGACAAAACCAGAGGATAACAGACACATCATACCTAAAGACAGACCACGTGTATCCACCAAAACTTTGTGATGACAGAACTGATTTGACCACATAATCTTCACAGAATTCTTGCAACTCCAGGCCAACGGCAAAAGAAATTCAACCACTAATTCTAATTCAAAAACCAATATCTCCAATTCCTATAGACACCAATCAACGAATGTTCATGATTCTTTTACCACTAATCCCTACACGAACAACTTCTTCAAAGGTGCAAGAGTCATTTTGTTTGGTTTTTATAAATGAGGGAGAAAATGCTCTTAAAAACTTAGAAAAAGGATACATAAG
The DNA here is from genome assembly GCA_002914845.1 of Trema orientale. NCBI lineage: Eukaryota > Viridiplantae > Streptophyta > Magnoliopsida > Rosales > Cannabaceae > Trema > Trema orientale. The sequence continues at coordinate 163,015 of JXTC01000054.1, read as the reverse complement.
ACATATCCTAGACACTCTCGTATACGTTTATACGACCATAAAATAAGTACAATTCAGCTACCTTGACCAGCATTTCAGAGAAGTTAAAATATACCTCATTCATACTCATTTTTTAACTTTTAAGGAGAAACTCTCTGGAAACTCACTTAACAAAATCTCAAAGCTGTAAAACTAACTGATTTCATCATATAAACTACGCATAAGCTGAACATCAAAGACCTGCTGGGAAATTAAAGCCTTTGAACATTTTACCCCAATGAAAATGGGAAAAGATTGCTATAGACTTGTTGTTGGACTTCCTAAAACAACTAAGGGACATGATGCTATTTGGGTGATTGTGGATAGAGATACCAAATCAGTTCATTTCCTTCCTATTAGAATAACCTATAACTTGGACCAGTTTACTCGGTTATATGTTCAGGAGATTGTGAGAACATCACATTCAGAATGTTGATGCATATCCAAAATAAAATTGCTCAATCGAAATAAACATATGAGACTATTAATAATAATCAAAATGAATTTATAAAACTAGCCCAATATGAGGATGAAACAATCATTATTAAGTGCAATGCAATTATCCTATATTTGGTGTCTGAGAAAAGATTCTCATAATTTACATATGCATAGATATATACACATATGCATATACTCACTTATACACTAAATTGAGCTCATTCAACCAATTGAGTTACAATTGAGCTAACTAAAAAGAAAAAAAGAAAAAAGAACTTTTACTCTGCATTTCCTTTCTTACACCAAATTTTCTGGGAAACCAAACAAGCTGAATTCGGGGGAAATTAAATAAATAATAAAAATTCAGAAAATAAAATAAAAATGTGAAAACAACATACCCCACTCGTCTTTATCTTCTTCTTCTTCTTCGAGTGAAGGAGTGGTTTGGACTAGAGATGGGTCCATGGAACGCTGATGATCATGGATTTGAACGGCCACGGGCGCTAAAGCCCTGAAAATTCAATCACACAGCCAAAAACCCCCCAAATCACCCACCACACAAAATCCCTAAAAACCAAAAATTTGTGTGACCGTGAGAAGAAACGCAATCGCTGAAGCTCAGTATTCTATATAAATAAACAATCCTAAGAAAAAGCCCCAAACAGCATCTAATTANATCTTTTTGGCAAAAAAAGGGTCGACTTAAAAAAAAAAAAAAAAAAAACCAAAAAAGATATTCATGATGAGGGACGGTGGAGAAAATAGTAGTGACTTTTTGATATTTCTTTCGATTTTTTTCATTGATTTTCTTATTGATATCATCTTTTTTATTTTGTGAATAATTATTATTTAAATTCGTTCTCATGTGACATCAATTAAATTATTTAGTACAAAAGCATATTCTATTATTAAAGAAGCGAAATTCTAACCATCCTTAACTTTGGAACAAGGTTAAATTAACAATAAATTAAAGTTTTTATTACAAGTGAGGAGGCTAAGAATTTTGTAAATAAAAATAAACCCCACACAAATGTACAAATGTCAGTATAAGATTCATCATTTAAGTCTCAAAATTGTGTATTAACTACTATTTTTTTTTTTGGTTCGGAGCCAAAAAAAAAAGTACTATATTGTTTTTATCACCTTATTTAATTATCCCACAATGAATAAATAACATTGCTTATTTCAAAAAACATAGGCAAGTTCTTAAAAAATAGTTTAAAAGCTTCTTTTTTTTCCTCAGTCAAAGTCATCAAATCCAATGTTCTCTGTTTGGTGACGATGATAGCATGCCAATATCTGGAAACTTATAATTTCAAAAAAAAAAAAAAAAAATCCGGTACCTTATGTGCATAATTACATCATATGCACGGGCTAATGATTAGGTCTTACTCATCTTTCTTTTTTTCAACTCTCAAAAAGCTATTGGCTTAGCTTTGTCAAAAATCAAAATTGTTCAAAATTACCACCAAAAGCTCAAAAACCAAACTATCTACTATTAAAGGGCATGTTTTTTTTATGTCTGATCATATATTAAGTGTCATAATTATGCATTAGTCAAAGGGACGAAGATTTCAAAACCCATGTAATAACTCTTTTGGTTTGCATCAAAGCAAGTATACTCTGAATCTGACCCCCATTATTTAGTATCTATGTTTGCTTGTGATGTGAGAGGTGAGAACAGGGAAGTAATGGGTACCTGGCAAGTCCAAACAAAAGACTCTTGAATGTAATGGGCTCCCATGATAGTACTACCTTGATGTAATTCACAAGCAAAAAATGAAGCCCCAAAAAAGTGAAAATTATATTTATGGAATTCATAGCAGACAATAGACAATGGGTCATTATGACAAGTACTGTAACCTTCTTTTCATTTTTGGTTAGCTGACAAATTGCAGGTGTAGTAATAATTTGGTGACTACTATAGTACTATTTTACTTTTAACTGGTCAGAAGTTTGGTTAGAGCGTTAAAGAGTTTTGGTCTTGCAACAAATAATTCAGGACTAGAGAGAAAAAGGGTCTTTCTAGTTAATGTTTGTTTGCTAGGAAAATGAATTTTTAGGAAGATTTGGATGTGTTTTGTTTGTTTGCAGAAAGAAGAGAGTGTGAGAAGGAAGGTTCTTTTTTTGGTGTAGATAGAAGATTTTGGTTAATGGGGTTTTGTTTTTGAAGGGCCTATTAAATCTAAACTCAAAGTGCCATGTGGGGAGCAGAGATGTGGTGCACATGGATTTGGCGAACTCCAAAGCTTTGAGGTTGTAAAAATGATATTAATTGGGAAGCAGACCTTTGCTTTTCTCAAGAGAATCATTAGCTGCAGATGAGAACAAGGTGTTTGGTGGTGAGAGAGAAAACAGAAGAAGAAGACCCCAGTTTGTTTGTCTGTTTTTTTTTTTTTTTTTCATGGGGGGAAACTGGGCTTAATGAGGTTGAAAGTCTTGGAAAGTCTCATTCATTCTCATCAAAGTAAAACTTTATATTTGAAGCTCAGATCAGGTAAGTCCTCTAAATATGCACTTAAAATCACCTCTCTGGCTTTTTTTCATTCGTCTGTTCTTGATATTCATTTACTACAGCTCTATACATCTTTCTTTTGCAGGCTTCTTCCCCTTTGATATCTCAGATCAACAAGGTCAGAACTTTTTTGCACTAAAAAGTCTCTTTTGGCACTCTTAAAGAGCCTTTCACCAGATTCAGTTCAGTATTGTCCTTTTTCCTTCCCTTTCTCAGATCTTTCTTCTTTCAGGTCACTTATACCATCTCATGCTATTTTTCTTTAGTATATGCATATGGAAAAAACACCAAGGAGTCAGTTCTTTTGCTCATTGCTACTAGTAGGAGTCCTTTTTCCTTCTCTATGTTTTGTTTGGTTTCTAGGATTTGGACTCTCCCCTTTCCTTGTTTCCTTTCCTATTATGATTCTATCAACTATTTTCCTTCTCAAGTTCACAAAGAGAAAGATGAGTTCAGATGAGAATCCACTAAACCAAGTAGTAGAAACTGAAAAGCCAAAAGGGAAAGAACTTGAAACAATTCTAGAAACTACAGCAGAAAATGAGACTGCCCAACAAAGTGTAAATGGTAAAATCCATGACTACCACGAAGAATTGGTAGATATTCCATCAGAAAGTGAAGAAGGCAGTACTGTTGACTCCGAAAAAAGTCAAAGGTTTGAGCTCAAATGGATGTCTTCCTCCAGTATGGGTCAAAATCTTTCAATCTCTGAGTCTTCATTTTCTGAAGATGAAGAAGAAGAAGACTATGACAATCTCATTGAGATCAGCCTGCCAGGAAGTGATTCAAGTGGTCCAGAAGAAGAAGAGCCAAAGCAGAAGATGCAGCCAAACTTACATGATTTCTTGCCAGAATCCATTTTCAGTCAACAAGGATTTATGGAGCTTCTAGCAGATATCAATGAGATGAATGAAGAAGAAAATCTCATTGAGATTGACATCTCTATGGGGTCCATAAAGTGTCCAACCCCAAGGTTTGAGATTAAGGCATGAGCTCTGCTAATGTACAAGTATCAATTTATCAATAATCTTCCAAGTCTTTTTTGCTTAGTTTGATGTTTAATAGCTAGCTAAGGGTTTAGGCTAGAAGATTTTTGCTTTTGGGATTCTTTTATTTACACTTTGTGATGATAAATTGCTCAAGCTCACTCCTTGCCCTTTTCATTTAGCAACTTGGGCATTTCTCAAAAGAGCTTGATAGAGCAAGCTGAGAAATGAAGAGTAGGTAAAACTCTGGTCATATCAGAGATATGTTTTTAATCACTAAGGCTATGCAATAGAGTCAGTCAATCAATCATCTCCATTTCGATTTGTTTTTTGTTAGAACAAAATTATACCTTTTTTTTTTTAAAGAGTCAAATCCAGGATCTGACCCACTTAGTAGAATATGATGGTATTTACAATGAACCAATGGCAATGAGAGTCTTTGTCAAGGCATGGGAATCCCACTTGCATTTGATTTCGCGTATGCTATCAATTTTTTGTATTTTGTTTGTTTTTTAGTAAAGGGAAAGAGACATCTTCTTTTTATTAGTGCACTCCATCCGGCACTACTTAGACCTCTGTTTGCTTTGGAGGGGAAGGAAGTCCAAAAAAAATTAACAATAAGGAATGTGTTTGTAATTGAACACATTTTTTCCTTTTTTTTTTACTATTAAATAACGATTTCTTTTTTTTTCGCTTTTTTAATTGTGAGAAAGCTAGTTTTAGATTGTTAATGGGCAGTGTCCGAGTATTATGACTCGTAGCAAAATGACCAAATTTTGTACCCATTTTCAGTAAATATTTATTTTTTGAATATTATTTCAAAATGATCAGTATATACTAAGTGTAAAATATAATATATCAAGATATCAAGTTTGAAATTTAATATACTCAATACGTACATAAACTAAAGTAGTAAGTGTAAAATATAATATATCAAGATATCAAGTCTTAAAATTAATATAACTAAAGTAGTATATAAATAGCTATATCAAGTTTAAAAATACATATACTTAGCTATATAAAAAAAAAAATATTTATAAAAAAAGGATATTTATTAAACCGAAAGTGTAAAAAAAAGATACTTTAATTTTCCAACTAAAAATAAAAATTAGAACCAATAAATTGACCTCCATTTCCATAACCTTCAATATATGTGCAATTTAGATCCACAATTGTTAGCATAGAACAATACTGTTTTGATAAAATTAATGAGCTAAGAAATTGAGAGGGAAGGAGAGAGAGAAATTTGTATGATGGAAAAAAAAAATTGCTATATAGTTACTTGGTATAGAGAGGAAAGACAACTAGCAAATCAGCCCTAAATTGTACTTCTATGTTATTGTTTTCGAAATTTGGTGTGCAAATATCTATTTTTTTTTTTGATAATTTGGTGTGCAAATATTATTTAGTAATATAACTCCCTCGTTACTCAAAATATATATATATATATAAAACTCCCTCATTAATCAAAAGATGCTTTTCTCTCCATTAAGCCGATATCCATTACGGTTGTCCTTCGTTTCAATGAATCTCCGTTTTAAATTTTGGAAGCAGAGTTTTTGATGGCCCCACCCAAATTTTTTCTACTCATTTTTTTCTTCCTTCCCTTTTTATCTCCTACTAAACATCCCCTTTTTTTATTTTTTTTTCATTATTTTTTTTTCACCTTTCTCCCATCTTTTCTTTCTTCTCTTTGCCTCTTTATCAAACAACACTAAGGGTCCGTTTGGCACAGCTTTCAAAGATCTTTTAGAGCTCAAAAGATCTTTTAGGAGTGTTTGAATGAATTTTTAGAAGATCTTTTGTATTTAAAGATCTTTTTAAAGAAGCATGGACCTACCATCTTTTTTAGGAAGATCTTTTTACACTTTTACTTCAAGAAGTAAAAGCTATCCCAAACAGGCCCTAAGTTGTGAACTGTTTTCCTCATTTTCATGGTGATCCATCTTTAATTAGGATTAATTTTTGATGAGTTTGTTAAATATTCTAAATAGTTTAAATCAATTGCTTAATCACAAGTGACACATTTAAAAAGTAGCCAAATGGCTGAATTTTGGATCATAGTTTGCAAAATGGCCGTTTTTCAAACACTACTAAAAAATAGCCAAATTTTGAAAATTATTTAAAAAATAGCCATTTTTCATATTTAGTATATCAAAATATATTCATTTATTTTTGAAAAATTAATTTATTTTTAAAAAAAATTGATTTACTTTTTCAAAAATATATTTACTTTATTTAGTGTATCAAGATATATTGATTTATTTTTTTGAAAATTGATTTATTTTTTAAAAAACTAATTTAGATTTTTAAAAATTGATTTACGATTTCAAAAATTGATTTACTTTATCAAAAAATTGACTTACTTTACTAGAAAAAAAAAAAAAGATGAACTAAACACCAACTATTTATCAGAATAAAATTATAAAACGGTCATTTATTAAATAGGTGTAAGAATCAGTCGTTTTCTAAATTGATCTTAAAAAAGGCCTTTCTTATAAATACTCATTTATTTAAATGTGAGTTCTTATGTCTTGAAAATTGATTTGTCCAAACTCCAAAGTAAAATAAGAGGAAACTATATCACATACCTCTTTTCTAAGATGCGTGTTAATGAATATCCTTTTTTCATTTTATTGACTTCTATATCTCTTTTTAAATTTTAATGATTATAGTTTACCATAATATCCCTATGTAAGTTGATTTAACATATTGATGTATGTAATTAATTTACCAATATACATAATTAATTTACCATAGTATACAATTCATTTACCGATATATATAATTAATTTACCGCTTATTTTTTAGTATATATAATTAATTTACTTGTGTATATAATTCATTTATTGATGTATACATTTATTTGCCGTTCACTTAATGGTATATATAATTGGTTTATCATGGTATATATTTAATTTATCAGTATATATAATTAATTTACCATGATATATAACTGATTTACTAATTTTTAAAAGTTATCATTTTCATTTATTTTCTTTAACTAAATAACTAATACAATTTACCATTTTCTTTTGTTTCAAAGGTTAATTAATTTACCATGATATATAACTGATTTACTAATTTTTAAAAGTTATCATTTTCATTTATTTTCTTTAACTAAATAACTAATACAATTTACCATTTTCTTTTGTTTCAAAGGTTAATTGAGATAAATATTCGTTTCAAGTATTTTTCAAGTAAATCTACTAAGGTTTGCGATTTATTTATCACCATTATATTGAGCAAATAACATGCATACCAATGATTTATTACTTTTTAAAGATCATTTCTTTTCATAAGCAAATCACGAGTACATATACTAATATACCATTACATAGTAAGTTTTTTTTCTGTTTTTGAATTAACTGTATTAGTTAGACTTATTTACCACTGTTTTATTATTATTATTTTTTTTCCTGAAAGGCCATTGCATCACCCAATACGCATCATATGCTTCCTCTTATGTTTACAAAATACTTATCTAAGGCATTTCCTCAAACAGTTATAATAGAAGCAAGATTTAGTAAATTAAAAAAAGTAATACTAATGATTTCTTTAATATTATTCTCAGTTAATTCTCGAGAAACAAATAGTTCATTATCTAAGTAACTCTTGATCATTTCCTTCTTATTTGGATTCAAAACCATTTGAATCATGGAGTCCATCCCATTCCACAAATTCTAAAACCTCAAGCCCTGCCAGTCTCCATCTGGACCTCTCATGGAGGCTCTATAGTTTGTTAGGAAATTGTATTTCCTATAGTGGGCCACATATATTTTGGACAATTGTATTGGGCCATATTGTTCTTAAGCAGACCCAATAAGTGATTTAATTAGGGCTGGGTCAGGATATCCAACTGGGTATGGATACCAATATGGATACCCTGTTAGTCACCCAGTTAGGGTTTGATGGATACCCAACAGGGGACTATATAAAGAACTTTTTAGGGTTATGGTCCCTATAGCCAAAAGAACACGTACGCTCAATTCTCTGTAACTCACCATCAGTTACAGAGAATTCTATCTGAGTGACTTTAGGCTTTTAGGCTACAGAAGATCAAACCCTCTAGCAATTACAGTCAATTACTATCGCTTCCGCCTTCGGTTCATCGTCCAGACTACGGTATTAAATCATGGACCCAGGTATACTCAATGAATCCCTACCTATCAGTTTTACATGAATGTTCTAGGGTTTGTGTTTGGTTTTGCAATCCCTTATATTCAAGTCTAACAAGTGGTATCAGAGCGGGATTTCATGTTAAAATTGATTAGGTTTTCATGTATGTCTGTAGTTTTTTCAAAATCTATGCCCATTTAGATTTCTAGAGTTTAGATTATACATGCATGAATTATGATTTTACATGATTTATTGAGTATTTGATGCTATGAGAGTTAGGTTTTGGCTTTTGGATCGTTCATATTTCGGATTTGGGGCCAAAAACATCATTTTCGGGTTTATTTTGATGTTTGGAGCCATTTAAGCGGATCTGGAATTTTTCAGATTGCACTGTGACCAGTGTTTTCGGTAGACCGGTTCAGGTTTTTGGTCTACCGGAAATACTATTCACAGGATTGATTTTTCGGCAAAATTTTGAGTTTTCGGTCGAATTTTGGGCTGATTTCGGTCATTTTTGACTTAAATCATGGAGTTTCAACCCATTTTCGACCTACTAAGGACTAGAACGACCCTCACTTTGTCCGTTAAAAACCCTATTTAGTTCTAGGGTTGATAAAGTGAAGAGCCAATTCAGAAAGATCGAATCTGACAATTTGTTCTCTGTCAGATTCGGTCGACCGAAAGTGGCTTTTCGGTCGACCGAAAGTAATATTTCGGTAGACCGAAAGTTGCCGAGAGCCATTTTCACTTTCTGTGGTTTTCGGTCAACCGAAACTGGCAGAATCGGTCAACCGATTCTATCAGCCGGTCGACCGATTCTGCCAGCAAAGAAAATTTTTCAGTTTTCGGCTATTTTAGTCGAATTTTTGGGCATTTAGGTTAATTTTCTTTGCACCATTTGTCTTGTATATTAGATTAAACACGATAAAGCAGTATGTTGCCAAAGTAACCTCTGTTGTGTAGTTTTGTTTAGTCTAACGTATAAAGATGTTGTGGGTTTGTTGTTAATGCGGATAACTATCGGCCCAAAGGAAGGTGGTTATTTGGCACGACAATAAACGCACCTGTGATAATGAGTATGTGACGGTTGTTTGGTTTCCATGTGAGCAATAAATCGGCCCAAAGGAAGGTTTGTTGTTTGACAGGATTTACCGTCAGTATTTGATTATTACACCTAAGAGTACCACCTGCAAGTTAATAGGTCGGCCCAAAGGAAGGCCTATTAATGTTGCGCTAGGTATCTTGTGATGGTAGCCCACCTTATGTGATATATGTCATATTTGCATATTTATGATTATATTGTATGCTTATATGTGACGTTTAAGTTGTGAGCATGTTTAATTTATGGTATTATTTTGTTCTCTATACAGTTTCTGCTACTAATTTTTCTGCCAACTTGAGTACTATTCCTGTGCTTACGGGCACAAACTTTAAGTCCTGGAAAGAGAATGTCATGATCGTACTGGGTTGTATGGATCTTGACCTGGCACTTAGAAAGGACCAACCCCCTGCTCTTACGGAGGAAAGTTCCACTGAGGATAAAAGGAACTTTGAGCTTTGGGAAAAGTCCAATCGTATGAGTGTCATGATCATGAAACGCTCTATTCCAGAAGTCATGCGGGGCTCTTTGCCAAATGAGGAAAATGCCAAGGATTTCCTTGCTGCTCTTGAGAAATTATATCTCAAGAATGAAAAGGGTGAGATGATTAGTACATTGGGGAAACTCATCTCAATAAGGTACAGTGGCAAAGGAAATATAAGGGAGCACATCTTACAGATGCCTCATTTGGCTGGCAAGCTTAAGGAATTCAAGTTAGAAATTAATGAGGATTTGCTTGTGGCCTTGGTTTTGCTTTCTCTTCCTAATCAGTACGGGAACCTACAGACCATATACAACGCCCAAAAGGACAAATGGAATATTAATGCATTAATAGCCATTTGTGTTCAGGAGGAAGAGAAAATCAAAGCCGAAAGGCCTGAAAGTACTAACTTGACCACTACCTCTAAGGAAAAGAAGAGGAAAATGGATAAAGTTAAGGAAGCTGCAGGGGTTCCACCTGTTAAGGCACAGAAGAAGCAAGATGAGGAAGGTTGCTTCTTTTGTGGAAAAAGTGGACACCTAAAGAAGGAATGCGTTAAGTATAAAGCTTGGCGTGTTAATAAAGGTAAGCTTCTCATTTATGTTTGTTCTGAAGTTAATTTAACTTCTATACCTAAGGACATTTGGTGGGTAGATTCGGGTGCTACTACTCACGTTAGTATTTCCATGCAGGGTTGTCTGTGGAGCCGAAAGCCAAGTGATGATGAAAGACTCATCTATGTAGGCGACGGCCAAACAGCTTCAGTGGAGGCCATTGGGCACTTTAGATTGTATTTGAATACTGAAAAATCTTTGGATTTATATGAGACTTTTGTGGTACCGTCTTTAAGACGGAATTTGGTTTCAGTTTCTGTATTGGACAAATTCGGTTATTCTTGTTCTTTCAGAAATGATTTATTTAGTCTTATGCGTGATTCAATTGTTGTTGGTACCGGTTTTCTTATTGACAATCTTTATATGGTAAATACCCAACCCTCCGTTAATGAAACTTTGTATGTTAATTCAAGAGGTACAAAACGAAAATTAACGAATGAGGACTCATCGATGTTGTGACACAGACGCTTAGGACACATTTCTAAACAAAGAATTGAACGTCTTGTGTCTGATGGGATCCTTGGTCCCCTTAATTTGGCAGATTTTACCGTCTGCGTTGAGTGTATAAAGGGGAAATAGACAAACGTTAGGAAGTTAGGTGCCAATAGGAACTCTAGCGTCCTAGAACTGATACATACGGATATCTGTGGTCCATTCCCTACGGCTTCTTGGAATGGACAACAGTACTTTATCACGTTCATAGACGATTATTCTCGCTATGGGTACATATACTTAATTTATGAGAAGTCACAATCACTGGATGTATTTAAGGCTTATAAAGCTGAAGTGGAGAATCAGCTTGATAAGAAAATTAAGGCTGTCAAATCTGATCGTGGTGGTGAATACTACGGTCGGTATGACGGATCAGGTGAGCAACGTCTAGGGTCTTTCGCTAAGTATTTGGAAGAGTGCGGTATCGTCCCGCAATACACCATGCCTGGGAAACCTAGCATGAATGGTGTTGCTGAACGACGCAATCGGACACTAAAGGATATGGTAAGGAGTATGATCAGTCATTCCACCTTACTAGAATCACTATGGGGAGACGCACTCAAAACTGCAGTATATATCCTTAACAGAGTACCGAGCAAAGCAGTAGCTAAAACCCCTTATGAACTTTGGACTGGGCGAAAGCCCAGTATAAATCATTTACACATATGGGGTTGTCCAGCTGAGGCAAGGCCTTACAGGCCGAATGAAAAGAAACTGGACTCAAGAACAGTAAGCTGCTATTTTGTTGGGTATTCTGAAAGATCCAGAGGCTATAAGTTTTATGATCC
>JXTC01000054.1:115861-150185 GCA_002914845.1 Trema orientale | reverse complement strand
AGCAATAGGAGCTCATCAAAGTCAAAGCACATTGACATTAAGTTTCTAGCTGTTAAAGAAAGAGTTTAGAGTCGTTTAGTGTCAATTGAGCATATCGGTACAAACTCTATGATAGCGGATCCGCTCACCAAAGGTTTACCACCTAAGGTCTTTCACGAGCACACTGCTCGTATGGGTGTTGTATTTTTGGATGGTGTGCAGTTTTAGTGGGAGTTTGTAATTTGGTTTAGATGCTTATTGTGTGACACTTGTTTATGTTTGTTTACTGCAGTACTTTGGTTATTGATGATGGTTTTCATTGTAGACTCTGTTCATTATATTTTATATGATGCATTTCATATTTTCTGGCTTTCCCATTGTGGTTAACAATAAAGTTTACGGTAATGCACTAAAGGGGAAAGACTACGGTCGATCTCAATAAAGTTCGGGTGGACCAGTTGGAAATAGACACGGTAAATTACATTGCGTGTAATTTCTATGCCACATTCCATACTCGATCTATGTCATTCGGGTGTATTAGTATGGTGATCATTGAGGGTTCTAGTTGCCATCCCATTAAGTGCGACGACGAGCGCTTTGGTTTCGTGCTGATATGTCTGATGGATGAGATTGCAACTTCGGGGATATTCAGGAATAATATAGTATATTAATGGCCATACTTCAGTTTTGTAATACAATTGTATTTGGTTCATATGTGACCCAAGTGGGAGATTGTTAGGAAATTGTATTTCCTATAGTGGGCCACATATATTTTAGACAATTGTATTGGGCCATATTGTTCTTAAGCAGACCCAATAAGTGATTTAATTAGGGCTGGGTCAGGATATCCAACTGGGTATGGATACCAATGTGGATACCTTGTTAGTCATCCAGTTAAGGTTTGATGGATACCCAACAGGGGACTATATAAAGAACCTTTTAGGGTTATGGTCCCTGTAGCCAAAAGAACACGTACGCTCAATTCTCTGTAACTCACCATCAGTTACAGAGAATTCCATCTGAGTGACTTTAGGCTTTTAGGCTACAGAAGATCAAACTCTCTAGCAATTACAGTCAATTACTATCGCTTCCGCCTTCAGTTCATCGTCCAGACTACGGTATTAAATCATGGACTCAGGTATACTCAATGAATCCCTACCTATCAGTTTTACATGAATGTTCTAGGGTTTGTGTTTGGTTTTGCAATCCCTTATATTCAAGTCTAACATTGTTCCTTTGATGGGCTTCCGTTACTCGGCCTCATAGTCACCTCTAGCAACCAGCCTCGACCTGATCTTGTTGTAGTTTCACACCATCGTCGACGCTCCAAATGTCTTATCCGACGACATAACCGATTGGATGGTGGACTACCAGTACTTGTTCTCATACAAATCTCAGCGGTTGATCGGTGCGTGAGAGACGAGAGGTGTGGGCTTTCTGTTAGGAATGTCTCTCCTTGGTTGCACCAGAAACGAAGTAATCCCTACGAAGACCTTTGGCATCTCCAATGACGAAATAAAACTTCGTGAGAGTGAAATATGTTGTGGTCAAGTAGAGACACAAGGATCAAGGCTATACTTGGAATTATGAAAATATCAAATAGAAATAGGGATATTGATGTACATAAAATTAAAATTTAAAGGGATATGCGGTTAAAAATAGCCCCAAAAAAAGGTGGCTTATGTTTTTCCTAGGTCTGGTATGGCTTTTATTGGAAAATACCATTTTATAAAAAATATTTAAAAAATTACCATCTTTAATAACGGGCTTACCCATTGATATAGATCCAACAATCTAGCCCGATTGCTTTAACGGGCTTCAGATTGCTAACTTGAAAGAGCAAAAGCCCAAGATACATGAACCTATAATCCTTTCTCAAGACTCAAGAGTGGGCTTACCCATAGCTTGTAGAGAAATTTAGGTGAATGACCAAGATTTTAAATTTGATTAAGTAGATGTCCACTTTTAAAATTTTATAGCTAAATGTCCAGGTATATATATTTTTACACTTGGTACATACACATATGTACCAATTTTAGTTACTGTACTGAAATGCATTTAGTATATCATTTTTTATACTTGGTATATAAAATTTTACACTTGGTATATAAGCATATATACCGGACATTTTGCTATAACATTTGACAAAGGGACATTTACTGAAATTGGATCCAAATTTTGGTCATATTTCTATAAGCCCCTAGCTTGTATTTGAGCTCGGACCCAACTTGAGTTTTTTTTTTTTTTTTTTTTTTTTTTTTTTTTTCAGAGCGTTAGAAAGAGGCAAAAATAGTCTCATTTTGCCCCAAAATTGGCAAAAGTAAACCAAATTGAATTCTTGACCAATAAGTTGCTATTTTTTTTTCTCTGCTATTTGTATACATTTTCGTACAGTTCTTTGATATTTTCCATCACTTAATCAAATTCAAGAAAGTTGATGTTTTTGCAGCCTTTTATATTTTTCAGGGGCAAAATGAGACTATTTTTTCCTCTTTTTAAGGTAAAATGTGTTAAAGTCAATTATCACAAAATGTGTTAAAGTCAATTATCAAAAAGTGTAACGTTTATAAAAATCAAGGTGAAAAGGGTATTTTATCCTAAGTTTTAGTCTAGTTTATATTTGAGGTGACGATGTCAATTTGTAAAAAGTTTAAATCAGTTAAATCACAATATCTGACCTCCCCTAAAATTCTTATTTATGAAAACGTTCGATCGTTCTCTTTCTATTATTCAATGCTTGAAGTTGATATCATTTTCTTTCTTTTAAATATTGCATTATTTTTTAATTTTCTAGAAAACAGTATAACTACAAATTTTGGACAAAAATAATAGATAGGATTATAACTTACAAGATATGTCCCATCTAGTACATAAATAACAATGTCCCAAAAACAATGGTATATAACGATCTCCAAAAGAGATAATTAAGGATTTTAATTGTTGATTAGGTGATTATAAGTTTGTTAAAAAAGAACACCTAAAAACGTGGGGCCACTGAAGCTTCTGACAACCCAAAAAAAAAAACTATTATAGTCAGCAATATAATATGTGAATATATTAATTTCTTCATACTAACGAGAAAATTATTATTTATTAAAAGAATAATTTATGTTTATATTTTTTTCGATATATAAAATATCCAATATCAATAATTCTTTTCTATTATTAAAAATAAAATGGTATAAAAAAAAAGAAATAAGAAATAAAAAAACATTAATATTATTTCAGTGGGCCTGAGTCTAAAAAGGCCAATAGCCCAAGGCGAAGCGGATGCCTCTTCAATTCAGAGGAACATCAAACGACAGCCGTCGATTCCTCCAAGTACCGTCACACACCAGATCTCAGCCGTTGATTCACTTCCGGTCTCGAACTTCGTCCCACGCATCTGAAAGTCTCGTCCGACGTGGCATTTAACTGTATTTAAAATCCGGATTTCAAGTCCGACCTATATATATATATTTGCATCAGAGTCTTAAATCTCAAAAAATATAAATTAATAAAATTGATAAAAAAAACAAACAAAGAAAAAAAGGAAAAAAAAAAATGTCAGAGAGAGAAGAACACTGAGAGAGTGAGAACTCGAAGACTTTCTCAGTCTGAAGCTCAAAATTTTTCCGAGAAAATAATCAAGGGTTTTGAATCTCTGTAAGTTTCTCTGATTCTAAAGACTCTACTTTTTGTTCGTAAATTTTGGTTTATTGGATTTATAGGTGATTCGTTTTTGGTGGAATTTTTGAGTTTTCGTTTGATGTAAATTGGAGAAGTTTTGGTGCAAACTTAGGGTTTTGGAATGATTCATTGAAAAATTTGCAAAGAAATTTGTAAATTATGGAGTTTTTTGGGTTGCTTTCACTCTTTGTTGTGTAAGAACGAAAATTTTATCGGGTTTGTTTGGTTTTGGGGATAATGTGGGAAATGAAGTGTAATTTGGAGTTTTGATTTTTCTGGAATTGGGGAAACAAAAGCAGAGTTTGGTTTGTATTTGGTAATGGAAACTAAAGTGATATAAAGGTTCAAGTTTTCAAATTTAGTTTAAATTTTGCGTGTCCTCATGTAACATGATGGGATTTTTATTTTTGGTTTTAGTATGTAAATTACAATGCTTAATTTTCGTCTTTTTTTTGATGGGTCTCTTAAAGACTTTTGTGTTGAACTTGTTGGGTTTTCACTTATGTACACTTTAAGATCAGAAATATAGTTTTACTTTAGAATTGGAATTGATTCACTTCACTTAGCAGCTTTTCCATGTTTGTTGATTGATTTCTTTTGAATATTTTCTTCTTGCTCGTTGAATTTCTCTGCTATATCTGGTTCTAAGAGAAGTGCTTCCCTAGATTCTCAGACTTGGAAAGAAATTTTCCTTCAAGTGTCATTCTTGTTTGGTGTCCTCTATACATACTAAAGTTTTTCTCCGTGAATTTTTCGTAGTCTCTAAGGAGAAAATCTATCATAAATGGGAAATTTACAACGTTGAAATTTTAGGCAGAAATAATTTCCTTCATGGCTGATGGGGCCCATTGTATCTAGATTTTGATGTGAGCATTCAACTGTCAAACTGTAGTGTTGTTACTATGTGGCGGTGTTTATTTTAAGGTTCCAAGGTCTAGGCCGGAGTTCTTATCCATTTTCCCTCATCTTTTTGCAGGCTTTTGCAATCTTAACCTGTTAAGCATTGTTAGCTGACAGGGGAAAAAAACTCTGTTTGAGAACTTACATTGAGATTGTTTGGTCATGGGAGAGGAAGATACTGTGGTTGAAGGAACTGAGGCTGTGGCAAATGGGACTAATGCGCTGGAGAAAACCACTGAAGCTGTAACTGAGAAGAAAGGGGAAGAAAATGATGGGCCAAAGGAAATGGAGGAAGACAAAACAGATGATAGAAAAGCTGAAGCAGAAAAAATGGATGAAGACCCTAAGGGAAATGAAAACAAAGATGAAAAGGAGAAAGAAGAAGCAGGGGAGCCCAAAGCAGAGCTGATGGAAGAAGAAACTGATCCAGATCAAAACAAGGAAATTCAAGAAAAGGAAGAAGTTAAAGAAGTGGCAGATGAGAAGATTGATGGATCTAAGGAAGAAGAGCGGGGTAAGGATGAGAAGGCTGAAGAGCAGAATAAGGATGAGAAGGCTGAAGAACCTGAGGAGGAGAAAGGGTCGAAGAAGGCTGAAGAACCTGAGGAGGAGAAAGGGTCGAAGAAGCGTGGAAAAGGGAAGAGTTTGGAGAAGACTAAAGAGAAGAAGAAGAAGAAGGAAGTGGAAGAAAAGAAGGAGATAGAGCCAAGGACTCCTGCAAGTTATCGCCCTGTACGGGAGCGCAAATCAGTTGAAAGGCTGGTGGCGACTATTGATAAAGAATCTGTCAAGGAAATCAAAATTGCGAAGGTCTTATTTATTTATTTAAATTTTGTTTTTTTGTTTTTTTGTTTTTTTTGTTTTTGTACAAGAACTTCATTATTTGTTTTTAAAGATCATTTGACTTATTTTATGCTTTTGCAATTTCAGGGCCAGGGTACACCTCTAAAAGATATACCCAATGGTATGGTTCCTGCACTTAATTGCATTCTTTTATGTGAACGCATGTAATGCAAGTCTAGTTGTAAATAGGGAATGAAAATATTGTAAGGATCAGTTAAGAATTTATCAATGGTCAAACTTATTTGAGTTTCTCTTTGATAATTGTTATGCTTATCAATCTGGTGGATTCCAAATTATCTTTACCGGTGGATTCCAGTACTTTCCAGTGGACTCCAGAAATTATCTTGGGTTAGACGTTCTACCCATTTGTTTGCATCAGTGAACCATTTCCCCCTATTGTGCTTGCGTTGTCACTTGTTTAGATTTCTTTTCCCATTCCGAGTGATTGGTTTTGAAATTGAGAATGATTAGTCTTTATTATCCAAGTTGAATTATGTTTAAGGGACCTTGGAATACCTTTTCTGCTGCAGTGGCATTCAAATTATCCAGGAGAAAAACAGATGACACCTTCAAACTCCTTCATACGATTCTTTTTGGAAGAAGAGGAAAGGTATAGACTCCCTTATTTCGTGCTGTTCTCATTTAACTTTTCTTTCTAATACCCTTGGGTGGCCAAGATAAGGTTGTGTTGAAAAGCAAAGACATACTGCTCTAAAGGTCTATATACTAAATGCTTTTCAGATTGTAAATGTTGGCATTCTCATATCCCGTATATTGTCATTTTGAGTCTTCTTTTATTTTATTTCCATTCTTTAATTTTTCAGGCACTTCAGATCAAGAGTAATATTTCCCGGTTTTCAGGTTTTGTATGGCATGAAAACGAGGTAATGGAATGTAAGAAAATGGAAATATCGTTTTTGGGATGCATGTAAATTGTATGACATGTTGTAGCACATTGAGAAACTACATTTCTCGTGCAGTCGTTTTATACTTATTAATTAATTTGAACTTATGATTGTGTGGAAATGGAATCTTGATCTTCGAGTCTAAGACATTCACATGTTGCCATTGTTGCAGGACAAGCAAAAGCTCAAAGTTAAAGAAAAGTTTGATAAATGTAACAAAGAGAAATTACTTGAATTCTGTGATTTGCTTGACATACCAATTGCCAAGGCTACAACTAGAAAGGTATGTTCATTTACTGCTACTGCTGCTCCATTTAATTTTGGTAATTATTTATACAATTATTTCCTTTCTGAAATGCCAACCATTTGTTTGCTGGGAGCTTTCTTCATGTTTACTTCACAGAAAGTTGTGCATATAGTCAAATTAGAGATTGTTGACTATCATGTGTTGCTTTTGATACTGTGCAAATATAGATCTAGGATTGAGTGGACCAAGGAAGTAGGCAATTCAACTGATGCATCACTTCATCTGGAAAAAAAAAAAATCAAATAAAGTAAAAATAGAAGGTGATGGAATTTCCAAATGAATTTGGGTCTAATTTTGGATATTATTTTTACTGGTGTTTTAGCTGTTGAGGTGAAAGTGAACTTGCTCTAATGAGTTTAAAATGCTTGTGCAGGAAGATATTATTACCAAGCTGATAGAATTTTTAGTGGCCCCTTCTGCTACAACTACCGTGCTACTTGCGGAAAAAGAGAAGGTTTGCCACCGTAATTGTGAAATTGTAGCTCATAAAAAATGCAAATCTACCATTGGAATTTCTCCTTTAAGTAGCATCTAAAGCAATTTATCTTCCATTTCTCAGTCAAATAAAGGTAAAAAGCGTAAGAGAGTATCGAAAGGAAGTTCATCAACATCAGGGGGCACAGCTACAAAACGCTCAGCTAAGGTATTATTCTAGTCTTGTTAGCATTGTAAGTAAAATTTTGACTTAAGCACTATCACAACTTCGTACTGATGAAAGATAAGTTTTTTCCACATGGTCTTGTTGCAACTGTGTAAGAATGTAGATCCTGTCTGGAAATATGCTTTTATATGTTTTCCTTACCCTTACCCATATTCATCTTGACATTTCATTATAGCTATATATTCACAACTTTATATGTAAGCTTCTATCTTCTGTGCTTTGTAGGCTTAGAAAGTTGTACGTACTTCAGCGCTTTATGGAATTTGCTTGAATCATTTGGGGGTTTTGGTACCCTTATCCTCTATATTTCTATAAAAGGAAAGGAATTGAGGATTTTAGAAAGTTATACTCACTTTACAGCTACAATTTAGTTCTTTACTAAATTTTCTTGATCCATTAGTGTCTAGAAAATTTCTTAAATGCTTCGCTAGATAACGTGTAATTTGAAACAATTTAGTGGTCTGTTTCTTCCTTATCTATAGCTATTAGCAAGGAATTGGAGAGGAAAGAAATACATTATCTACATTAGAGTGTTTGTATGTTGTGGGATCAGTTTTGCCTACACTTTTCACCAAATTTGGCACTGTTGAGCTTAAACTAATAACATTTTAATAATTCAAAATAGCTTTGCCACTGAAAAGGTGTTCAGTTCTACTGTTTTCGGGTGAAAAGTATTTTGGAAAAAAAAACACTTTGAAGTGAAGGAGAAAGCAAAAGAATTGTGCAAACTATATGAGATTTTTCCCGTGTCTCAAATACTTAATTCCTTTTCCATGCTTCCTCCTTTCAGTCTGTAGTTTGTACACTAAGTTTTTACTTGTTTGTCAATTTCTAGAATCGTAGAAAGAGTGAGGACAATTCAAAAGCAGAAGCGAAAAGAAATGCAACTGATTCTGAAGATGAATCAGAAGAAGACAAAGAAGAAGACGAAGAAAATGAGGAGGAAAATGAAAATGGTGTTCCAGAAAAATCTGAAGATGAGATGACTGAGCAATCTATAAGTGAAGAGAAAGATGATTCAGAAGATGAATCAGAAGAAGAGGTGGAAAAAAAACGTAAACGAAGTTCGAAAACAACTCCTCGAAAGAAAGACTCTACTGGAAAAGCTAAAAGCAAGAAAGTCACTCTTTCACCTAAATCCAGCCCCCCACCGAAAAGAACACCAAAGAAATCATCGTCAAAACCTTCTAAGGCTGATGATGACAGTGATACAAGTCCAAAAGTATTCTCTAGGAAGAAGACGAATGAAAAAATTGCGAAAGCCTCCTCTACAGAAAAACCTGCCTCCAAGGAGAAAACTGGTAAATAAGACTTGCCAGCTCTCTTTCCTATATTTTTAATGTAATGCGTATTATTGTTGCATCATCTATTTATTTCATATATTTTGAATTTTTGAATCTATGTTCGCAAGATTCTTTTGTGAATTTTGACAAATTCTTGAGCTTAATTTTTATGAGAAAGCTACTCTTGACTGACCTTTCATTTGTAGCACAAAATAGGAGCTTGCTTACTTTCTTCCTCGTCTTTTGCCTTTCTCTGATATCTTAAGCATCATACTAACATAATTTATTCTTATTCAAAGGCAAAAAGGCTGCTAAGGGAAAGGACAAGAGTAAACAGGAGAAATTGAAGCCTAGTGATGATGAGCTGAGAAATGCAATATGCGAAATCCTTAAAGAAGTTGACTTTAATACGGTAAGCTGTCATAGAAGTACTGCCATTTGCAGTACCTCTCTAGTTACATTTTATAATAAAAGAAAATTGGAAGTGTCTGATAACATAACAGCTCATGCTGGTTTCTTGTGAAGTAGATTTTTTATTTTTTATTTTTTTTCAATCAATTTTGCAGGCTACTTTCACCGACATTTTGAAGCAGCTTGGTATGCTCTACCTCCTTCTTCCTTTTTATTTTTTCCCCCCTTTTAGTGAAGATTTTAACATTTTCCTTATCTGGAGTGTTGATATTAAAGTTTCCCAGTTTGACCTTAGCATTATTAGTGTTATCCTATGGAAAGTTTGTATTACAGTAATTCAGGGCTTGATGCATGCCAGACATCTGGTTGAGAATCTTTCCAAAACAATATCATAACTCATGTTGCCCATTTCCAAGATATATGGTTGAAATTTTGATTAAGAACCTAGTGCTTCACTAGAAAGACGAGTTTAATGCCTCTTTAGGATTGACGTACAGTTCCTAACTGAACATTGTTCTACTTTCAGCTGGGCGATTTGATGCAGATCTCACGCCAAGAAAGTCATCTATAAAGCTCATGATCCAGGAAGAGCTTACCAAGCTAGCTGATGAGGCAGATGAAGAAGAAGATGGAGAAGGTGATGCAGAGAAGGATGAAACTCAGTCTGCTGGGCAAGAGGTAGAAGCTTGAGAAACAAGGCGGAAAGTAGCGCTGTGAATGTATTATTATAACTATATTTATCTCCTCTTTATCCCTTTAACTTGATTGTGGATGCATAGTATCAAGTCTCTGAGCAGGTTGTCTGTAATCTTTTTTTAGTGTTTATTTTTGCTACAAGCGAACTAGTGAATTAAATCTGTGAAGATGGTAGTTCTCGAGATGTGCAACATGATTGTAGCTTTCAATGTAACACATTAACATATTTTGTAGGAATTTTTTCCCATCTTTAATAGAACTGACCCTTTGTGGAGGAAGGAGTTTGAAAGTCTTCCCTCTCAAAACTTGTGTGTGTGTGTGCGCGCATTCATGGTTGAGTACGCTGGTGACAATTGCAAATTTTCGTGGGCCTTAGAGCCCCATGAAAATAGATGACCCTGATTAGTCAGACACATCTGGCAATTAACTCTTTCATTAGACCAACTGAAAGAATGGCCTAACAGCACACTTATGGGACTCTACTTGGTGCGACGATCGAATAATACTTGGTGCGACGATCGAAGTTATTCAATGGCTAAAAGTTCTTGTTTGGGTCAGTGTTTAAGTAGGGTCATGAATTGTCACTCTGTTTGGAATCAAGATGTCACTAGATTTGGCTTTCACGCTACCTAGATTATTTGCAACCGTAAACATCGATCTTTATTGTCTCTCTCTCTTATAGCTTATTGTTTAACAATATGCAATTATTATGTGGGTACAAATAAACTGCAGATGAATGAGACAAGAAGAAAATGGGGAAAAAGGAAGAGATGGTGCCGGAATAGGAATACCTCAAGACTTTTCCCTGATGTCAAATGTTTCAGAATGGACTTGGAGTTGGACTCATGTTTTGTTGTGTAATGTATGACCAGGTAATGGTAAAGCTTAATTAGTATAGAACTTCTTATAGTACTGCCTCCAAGATTTTTGTTGGTAAAATTCCACTGGTGAAGCTTTCCAACAGAATTGATATCTTCCAAGCAATACTCGTTTTCTTTGTTTTGTTTCCAAATAAAAGAATCAGGGTGGATAAAATTTAGCCAGAATTGGATTCGATGAGAGAAAATGGCCCACCACAATGTGAGGCCACTTTAATTTTGTTAAAATAATATATAAATGTATATGTGCATATGCATATCAATATATATATATATATATATTTTACATCCTGGTATCTAAAATTCCATTATGTGGTACTGCGTTGTCATTTTCCTTGTTTATCACCATCTTCAAGGTAGAAGAAAACAAGGGTATCCAATAATGTGATGAGTTGACAAAGACCGGAAGCCTTGACATTGCTATTCCAATTTTTTTTTTTATTACTAGTATAATAGTTCTACTGGTTAGTCTTTTTTATTTACTTTTTCCCCCCTCAAAAGGTACAAAGAAAACCAAACATCTCTTCCAGTTAAGCTTTGTTCATTAACTTATGTGGTAATTTTATAGAAAGTAATATACACTTTTTGAGCTATGCCACTAGTTTCAAAGTTGTCCCATAAGTTAATAAACAAAGTTTAGTATACAAATTTGGTATATATATACATATATATATATATATATATATTTACCAACTACCCACTTCATAAAAGCGTGTTCAAGTTATCAAAACCCTCCTCCAAAAGACAATCCTCCACTAATGATAGTGAGGCAGCACTTAAAGTTCTAATAATTAAAACCAATAGGAAAACTTAAACCAATGAGAGATTTTGAGTGCAAATGATGTATAAAACCATGTTTAGTGAGCATATCCATTCAATTTTCTTTTTTAAAAAAAAAAAATTTAATAAGAAGAAAAGGAGAGCAATGAGACGATCAGAGTAATATTTCTCATCTGACAGTATCATTAGAATAGTTTCTTTCATTGGGTGTTATAATTAGAGTAGTTTCTAATCTCGTTAACAAGAATGATTGCTGAGTGCTCTTTAGTAGCGAGCCTTAACCCATCGAATGGAGCATGTTACCCTAACCCCATCAAATTAGGGGTGGCAATTTAGGTCACAACACGATAACACGACTCGAAAACGACACGAAGTTAGCGGGTTTGGGTTTGTCTTAAACAGGTACAGGTCAAAATAGGTTAAACCCGATTAAACAGGATTAAATAATAGGTCATTAGCAGGTTAACCTGTTAAACCCGAAATTGACCCGTTTAACACGATTAAATTTTTTGAGACATTGTATTATCTTGTGTGTACCAAGACTTAAAACTTCCCTTTTATGTTTTATGTACTAAAACTTGAAAGTTTTATTTTGGTTTTAAACTTTGGATTGTGTGTTATATTTATTTGATTATGGTTGTTTGGTTATATTAGAAATATAAAATAAGTTAATAGATTATATCAAGTTATATTGAAAATGTGAAATAGGTTAACATATTAAAATCAATAGGTTAATACGTTATGTCAAGTTGAACCAAATACAACATATTTAATATTAACATGTTAAATTGAGTTCAATTAACGGGTTAGTAGTATACAGGTTAGCAGATCGTGTTACATTGGACACGATCTGAATACGATCTATTTAAATAATGTGTTAAATGTGTCACTCACAGGTTAACCTGTTTATTTAGCGTGTCGGGTATGGGTTTATAAATCATGACACGAATAATAAACGTGTCGGGTTTGGGTTTAGTAATTGCTCGTTATATATATGCCTTGACACGACACGAATATGACACGACAACACGAATTGCCACCCCTACATCAAATATTACTACTAGTAATGATTATGTAAGTTGTGGCTCTATCAGGTATTGCCATTAGTAAGAGTTACTGTGGTTCCATGCACTCTACATTGGGTACTAGACTGGAAAGGATAAGGTATCAGATATAAAATATCTAAGTGGATCACTCAATACTCAATTCGTGACTACGATCTTCCATTGACTAATTTTTACCACTAGGTCACCTGTAATTGCGTTTTATTTAGTTTCCTTATATTTCACTTTTATGTTTTATTTTCTATTTTGAAAAAAAAAAAAAAAAAAAGTAGCACTTTGTGTAGTTAGGATGGAGTTAGATGTCACAATTTGATTGTGAATTAATGTGTTCACACTTCACTTTATAATAACTTCCTTTTTTTCTTTTCTCATTCATTAGGCTATTCAACTTTTTCACTTTTTAGTCTTAAACCAAGGAAACTCTGTGTTCAAAAAACCTTGATTCTAAACATAATCACAAATGCATTAAAGAACAAAAAGTGATATGGGTCGGTCATCGGTGGTTAGGTTTGAGATATTTAATGACAAGATTTTGGAATTATCCTCACTTACCTGAGTAGCAAGTAACTAGGTATGACCATACCCACTATCCAAATTAAATATGTATAAAATAGAGGCTGATTCGACCAGTAACATCAAACATGTAAGGAAATGGATCGTAGTATGCTCATTTGAACAATAGGATAATATTATGTTAACATGGTACATTACTTACTTCTTTGGTTTTTATTTTATAAGTTTATTATAATATAAGATTTTGTCCTTCTAAAGCTCATTGAGACAAAAGAAGACGACTTCAATTGTCAACAAGGACCAATGACATACTGCACACATGAGTTGTGACATAACATTTAGATGCATGAACTCGATAGAATAGGTACTTTTTTCGAGTTTAAATAAGTGCAAGTTAGATAAACCTGTTAATTTTTTTATTATTCAGAAAGTAACTTAATTTTTTTTTTCCTAAACTATTAATTAAAGACTCTAGTTGAGTTCAAAATTTCCCCAAAAAAAAGGGAATAGGGCCAACTTTTAATCTTTTGATTAACAAGTTAACTGTAGTCTGTAGTTCTTTAGTGAAATAATTTAAATAAAAGGGCCACATGCAATTTCAAATAGATAAAACTATAACAAAATAATTTGGACCGAGAAAAACACAAACACAAGAAGATAAATATATACATATATATAAATTACAATTTCGTTTTGAAAAAAAAAAAAATCAGAGCTTTAATTTTGGACCAAAAATTAAAAATAGTTTTATCCAAGTTCATCAGCTTCATAATCAGCTTTGAAGAGTCTAAAAGGGAGAGTCAACGGCATCAGCGCGTGATAGTGACACGGATACTAGGAGCGTGAGAAGTGGTTGGGCTAGATAATTAGATGACGTGGCAATACATAAGAACAATGAGGGACACGTCACACATATACAGTCCTGTGAGTTTCACTATCATTTCATAATTCATCTACTACTATACTCAGTTCCATGTCGTTTTTCTGGTTGATGTCGTTTTTTACAAAAGTTGTCGTTTTCCTATTTTGGGAGGCGTCTGTCGAATTTGAATTTCGAGCGTTTGATTTGTTGCATACGATGTCGGTTCGTTTTTCAATTTTAGGTTAATTTTTGACAAAAAGAAAATTAAAAATAACTAAAATTGAATACTAAACACTCTTTTAATTTTTGACAAAAAGAAAATTAAAAACAACTAAAATTGAATACTAAACACTCTCTTTCTCACTCTCTTTTATATTTTCCAATCTCATAATTTAACGCGTAAATTCTATTATATAATTTAATATTTTAATAATGTAATAAATTATAATAGAATCTATACCTCAAACAAAAAAGACTAAAAAAAAGTGAAAAATAGTGTTAAAAAAAATACTGTTAATATGTACAGTACACTGTATACACACACAAAAGAAAAGGCCAGGTCAGACAAACCACGTGCGGGATACCAAGCCAACGGTGGAGATGGCACCCATCTCGACCAATCGAACGGCTTCAATCGAGTCCGTGCAAATTCACACTTATCGACAAACAACGGTCTACATTCGTCCACGTGTTCAAAAGATATGCCTTATTAACCCGAACGATCCAACGGACTCAATCTCACTCTCTCCCAAACTCTCGCTCTCTCTCTTTCTCTCCATCACTCTCTCCCACTTCGCCGGCGACCGGAGCAAAACACTCGCCGTTGATCACTGTCCGATCAAATTTCAAATTCAGAAACCCTAATTGACTGAAGCTAGGGTTTATATCCAGAGTAAGTGATCAAAATTCGAGTAAGAAGAGAAAAAGCTCGATTGAGCTTTATCAATGGCGGACTCGGACAATGATTCGGGAGGACACAACGGCGGGACGAACGCGAACAGCGAGCTCTCTCCGCGGGAGCAGGACCGTTTGCTGCCGATTGCCAACGTGAGCCGGATCATGAAGAAGGCGTTGCCGGCGAACGCGAAGATCTCCAAGGACGCGAAGGAGACGGTCCAGGAGTGCGTCTCCGAGTTCATCAGCTTCATCACCGGCGAGGCCTCCGACAAGTGTCAGAGGGAGAAGAGGAAGACGATCAACGGCGACGATCTGCTCTGGGCGATGACCACGCTGGGCTTCGAGGAGTACGTCGAGCCACTCAAGATCTACTTGCAGAGGTTTCGGGAGACGGAGGGGGAGAAAGGCGCATCCACGGTGGCGCGTGAAAAGGACGCGGTTGGTGGGAGCGTGGGGAATGGTGGCGGAGGCGGAGCGTATGGGGATGGTAGTAGTGGTAGTGGTGGTGGTGGTGGTGGTGGTGGTGGTGGTGGTGGTGTATATGGGAGTGGAATGGGGATGGTAATGATGGGTCAGCAACAACATCATGGACACGTGTACGGTTCTGGTGGGTTTCATCAGGTGGCTACGAATAGTGGTGGTGGTGGTGGTATTGGGCTGGGTAGTAAGACTGGGCCTGGTCATTTAAGCCCAGGTTCTAACTTTGGTAGGCCCAGATAGTGGTCATAGACATATATATGGTCTCTCTACTTGGTACTTACTCCTCAAAATATATACTAATAGAGTTATAGAGATTAGGGGGAAAAATATAAAGTTAATTCCTACTCATTGCTACCAAGAGTGTTATTTACTAATGAAAAAGCTCTCTCTCTCTCTTTCTCTCTCTCTCTCTATATATATATGCTCCTATCTGTTCTAGTATTAGAAGAAGTTGGGATTACATAATTTAATATAGAATTGTATATTGAGCTTTGAAGGTTACAGTTTTAGCCTTTGTATTTGGGAGTAAATGATATCATAGTTTGTACAATTTTCGAAGTGACACAGACTTGTACTTACTGATTGTTGTGTAATTCTTATTTTGTATTAATGAAATAAGTAGGGATTCGCTTCACTTTCCTAATTTCTTCTTTCCTTTCAAATGTGATAATTGCATTTTTTTTTTTCCCTTTTTTTCTTTCTGACCAGTAAGTAGAGACTAGAGAGAGAGAATTTGATTGTTGTGTCTGTTGCTAAGTGTGTTATTTCTTGCCTTCTTTTAATTCGACCTTGAGAAGAAAATTGGTAAATATACACGATATGCATGAAATCACACACTACATATAATGAATTTAGTATTGTTTCATTTCAGTGAGCCTAGAAGAGGCTAAGGCAGCTTTTCATTTGGTTTAAGTTGGGACCTTGACAAAGAGAGAGTGTGCGTCTGAGACCATTTGGCTATGCTTTTAGAAGTTGGGAGATGTGATAGACTACTTATCAGAAGAAAATATATAAATAAGCTAATAAACATGATCATAAAATAAAGCTATCCAACAGTTTTTCATTTGGTGAAGTTGGGACCTTGACCAAGAGTTAGTGCGCGTTTCAAGTAACCATTTGGTTACGCTTTTACAAGTTGGAAAATTATCCAAATGATGAATGATCATAAAATCAAGCTATCAAAAAACTTCAACCAAAGAAAAACGGAACTCAAAAACAGTGGGGGGTTGCAAAGTCCACTCAGAAGTATCTAACAAGAAGAAAAAGAAATCATTCTGAATTTCTGATAAACTAAAATGGCAATCTTCTAAAGGTAAAAGAAAAATATTTCATTACAATGATAGTGCAACCTAAAGCAACATGCCTACAGATCTATAACAAGAAACTAAGTATTTGGCAAAAACTTAAAGGCAAGATTGGGACATCTTCTTAATATCCATTTTCTGTCAAATGTACTCAATTATTAGGAGTTAAAAAACGTCAAAGCTTTCAACAAACATAAGAAGTGAGATACTCTGCATAAGCAACATTGAAATTGTGGAAATGCGTATCTATTCCATAAATATTCCAGTATGTACAAAGCCGTATAGGTTACAACCTCAGGGTACAAGCTACCTACTTCAAAAAATGGTTAGACTACTACAACTTCACAAAAAATGTGCACAATGAACATGGTCGTATACTCGAAACAAAAACAAAAAAAAAACAAGAAGGGATGGATATAATGATACAACAACTAGCCAACAAAAGAGAGGCAGAATAGCAACATCCTCTGCTAAATCCTATTACATCACCATTCAAGGATCAAGTTCCAAAATAATCTAAACCACATTCCAGACATTGGCAATTTCAAGCCATAACATCGTCACAACATTGATATTTGTTTGATCAAGTGCTAATTAGCTAAAACATTAAGGCAAAAAGAAAGCTAAAAACTTAAAAAGCAAGAGTCCACTTCTAAAGCTATTAGGCAACGATGCAACGCCATCGATTCTCCCTCCCATGCAGAAGCTAAGAGGTCCTCTTCATCTCAATGGAAACCCACAGTTCCTGTGAACCGCTTTGGTTCTCAAATAAGGAATGCCCTCAAGCTACAAACAAAGAATAAGTCAATTAAGATTCGCAACACTTAGCAGTAGCTAATAATACTACGGTAATTTATTACAACAGTGAACTTTAACACGCGTGAGAAAGAATGTCAAATGAAAAAAAAACATTACTAAACCTAATTATAATGATCCCAATTAACTAAAAAAACTACTAAAAGATTCACTAAACAAACACAGAATGAGATTATACTAGAAGGTAATGTCCAAAACTAAAACTGAAAAAAACTTTTCTTCGACTGGTAAGTTGTGTGCAAAAGATGACTTGAAGTTAGAAAAACAAGCAAGCATGCATCAAGCACAACACCAAGATAAATAGAAATTAGGGAACACTGAAGTCTGAGGACCAGAACTTCACTCAAAGAAGAACTACAAAAACAACCGTCTAAAAAACTTAGAATTTTTCCATCATTTGTTTGATCAAATTACGTCATCATTTATTTGATCAAATTATGCCTCTTGGAATAAGCTAGCAACTTAAGTCTTGTTTAAGATATAAGACTAAAGTCACAGGATTAACAGTATCTATACAAAACTAGATACACAAGAAAACTAACACATTCAAGAATGCGGCAAACATTCAAGTCGTAAGGTAAGGTATACTACATAAACTTTGGTAAACATACACGCACTGATCATTAACATTCTCTACCACTAGTATTTAAACAGGAAAATAACTTCAATGTTATTCAGTTACCTTTCTCAATCAAGAACCGAACTGTGCCTCCGTGTACAAGAAGCAATCCAGAGACTGAGGCACTGTAGTGAACGACCAATGAATGAATCAAGAACCTTAAGACACCACTTGAAAGAGAGTCCACATACCGTTGCAAACACCCCAAAAGTTTCTTCATTTCCTCTTTCTTCTACTTTCTAACGAAAACTATCGAAAAATAAGAAGCATCAAAGCAGTTACTCAGAAGTGAGCCTTCGCCTCTTCCCATAATCAGCATCCCTTGATCTTGAACGGTGATCCTCGTCTTGAGATACCCGTCCCTTGCTGTGAGTCCTCGATGACCGTCCCCTCTCCCATTCATCATCATGTTCAGTTTCACGGTCCCTGTACCTATGATGGTCCGCATATCTCTCCCTGTCTTCCCTATGCCTGTCACGGTCCCTTTCCCGATCACGATCCCTTTCACGGTCACGGTCACGATCACGTGAACGTTCTCGATCGCGATCACGCTCCTTTTCCCGCTCTCGGCCAACATCTCTATCATCACGATGCCTTCTTTCAGACCAGTCATCATGACCCGTATCTTTTTCTCTAGGTACGTCCCTATCATATGCTTGATCCCTATCATCCCGATACCTTCTATCAGAAGACCCAGACCAGTCCCTCTCTGAACCTCTATCTTTCTCCTTCATGGTATTAGGCCAACCTCCTCTGTCATGAGTAACCTCACCATATTGATGGTCAGATGCGGCTTCTTCACCATAACTAGACTCCCCAGCTCTCCCGCCACCATGCTCTTCACCACCCCATCCACCCATGCTAGGATCGGACCACATTCCCATATTAGGCCCATCAACACCTGTTGTCGGCATCATCCCCATTCCATTCATGGGCATTCCTCTTCCAAAAAATGCAGGATTCACGTGTGGGGCTACTCCAGGCAAACCAACACCCCCAACAGGAGGGAAAGAAGACAAAATCCCGGAAAATGGAGGTGTCGGGGCACCGGGGAAACCTCCATAACTGCCCATTCTCCCCATAGGCGCACCAAATGCTGGATCAAAACCCTGGCCCATCATTGATTGAGGGTGCAATAAGGGAGGGGTCGCACCAATACCCTGCCCAAACCCACTTGCACCATTTCCCATTATGCCTCTACCACCCATTCCACCACCCCTGTTTCTCATTGGACCAACTGGACCTCTATTTCCCATATTCTGTGCATTACCTCTTCCCCAATTACCTCTCCCATAACCTCTATTGTTCTCTCCGCCTTGATAATTCCCACCTGTTGAAATGTTATTCCCGCCAGTTTTAGCACCAGCATCATTAGGCCCCCTTCTAGGCTGAGAAACAGAAGTCTGGGCCATCTGTTGGTTCCTGTTTACTTGAGCCTCTCCCATTCTCTTAACACTGAATGGGGATGCAAATGCAACAACACAAGGTCGGCCATTGAACAAATGCCCATTCATCGCCTCTTTGCAGGCTGTGGCAGCAGCTGGGTCGTAAAACTCAACCTGACAATACCCTTTTGACTTCCCGCTTGCCTTCTCGTCGAAAAACTTAACCTCCTTCACTTGCCCATACTTACATAGCTCCGCCTCCAGTTCGGCATCCGTAGTCCACCAATGCAGATCACCCACAAACAATATCGTCCCACCAGCTCCTCCTCCGCCTCCAGCACCACCAACCCCAACAACACTATTTCCACCAACCCCATTGACATTACCACCTACACCACCAGGCCTCACCATACCGTCTCCCCCCATGTTCCCAACATTTCCAACAGGACCAACATGAGGTGGTGGTTGCTGGGGTGGAGGTGGTGGCTGCTGCTGTTGCTGATGTTGTTGCTGACCAATCCCATGAACCCCAACACTAGTATTCCCACTTTGCTCCTCAAACTCATTCATCTTACTCGACCCTTGCCCTAATTCAACTCTAATCCCACTTCCCCCACCAACCGCCAGCCCGGATCCAACGCTTCCCTTCAAACCCATCTCATTCCCTCTAAATCCTAGATTCTGATTATAACCCTCTCCTCCAACTCTCCCAACAACCCTAGCCCCAACATCTCCCCCAACCCCACCACCGCCATTACCCTCGCCGCTGCCACCACCGACACCCGGTATGGAAACACCAGGCTGGTCCTGCCCCACTAAAGGTGGCTGCTCAATCTTCTTCTCCTCCACAACCTCATTCCGAAAACCCACATCCACGTTCTTTCTTATGGACTGTAAGAAACCCTCGCCGACATTAACGTCGTTGTAGAGGTCCTCGTAGTCATCGTCCTCCTCCTCCTCCCCCAAGAAACCATCATCAGCCACAGCCGAGATCGCCTCGTTCCGATGGAACTGATCCATCTGATCCGTTCCCTCACCTTCATCCATCTTCTTTTTGTCAAGCTAATACTCTTTTTTTGCTTAAATTTTCTTAATTTATATATATATATATATATATGGAAGTGAAAGTGTATATTCGAAATCAAAATAAAACCATTTTTTAGGGCAAAGAAACGAAACCAAAAACAATTACAGAAGATGGGTTTGGAGATCTTACCAGGAAATTAGACTCGGTGAGTTCGAGTTTCTGAGAGCGTGATAGATATAGATATAGAGAGAGAGAGAGCGAGAGAGAGAGAGAGAGCGAAACCCTAATCTTGGAATTTATGAGAGAGAAAGAGGGGAAGAGAGAGAAGGGGTGAAATTTCTGGGTTTTGTTTATTTTATTTTTAGTTTTTAATTTCTGTTTAATCCAGTGGTCGCTGAGTGCGCTAGAAATTACTAACGTGCGCCAGTGTGCGTCACGTACAGTTTTGGTCTTTTTGATGATACATTGGTCCACTTTTCTTACTTCACCACGACTCTACAACTCTAACTCTCATGTGGGATTTTGCCAAAAAGAAAGATGAACACTACTCTCTATCTCTCTCTCTCTGTTATGTATGAATTTTAGCACGTGACAATTATAAACATTAAGAGAGAGGAACCACCATTTGTGGTAGCTATAGGGGATATTGGGTTTACTCTCAAGGGGTTTGGTTGTGAGGCACAATTAAATTAAGTCTCTCATGATATATATATGGACCTTAGTTGGAGCGGCTTTTCTATGGGTATCCTTGCTTATTTTGGAATCATACGATGAATGTCAACTACAAGACTCTATAATACTTTAAGAAAATTATCGCATGCAAAGGCTATAGAAAAACAAATGAATCTTGTAACATCTTATTTAGAGTTAATGACCTTAATAGTTAATAGTCCCTCAATTATATTTATTATACTATTTTGATCTTAAATTTTTAACTTACACGGTAAATATCCTTAAATTGTGTAATTATTGTAATATGATCTTTTTGTCATAAATTATAAAATATTTAACAAAAATAAGTCATTATAAAGTACGTAACTCGATAACTATGATCAATAATGAGAATTGTTGCTCCATATCTCTCTTTTCTAGTCATTGTCCTTGTGGAGAAACTATGACCCAGTGTTGTGGCGATACAATATGCAGTAGTTGTCGAACTATCACTACCTTTCAAACCACTAGATGCAGTATTACGATTCGTTCTTAGGACTTTTGAGACCTATTACGATTCGTTCTTAGGACTTTTGAGACCTCCACCACATGTCACGAGACTGTAATAAACAGGGTTTGGTCTGATGTATGTTATAAAGTATGCGCAGACTTAAAAGGCCAACTTTACACGGCCTAACAAGCTCCTATGTTTGGAAATCATTGAGTGTCTAATGCACCTTAATTTCTCTAGTGCATCTAATGCTAACGTTGCATGCTTATAACCATCTCTAGCCCAATGCATTGTTTCATTTAAGTTGTCTAATAATAGTAACATTAATGACATAATCACCTATTAATGACGGAATGAAACTGTTAATACCCCTTGTTTCAAATATTCAATTATATTTCCTATAAAAAAATTCAATTATATTATGTGGGACCTTGCATTGGTTGAATAATATTGGGCCCTACACTTAGTGTTCATTAGCTTGGTTAGTTTAAATAATGTGTTTCACCTCTTACACTATTTCTAGTAGGAAAGAAGGGTAGTAGGAAGGATAAAGAGTTTAGGATTAAGAGGGAATGTAAAAAGATGAGATGAAAGGGTCAATTACGTGGGTTGTTTGATATAAAGGGATGGATAGTACGATGATGAAGAGTATTTACCTCTAAAATTACGATATTATCCATTTTGTTTCTTTTCAAATAATTTTAAAATGGATATATTTGTCATTTTATACCAAAAAAAATGAAAAAATAAAAAGAAGAAATGAGAGGATTCAAAATGGCGGGTCTAAGTAAATTTGTTTTATATATATAGGGCACCAATCCAGTAGGTATTTTTTTTTTAACCTATGCATAAGTATCAATTTGACCAATGAAAATTTATCTTGCACATTTTTTTATTGTAAAAAGTAAGAGAGAGAAATAACATTAATGATGCACGTCTTTTCATGCATCTAATGGTGATCCAACGGTTAAAAAAAATACCTACCGGATTGGCAATCATATACATACTTTTAAAAAAGTCATAAAAGAATAAATATGTTTTAAAACAAATTTATATATGGTCAAAATTCTATCAAATAGCCAAACATTAAATATACGAAAAAAATTCTCCCCTAGAATCTCACCCACCACCATAGCATTATTTTTGAGGTTATCTACAAAAAAATATTATGAAGTATAATATTTTTACAATTTTAACATTGTCTTTTAGCTTGTGCAAAATAGTACCTCACATTTCAAATCTTTGCAAATTTGTAACCTCTATATATAAATTGAGTGATTTGTGTTAACTATTTTAAGTTTTTTTTAATAAATTTTTTCAGTTAATAAATACAAATAAAATATCCTCAATTCAAATTATGTATTTAATGAGAAACTTGTTAGTCAATTTATATGCAAAAGATACAAATTTGTAGAGATTTGAAATATGAAAGTATTATTTTGTACAAACTAAAAAATATAGTTAAAATTATAGAAGTACCACATTGTAGGGTTTTTTTTCCGGTAGTTATCCATTTTTTTAAGTCCACATTCCACTAGTTTTTCGTTTTCCTTTATTTTTTGTGACTTTTGCAATACCTTTTTAAAACAATGTTCTACATTTTAATATATGATATTTTAGGTGTTCAAAATCAAAATAAATATTTAATAAGTCATTCCCTTATCAAATTTGACCCACGATTTTTGCAATAACTTTTAAATCAATGTTCTACTTTTTAATATCTAATATTTTAGGTGTTCAAAATCAATATTTAACAAGTCATTCGCTAATCAAATTTCACTCATGGGGGCATCTGTGTCTCCTTTCTTGTTTATTGTTTGTACATTTGTTTTTCTTATGTACTTGTAGATTACTATTTTAATTTTATGCTCTAAATGAAACTATTTTGAATTTTATAAAATGGCCCCAATATATTACAAAACCGCTTCTGTCAAATTAACAGAGGGAACAATTAAGAGCGATAAGTGGTCTATTTTTAATAACAGTAATATATCTATAAGACAATAGTAATAGACATTGCTAACTTAACCACCTCACTTTCGATTTTAAATTTTTTAAAACATATTATACTGGCGCAACTCTTATTATTATTATCATTATCATTTTTATTTTTATTTTTTGAGGGGTGCAACTCTTATTATTATGTTCAACATTAAGTATCAAAAATACACAATAGAAATAGAAAACAAGCATAATTTCTAATTTGGATGGAAAACTATTATGTTATATTCAAAATTCGTTTTTTTATTTTTCGTTATCGTTCGATAACAAATTGAAAATTTGAAGTTGATATGCACAATAATTTTTAATATGAACAAGCAATAACTTCGTGAAAATTCAAGCCAAAATATGTCTTATAATATTGAATTAGTTATGATTTTTTTATAAATTTGACAAGGCTGTATGAAATGGTGCATAATTGAGATTAATCGTCATTAAATATATTCACGATTAAGATATTTAGGAGTCACAATTATTTAAAAATATATATGCAGAAAGTGATGTGAAAAAAAAATAATGTGGATATTTTGATACGATTACTAGTTTACTATTATGTTCAATATTTTATATTTAAGTGTTTCCAAAAAAAAATTATTGGAAAGAGAAAAAGTCATAGATTATCATCTTCAATATTGGATTCTAAATTTTGGTTTTATAATCATTGCCCCATTTATTCATTTTTTCAGTGCTATATTCATTCTTGTCATGGACCATGTGCACTTTCATAATACCTTAATCAATTTTTTTTTTTTTTTTGAAGGGACCTTAATCAAAATTTTGCCCAGTACAAATACCATTTAAACGAGTTTTTTCTTTTTTTCCTCCTTTCTTCTTTTGAAAAAAACAAAAATTTGTCTGTCAATACTTTTAGAATAAAAAAAACATAATTTAATATGAGAAATTTGATTAGATTTATACTCGATTTATTTCAAAATGACAGTTATACATACTAACCTTAAATATTTATGTTACTATCCTATTAAGTTCAAAAATAATACTAACAACAACCTCTTTATCGACCTCTTCATCATAATCCATCTTTATTTATTGACATGTGTTATCTCAAAAAACAAAAAAAAGTTATAATACAATTTAGAAACAACTCTTTAATCCATTCTTCCTGTTTTTTTTTTTTTTTTTCATTGTGAGAAAAATGATTTTGTTAATTTAAAAAAAAAAAATTACCCATATGGAATCTTAGTCTAAACTCCACGACAAATAAACCGATCAAGCCAGTTATGTCGTGACAAGCAACGACTACTTCACCCACTACAGCCGGTCACACTGTCCCCCCTTACTCTCATAACGGTCACATTTTGCCCTTTCCTTAGCCAACATTTGAAAAGTGGCAACGTTTTGGTCTCCGACCTAT
This sequence comes from Trema orientale, assembly GCA_002914845.1. Taxonomy (NCBI): domain Eukaryota; kingdom Viridiplantae; phylum Streptophyta; class Magnoliopsida; order Rosales; family Cannabaceae; genus Trema; species Trema orientale. The sequence continues at coordinate 125,371 of JXTC01000054.1, read as the reverse complement.
GAACTCTCTCTCTCTCTCTCGTATATAAAAACCTCAAATCTCTCGAACACTTTCCCCATTATATATATATTACTCAAAATCTTTGAAACAATCAATTTTTCAAGTTCAACCCTTTCTCATATCATATTTCTCAAACATGCATTGCCTTGTTGTACTTTCCATTTTGGTCCTCTCTTTGCCATCTTCTGTTATGGTACAAGCCGACAATGCACCTGCTCCTTCTCCCAAACCCGCCTCCGCCACCACCAAGCCGCCGTCGCCGTCTCCGCCGACATCTTCTCCGGCACCTTCTTCGGTGCCCCCTTCGAAGTCTCCGGTTCATTCTCCGCCTCAGTCATCTCCGGCGATTTCACCGGTCCATTCTCCGCCTGAGGCTGCTCCGGCGATTTCCCCGGCGGTGTCCACCCCTCCTCCGGCCAAGTCACCGGCGGGCTCCCCGGCGAAGTCTCCCGCCACTTCCCCGGCAGCAGCGCCGCATGTTTCGCCGGTGGTCAGCCCGAGTGGCCCTCCAACGAGTCCGTCTCCGGTTGCGGCGACTCCTCCCTCTACAGTTTCCTCTCCGGTGAGTTCGCCGGAGTTGAGTCCGGCCGGTGGTGCTCCTCCGGTGGCAGAGGGTCCGGAGATTGCGGCGACTCCCGATACACCGGTGGCCTCGATTCCATCGAGTTCAGCGACTCCCACAGATTCTCCGTCGGTGTTTCCGTCAAGCAGTAGCCCACCAAATCCGACGCCGGCGAGTTTGTCGCCGGAGACGGCCGCACAGGGTCCGGTTGGTGATGGGTCGGGTTCGAAATCGAAGTATGAAGTCCAAGTCATTTTGAGTGGGCTGGCTCTTTGGGCCGCTGTGGCAATCTAAACCTTATAGGGCCTTATCATTAGTCATTATTATGCTTCTTCTTCTTTTTCTTTTTTTCAATCTAAATTTATTATTGTTGTACGGTTGTAACAATTTTGTTGAATGATATATAGATTCGTTTATTGCTAACTTTTTTCTCTATATTTATTTTTCTGAGATTGGAAATTTGCACTCAAGTCAAGTTGGAGGAAACTAATTAATTTTTGGAACTTATTTGCGAGAATTTGTTCCTGAAAGTTTTCATGTATAATATTATTAAGATGTTGACATCCTCTTCGCCCTTTTCACAGACTTGTTTGGGTTTTCTTTCTCAAAAAATCTATAAATTATAATTGAATTTTCATGTCTGCATTGAGCACATAGTGACTTTTTTAGATACTTTTTCCTACCGAAACGTTTAAATTATTTTACGTTTTTTTTTTTGGGAATCAATCTTTTTATATAGGTATTAGAGCACTTTTTGAGTTAACCATGAATTAAAAAAATAATAATAAATAAAAAATTAAGAGAACAATGTGTAGTGACTTATAAATTTGTAAATTTTGTTGCAAGAAAACAATTTGGGGGAAACATAGGAAAAGAGAATGAAGATATTCATTTTTCTTTTCCAGATAATAGAAAAGAGAGACCACTAAAAAGCATATGTAAATTGAAGCTAACTTGATAGCCAATCTATCTGAGTGTTCTAGTCTCACGACTTCACTTGAGTAAGTTGGTAACTTATTAACAAAATATTGTCATTTTTCAATTCAAGCCAATGTTGTCGTTGGAGATTTTAAGTATCAATGTCGTTGTGAGCGTGGTAATTGACACCTCGTGTCAATAATTCAATTTATTTTTGAAACGGACTGTTAAAAAATAAAAAAAGATAAACGTGTGTTTACATTTTTGTTCAAAAGAGTAAAAGACTACGCTTATTGCCTTTGTCTTTGACACGTGTTATTTGGCTGCCGATCCCAGGGTCGTTTAATGTCGTTTGAAGACAGGGACGATAGTTGAATGTCGTTTGAAGATAGGAAATAGGACAAGTCAATGAGTCATTGGAGGTTAGTGAGCAAAAAGCTAAATGAAGTATTAAGTGTTATTTCTAATCCATTCGGATGATATTAGTATCCTAAAATTTGTACTAAATTTTTAATGCCAATTTATATGATACATGAGTTCTCAGTATTTAATTAGTATTTTAAAATTTATTATAAATAAACTAATCACATTCATAATTTAGAATAATGTCAATTCACCTATCATATATGTGTTAGTACTAAAATTTTAGGATATCTAATTCTATTTGTAACTAGCAAACAAACAAAACACTTCAATTCTATACAACATTCGAAATGTCTTGGATTTAGTCACGAATTGTTTTAGTCTCATTTTAATTTCTGTTTTTTAATATTCTAAAATCATCAGCCAAATGGGATTTTAGTTACTGTTTAAGGATTAATCCCGTGGGACAATAGTAATACATGTGTTTATAATATAATTAGATTAAAAACCAGTATATTGAATTTGAACACTATGTCGATCAATGGAAGGGCTTGTTATCGATTTTACAGAAAACGACAGGTATTAATTAAAAAAGAAAAAAAGGGAAAAAGGGAAATCATTTTTGAGTGTAGATATTTCATTGGGCCATCACCAAAAACCTCACCCCTTTCCTCTGGTCTTCAACTTTGAGCTTTTCCTTTACGTCCCCGGAAAAGCTAAGCAAAAAACCTTGCTCCCATGGCCACTTCCAACCTTCTCTTCACAATGACCCCTTTGTCCTTCTCAAACAAACCCCATAATCCCACCTTCTTGTATTCTAAAAGCGCCCCAACTTTTCTCACTGTCACCAAATTTGGCCACAATTTAAGAATTCCCATCAGACCCAGAAGAGTAATAACCTCTCAATCCAAGGGTAGCAACTCAGCTGATGGCCCTGACAGGCTAATCTCAGCCGTTTGTTACTTTTACCCCTTCTTTGATGGTGTACAATATGGGAAATATATTATAACCCAGTTTAGTCCCATTCAAACGCTCATTCAGCCCTTAATACCAGCTATAAAGGTCTTTAAGGGGTTTCCTTTAAATGGGTTCTTAGTGTTTTTGACACTTTATTTTGTTGTGGTGAGGAACAGGAATTTCAGTAGATATGTGAGGTTTAATACTATGCAAGCAATAGTCCTTGATGTGCTCTTGATTTTTCCTGATCTTTTGGAGAGAAGCTTCAATCCAAGAGATGGGTTGGGTTTGGATTTGATGATGAGCTTGGATAGTACTGTGTTTTTGTTCCTTTTGGTGTCTTTGATTTATGGGTCCTCTTCTTGCCTGTTGGGACAGTTGCCCAGATTGCCAATTGTGGCTGAAGCTGCTGAGAGGCAAGTTCTCTAAAAGTTCTACTCATGATTTTATTCCATTTTTTATTTTGATTTTAATTAGCTTTTATAGCCAATTGTAATATGTTATGGATGGAAATTTGAGCAGAGCATTGACTTTAAATATTTTTAGCCCAAAAGAGAGAAACTTTTGTACCATATAATGTTGCTTATGTTACTGGTTCTAAATGATAACATGACATAGAAAGTGAATTTATTTATTGGTTTTGTATTTCTTATGGGGTGCTAGACAAAAAGGCCTTGTTATTTAAGCATTTGGGCAAGCTATTTAACATTGTACTTATGTTTTTCCTTTTTGGTTTTCTCTATTGGCTTTTGTTACAATTGTAATATGTTATGGATGGGAAATTTGAAGAGACCTCATAATTTTAATTGTTGAGCTTGAAGAGTGAAACTTGTGTACCATATTAATGTTGTTTATGTTACTGTTTCTGAGTACATGACATAGAAAGTGACAACTTATTTATTGTTTTCCAATTTTTAATGGGATATTAGACCATGGCCTTGTTATTTAACAAGGGAGTTTAGCATTTTGGCAAGTCCTTTTAAATTTTACTTGATTCCTTCTTTTATATGTACATTTATTTATATACATATATACACGTTTTGGTTTTCTTTACTGAATTTTGTTTCAATTGTAACATGTTATGAATGGAAATTTGAAAAGAGGGTTACAATTTTAATTTGTTAAGCTTGATAGAGAGAAACTTTTGTACCAGATAATGTTATTTTATCTTACTGATTCTAAATGATTGGATGATAAAGATAGTGAGAGTTGATTTATTGTTGTTGTGTTTCTTATGGGGTGTTAGATCATAGACCTTGTTATTTAACTAGGGAGTTTAGCATTTCTTGTGTACATAATAAAGAAGAGGTATATAGTGGCACTTTGGCTGATGTGCTGGTTTTCTTCTTGCTGTAATGTGGCTTTGAGAAGCAAACTAACTTTGATTATACAATTTCTAAGGTTCTTTATGAATCTTTAGCAAAATAGGTGCACATATGTGTATGTATCTGTATGTGTTTTTCTGCTTGTATGTATATACCATCCTCTTGGAGATGGCCTCAAGAAAAACGAGTTGTGTGTATGGTTCTTCATGAGATCAGTTTCAATAGTTTAATTAAGATTACACATGCCTCAATTTGTAGTGAGACTTAAACATGCTCAAACTAAGTAGCCATGGTCGCACGGTCAACCCTGAAAAGAAGGCTTAAGCCTAACAAAGCTCCAAATAAGTAGCCATGGGCCCATGGTTGCATCTTTAACCATGAAAAATTTGGGTTAAGCCGGACTGCCTCGTGTTCATCGTCTCTTCATGGGGGAGTCGGACACTGTTGTGTGGTTTTTTGACCACCACAAATAATTGACCTGTCTAATCCCAAAAAAGGCAACTAGCTAATTGAAGAGGAGATAATTACCCATTATTGTGTAGTCACCCAATCTCAATATTATATTGTAATTTATTATGTAGTTTCCTATTCACAAAATTGGGAAACTTGAAGCCACCCTCACCTATATAAAGGGGGCTCAGTCTCATAATTTATCATCTCACAATATCACACAATATCTGATAGTCATCTGACAATCACTTCACTATACACTCTCTCTCTCTGTAATCTCTCTCTGCTCTCACCTTGAGACTTAGAGAAACTCTTGTAATTCTCCAAAAAATACTAAAAGTAAACAAAGATGTAAATAATACCTGACCCTTGGGTCGCATGCGTTTTAGCTGAGCTCGCACTTTCTTTAAGATGCTTTGCTCCATAAGAATTGAGTTGTTCCATAGGGTAGATCTATAGTCCGTTATTCAATTGAATAATATGAACCATTAGATCAGTTCGCATATTAATACATAATTTAACCAAGTAGTCAATCACTAAGTGACTGATCGGTACGCTATTGCGATTCGAATCCAATAACTTAAACCGTGGTTCAAGTAGTAGGATAGGTTAAGTCGCTTAAGAAAAATAATAATTGAGTGGTGCAAACTCTATTATTTTTCAAAAGTTCCACGTTAAAATAGGGTTTATAGCAATATATCACATCGAACAATGAACGTTATGTTTAGTTACTTTCTGTTCGAGGAGGAAAATTGCGTAATACGACATGCTATGGCATGAAGCGAGGAGAAAATTCTAAGATTTTAAGAAATTTTAGAACGGCGATCCAAAATTCCAACCCCTCTAAATGAACGTTTTGCATAGTTCCTTAGGAAGTGAGTAGGAGATGACGATCTGATCCTACTGCCCCCCGAGTTTTATGGTGTTCGAAGACTGGCATAAAACTATAATAGACGCGCAAAAATCACCATGTACACCGAAGATCAAAGGAACAATGCCTTTACTGATCACTTCGAATGACGAATAATCCTCCTAGTTTTATGGTGTTGTAATAACTGCCATAAAACTGTAAGTAGACGACGCATAAAAATGATGATTCATATGAAGAAAAAGCATAAACCTTCATTGGTGGAGTCATCGAAATATATGAAGATACCTCACGAGTTAATATCGCATAATAGTCTATACGAGGTAAAGAGACATGAGAAGAATTACTGAAGAGCTCGTACTTAGGGAACTCGAATATCGAGAGCTCAATGATTGAGTAGAGATCTTATCGAGGTCTTTTTGAAACCGAGTGACGATCTCGTTGAGATTGAAAATAACGAAGAACTCGAACATGGTGGAGAACTCGTGTAATCGAAAGCTCAATGACCCAATGGAGATCTTGAAGGTTGAAGAACCGAGTGAAGATCTTATTAGGGTCGAAGATAATGATAAGCTCGAGTATGAAGATGCTCTAACATAATTGAGAGCTCGTGTAATAACTGAATGGAGATCTTGAGAAGATCTCGTAGAGGTCGAAGATAATGAGAAGCTCGAACATGAAGATGCTCGAACATAATTGAGAGCTCAATGACCGAATGGAGATCTTGAGCAGATCTCGTCGAGGCCGCATAGTTGCATTCATTCAATCTTTAATCCGCAAGTACTTGACCTTTAATTGTGATGCGAGGTCGAAAATTGATGTCGTATTGGCCCAACTCCACTGCCCATTTAAGTAATCGCCCTGACGCTTCTGGTTTTTGTAAGACCTGCTTTAATGGATAATTCGTGAAAACTTCAATGGAGTGAGTGTGAAAATAAGGTCGAAGTTTCCTGGATGCGACGACTAGTGCTAATGCCAACTTCTCCATCTCTGGGTATCTTGTCTCGGCATCCAGTAGCCTCTTGCTTACATAATAAACAGGTCGCTGTACTTTTTCTTCTTCTCGAATTAATGCAGCACTCGTCGCATATTTAGAGACTGCGAGATACAAGTACAGCTTTTCTCCCGATTTTGGTTTTGACAATAGTGGAGGAGAACCCAAGTGTTTCTTCAACTCTTGGAACGCCTGCTCGCACTTCTCCGTCCACTCAAATTTCTTCGATCCTTTCAACACTTCGAAGAATGGTTGGCATTTATCAGTCGATCTTGATACAAATTGACTCGGTGCAGCCACTTCCCGCCAGGCTTTGCACATCTTTCAATTTACGAGGCGACTGCATATCAATCAATGCTTGGATCTTTTGAGGATTTGCTTCGATACCTCGCTGATTGACCATGAATCCCAAAAACTTCCAGATCCTACATCAAACACACACTTCTGGGGATTCCACTTCATCTGATACTTTCGAAGAATTTTGAACATCTCGTCAAGATGCTTGACGTGATCTTCAGTTTTCTTCGACTTCACTAACATTTCATTAACGTAAACCTCCATCGTCTTACCTGGTATACTGTTGCAGCCATCCTTATCTAATTAACCTTTCGATCTCATCTTTCAGGGCATAGCAGTTGTTGGTGTGGTGTCCAATGTTGTTATGATATCGGCAAAACTTATTGGGATCACGTTTTGCCCTATCCCGCTTCATCGGCCCCTGCTGACGATACTGCACCTGCTGATTTGTCACCGCTTAAATATGATCTATTGGTGCATTCAGCTCGGTATAGTTGTTGAATCGTAAGGGAGCTTTTGGGATTTCCCACTTCTTCGGTTCGGGCTGCTTTTCAGTCAGTTGCTCACTCTTCCTCTTCTTTGATTTCTTGTTATTATTACTATTGGTCGCGGTCGCATCTTTGGCCGCGTCTATTTCTCCTTTCTTCGTCTTGCGAAGATTCTCTCATGAAGATTCCACTCTTAGATGACGACCGACTCTTCGATAGAAGTCTTCAAGACTCCTGCATTCTCGCTCTAACAACTCCTCCCAGAGTTTAGTCTCTGGTCGTACCCCAGCCATCATTAGAGTTAAGACTCCTCCTTCAGGCGGGTTGTTGACCTTAGCCAGCTCTGAGGTAAAGCGATTAAGGTAAGATCGCAGAGTCTCTTCTGGACCTTGTCGAATGGCAGACAGACTGATTAATGGGACAGTAAAATTCTTTGCAGCCTGGAATTGTCTTAGGAACGCAGTTTGAAGTTGATGCCAAGACGAGATCGAACCAGGCTGGAGCCCTCGAAACCACTTCTTCGCTGCTCCTGTGAGAGTTACAGCAAAACATCTGCACTGTGCGAGATCATCGATTCGGTGAAGCTCCATCAGGTCGCTGAAGTGGTCCATATGGTCTTGTGGATCAGTTTTTCCGACAAAAGTATTTATGGTGGGAAGTTTGAATCCAGCAGGTAAGGCAGCAGCTTGAACTTCCTCGCTGAATGGCGATTGACGATACCCATCAGCGAGCTCATCATCCCAGCCAACAAGTGCATCTAATGTGATCCTCAAATTATGAACATCGATGTTTGGAGGAAGAGCATTAGTTGGTGGCAGGGGTGGTCTTTGGTCGTTGTTATGGTATAAGGCAGGTTGGTCAGGCAGGGTATGCTGCGACCTTTGTGAAGACTCCACTGTAATAGTGCGACGAGATCGACTTTGGTCGTTATGATGCGATGTGGATCGCTCACGGCTACGTCGCTGTTCCAGGTGTTGTTTCAGGTCCGCAGGATTTTGCCTTGGCTCCCCGCTAATCCTTTCAAAGACGCTTTTCGATTGACGATTCTGATCGCTGCTCTGACGATCACGATTGACGGTTGCTCTCCTGGAAGGTTGTCTACGATCACGATCAGTGCTCGAACTCCCGGTACCAGATTCCCGTGGCCAGTCTGCGACCTTGCATTTCCTTTTAGAGGTACGATCTGTAAGACGCTCCTGTTGGGTTCTGGGCTGGTCGCAATTTCCTGCCTCTCGGATCTGAATTCCTCGCTCAGGTTGTCGAGTAGGACGATCTTTGGGACGTTCGTGTTGTGGTGGAGTCAACATCTGTCCTTCAGCAAGTCGCCGCAGAGAATCATTAATCTGGTTGGTGATTTGCTGAAGGTTCGCCAGAGCATCCTCCATGCGATCTCGTCTTTGGATAATGTTCTCTGGTGCGGTTGCAGCTGGTTGATCATGAACAGGATTATCCTGCGCAGCTGTAGTGCTTTGAGGCTGGTTTTGGCTAAGTCCAGCGTTTCTGGTGGTGTTTCTGGTGTTTGCCATTATTGAAGAAGCAAAATTGATGAACACTTTGTTGGAATAGCCCTCCTTCTAGCGCCAATTGTTGACGGAGGTTTTAGTATTTTCTGGATTTTCTGACCTTTTGCAGGAAAATTCGAAATATTACACATTTTAAAACTGCTAAGAAGCATAAAAGAAGTTCTTGTCATCTACGAGCTACTCTTCAACGACGTAGATGTCATCAACTATGTCTTCAGGGTAGCACACCTTGTTTTGTTTCTTGGCGACTTCATTAACCGCCTTCAGAATTTCAACATAAAAGTATCATGTCTAGATCGAGACTTTCAGATTACGAAGCGTACATCTTCAATGCTCTACTAGTAAACAGTCGCATACTTCACTTTTGCTCTTGCTATTGGAGAAGCGACGTTTTTCAGCGTACTAAGAGTTCGACCCTTATTAAACTCATAAAAGGTTAATCCATTTATATATGAGAGAGAGATTCAACAAGGGTATGGTCGCACTATGTGATCGCTGCTTTACACCTACCAAGTCAATCATCGACATCGACAAAGAAGAATTAAGAGAACTTACGACAAGTTCAGTTGAAGACTTGAGCAGGAACTATTGATCATAATGGCATGCGGTCAACTATATTGTCGAAGAAAGCTTTCAACACGTCAAGGACGCATTAAAAGCTGGGGGGCTATTGTTGTGTGATTTTTTGACCACCACAAATAGTTGACCTGCCTAATCCCAAAAAAGGCAACTAGCTAATTGAAGAGGAGATAATTACCCATTATT
>JXTC01000054.1:52410-115659 GCA_002914845.1 Trema orientale | reverse complement strand
GGTCCAGGAACATTCAAAAATTTTCTCAAAACAATTGACTATATGAGTGCATAGTATTAATTCATAGCAAATAGGAACATACAAAGAGAATAGATCTAATACCTCTTGTAGCCTATCAACGGATCTTAATTTTTTTGTCTTCTAAACCACGATATTCCAATTCAAGCCTCAAACACAACTGGATGAACGTGTAGGTGTTGTATACAATCTCTCAAAACTCACATGTTAGGCCCTTGCAATATTCTCAAAATATGAGATTGCAAGAGTTTGTTCTACAAAGAATACGAAGTCTCTCTTCTTTTTCTCTCTAGATTATGTAGGTTATGTAGAAAATAATACGTATGCTAGGGTTTTCTTTATATATATATATATATATATATAAAACTTTAAAAAAAAAACGTGAATAGTTTTGTTAAAAAGAAAAACGTAAACTTATATGTGTGTGTATATATATGTATCTACTTAATCTAATTAATTAATATATATATATATCTACTTAATCTAATTAATTAATATATATATATATAAATTAGCAGATAACTCACTCCTGTAAGGAAGAGTGTTTCACTTTGGGTCAGTTTCCCAATTTTTATTAATCTAATTATCTAATAATTAGACATTTTTAAATTCAAAATTTAAACAAATTAGGAAACTTATCTCTACATAAATTTAAATTAATTAATTAATTAATAACAATTATTAATTATTGTAGATAAATAATTTATGTAAACAAAATATGCAGTAATAGAAATAATGTAATATCCAGTACAGTATTTGTAAGAGGTGGAATTGGGGACCTGTGAACCTGTAATTCAAACTCTAATAAATTATAATAATTAATTAAACTCTTTAAATTAATTTATCCAATTTATTAATTCCAGTATTACTCCACTAAAAATCTAGAATTACACTCTTGAAATTACATAATTAATTTACTCAAAAAACAACGAGCAGTCCATCGATTTAATCATTACATGTAGTTCAATCCTTCATAGATAATTCATAATTGGAGCTAGGTCATGTTTCGTTTACCTCCCCAATTACATCTTTATCTTTATGTACCATTGATTCTTCAATGAATAATTAATTTATAAATCTATTATAAATTGAGTACTCAACCTGTTCAAGTCCTGAATCAATACATAAGGGAATCATCTTTCTAACTTCCTAATGGAAAGAATGGATTTTAATTCTGTAAGTTACATTCTCAGCTACTCATCACATCATGCTCCCAAAATACAAGTATTTCAATCTATTTAGTAAACAAACCTTTAACAAATATGTTAAAAACATAATATTATAAATAGGAGTCTATAACTACTCAGGATTAAGATTGATTTACATATGATCATCTAGTGACATTATTTGAATTCTCAATAGTTAACGGAATTTATGTGAGATTCAAATCATGTCTGGTCTAGTCCTATATAATCGAATTATATAAAGTACCTCTATTATGATGTCAACACATCAATAGCCCGATTAAGACTATTACATTCTTAGACTATTACATTCTTAATGTTAATGGACCGTACTAATAATATTTAATTAAAGATCCCAAACTTTGATTAATTATTACAGACTATGTTTAGTTTATTATCCATAAATTTAATCCTCTTGTATATAACACTTATATACTAAATTTATGGTCATATAAATAAACTAGAGATTTTCTGATATTTAAAGACATATAAATTATGCGCAAATTCAAATAGAAAAATGTCATTTTATTAATTCAGTAAATATTCAAAATATACATGTTTTTAGAACACAAACTCTAACGTATACTAATAGAGATAAACTCTATTTTTAAATTTTGTATGTAGGACCTTTACCTTGTATAACTATGTATGGTACTAAGTATTACATGTGCATTTACTATTGCAAGGGTTCAAAGTGCAAGCAAGCATTGATAAGAAAAATCAATTGACAAATTGTGAACTCATAATTTAATAATTAGTGACTCTAGATTGTTTAGTGAATAAATGCATGCATATTTTGGCTAATGACTCTTTCGTTTAAAAAAATCAGAATTAGAAACAATATATAAAAAGAAGATTCGGGGACTGGTTTTTCTTTTTTCCTTTAATTTTTGACCAGTAATGTTTGTTTTGATTTACATGATACAGTTATCCCAAGTGATGTATTCATGTATTTTTATATCTTCAGGCCTTGTTTTATATGAGTACATAGATACTTGGTTTTTGGTGATAAAGACAGTGAGCATTAACTTGTACACTTCTCAGTCAATCATAAACAAATCATTTCATTAGTCTAGATTGCCTCGGAATAAACATGCACATTAATTTTGCCACTAATCATGCTTATATTATACACCTTCGTGTATTATAATATTTTCATTTTCTGTATTTTGGGATAGTTAGGTCGGAATAGGATCCAAGAGTCAAGACTTAGTATATCCATAAATAAAAGAAAGTTGGATTTTATTGGCATGTTCAACTCATTCAAGATACACATAGTCCTAATCGCGAGGCATACCAAAACCAATTAGTTTCCCTATTAAAATAAAAACTATAACCCCCCAAAAAAAAAATCTTTGATTAACTTGTGGCAAACCCAACACATCTATATAATAATACTTTAGTATGTGTATTTTTAGTTTCTATAATGCAAAGATTATTAGAGAGCATTTGTTAGTAAAAATTAAAAATGAAAAAAGAAAATACTAGTGAGCATCAAGAAGGAAAAGCGTAGAAAAGATCTCAGCCGTTAAAGACTATCGTGTTTCCAACTCAGCCATGAGACTATTGTCGGTGGCAGATCGTAACGGCTGTAAATTGCTCAATCCAGACCGTACACGTGGATGGATCCTATACGGTTGTGACCAGTCTGGCAATGTTTGGAGTATCTAGTACTTTGGCCCCAACAAGGTTAACCAGGATCACTCACACATTTGTCCGCCAGACTGCCCTCCAATTTCAATAGAACTACGAGATTACCCTCCAACGTTGTACTTTCTGCCTGGCATGCCGACATATGCTGATGTGGCACATAGCACTCTTTGATCTAGCGCTCAATTTTTCTTGGTATTTTTTGGACAAGTTTGCTGGAAGATCTTAAATTGAAATAATGCCTGGCCAGTAATTCTGAATGGTCAGATTATTATTACTTTTGGGTAATATTTTTATGTTATTTAATTTTGATACAATTTTTATTGACTCGACGTTCTTCAATGCATAGTTGCATATTCTTAGGGGGGGAATGAAATTACAGTCTTGTATTCTCAGTTAAATAAATTTGTATTTTGGGAATTTACGGTCCAAATTTTTAAATTTGAAATGAATTTCATTTAAATGCAACTAATCAAATTAGAGAATGAAAATGAAAATTTATCCAAGCATGTTATACTTTTTCTTACGTTATATTTTTTAGTGATTGTGAATGATGAATTAGTATTTCATCGAGTAATTGAAACCTATTGGGGTTGACAAGTAGGAAATTTCAAAGAATAACTAAAATTAAAAGGTTTGTGTTGATGTAAAATTTCACATAAACATCCAAGCACACGTGACCCTCCTAATTTTCAGAAACTACAAAACAAACAGAACTAGGTTTCCAGCTGATGGTTTTCTCATGCTTAACTCAATCATCACGGCAGTTAAGCTAACAAGCAAAAACACAAATTCACATAGATTTTATACAAAAGGGTGTGCATACCTTGACCCCCATGTGGAATGGGTTATTTATTAGAAAGCAAAGAGCTATATTGTAGGAGAAAACTGTGTTTTTGCTAGGGTTGACCATTGCTAGTTGTCCAATTAAGGGGAACCAGACTTCGGCCAAAGAGTGTTACACCATGACGATTAAATAGATCAAAATGCTCATATGGTCTCTACTATTTACCAAATTGATTATGTCAAGTCACTCTCAGAACAATCAAGAATAATGGAGGATCTGGATTTAAGAGAAGATCACAGAGAAAAAAGAGTCTAACAATTAAGATATTGATGGTGATAGAGTTGGTTGTCAAGTGTGTTTTCATGGTAATTGATATCAACTAACTAGGCGCCAAAAATGAGTATATACTAATTGTGTGATTTGTCTCGTTTCACAAATGGATTTTTTGTATACACCAATTAGAACATAATTTGCCATTTTGCCTTATCAACATAGAATTACTATCTCATTACTAATTTGAAGTGTAATTTTCTTAAACACGAGTTTTTTTATTGTTTGAAATAGAAAAACGGAAAATTCATTTTTTTAAAGTAATTATAATTATAATTTGAACTAAAAGAAACTCAAGACCTTTTATCGAACCAATATGGCGTGGTCAAAACATTTGACGGCTAATGATTAGTGATCATCATGAAGCCTAATGAAACTGCATCCAGGTGATGATTTGATGGGATGGGTCCCCTGAAATCTTCGGAGCCCAGAATTTGTGGGGCATTACCCAACGTGGGATTAGTTGATTTGATTCTATTCGATGCTTGTGAAATGGTCTTTGTGTTTTTGGTTTGTGTTAAATAACAAAATATTGTAATGTAATGCTAAGTAAAAGAAGGCACTTTTTTACAGTACCTGGATTTCTGATCAAAGGTAATGAAGATGATGCTCCCAATGCCATAAACCACGTGATCTGTTCTTAGCAATTGCCTTCTTTACTCTATTTTTAATCCCCCTTTATTTTATTCTTAAAGTGTGGAAACTTGCCTTTTTTTCCGCTTCAAGTATTCATATTTAGCCTTTTGAAAATGCCACTTAATTAATTGATATGAGACCTTTGCCTAATTGCATACATGTTGGATTAAACTTTATCATTGTTAAGAGTCCAAAAGAGCATGCATTATAGTGTTTCATAATGAAAGATTATATTAGGATTAGAAATATAAAAAAGAGTACATGGTTGGATTTATTTTTATGTTTCAGACCATGTTTACTAATCAATCGAAGAGGGGATTGGAAATAAGAAAGTGATTTCCTCTTTTTCTTCTATTTATGTATTTGATATCTATTTAGAACACACTATTTTAGAAAATTCTTTACATAGTCAATTAAATTTTAGAAAAATAATTCAATTTTTAATTCATTCTAAGTCCTCTTTCAAGTCTTTCTATTTTCTTTCATTACGGACATGCCCACTAAATTCTCAATCTTACTTGTCTACCAAAAATAACATAATAATTAGATATTATATTCCAAAAATAACATGATAATTAGATATTCTATTGCTATTGTCCCAAAAAGAGAACAATGTTTTCGGACACTACAGCTAGATTAACAAAAGTTAAAAACTTGAGATAGGTCCATAATTATGACACGAAAAAAGTTTCCCCGAAAGGAACCTCAATAAATTTGTTTTTAGAAAAAAATATCAATTAAACCTTTTATGCTCTTAATCATACCATTATTGAGCTTCTCCGACATATCAAACCAATCTTACCAAAAACAAAATAAGAAAAAGAAAAACATACATTTTTCCCTGCGAACATTAAACAACAAAGACAGAAAGAAAAAAACACAAGAGTGGACCCCACAAACGGCAAATGGCTTCACTTGTAATTTTCTCCATATCCAAGTCTCATATTCTTATAAGCTCCTCCTACACACCACTCCATTTTCCATATACTACTACCATAAGCTCGTACTCCTTTGAGTCCTGTCTCACTGTCATTTCACTCTCTCTCTCTCTAGAGTTCTCTCTTTCACTTTCTCTGTCTAAGCCACAACAATGCAGCTCCTCCGCCCGGCCACAACCGCCGCCATGGCCGCCCTGGCCGTGGCGGTGGTGGTCCTTTCCTGGTGCGGTGGCGCTCAGGCCCACAACATCACGAAGATCCTCGCGAAGCACCCGGAGTTCTCGACCTTCAACCACTACCTGACCCTGACCCACCTCGCGGCCGAGATCAACCGGCGGACCACCATCACCGTCTGCGCCGTCGACAACGCCGCCATGGACGGCATCCTCGCCAAGCACCCCACCATCTACACCATCAAGAACATCCTCTCCATCCACGTCCTCCTCGACTACTTCGGCGCCAAGAAGCTCCACCAGATCACCAACGGCACCGCCCTCGCCGCCACCATGTTCCAGGCCACCGGCTCCGCCCCGGGCTCCACCGGCTTCGTCAACATCACCGACCTCCACGGCGGGAAGGTCGGGTTCGCCCCCGAGGACAACGACGGCACGTTCGGCGCCAAGTTCGTCAAGTCCGTCGAGGAGCTCCCCTACAACATCTCCGTCATCCAGATCAGCCAGGTCCTCCCGTCGGCCGCCGCCTCGGCTCCGACGCCGGCGCCGGCCGAGATCAACATCACCGGGATCATGTCCGCCCACGGGTGCAAGGTCTTCGCCGACACCCTGCTCGCCGACGCCGACGCCGTCGGCACCTTCGAGGACAACCTCGCCGGGGGCCTGACGGTGTTCTGCCCCCTGGACGACGCGTTCAAGGCGTTCCTGCCCAAGTTCAAGAACCTCACCAAGGCCGGCAAGAGCTCCCTGCTCGAGTACCACGGCGTTCCGCTGTACCAGTCCGTGGCGATGCTGAAGTCCAACAATGGAGTCATGAACACGCTCGCCACCGACGGCGCGAACAAGTACGACTTCACCGTGCAGAACGACGGCGAAGTGGTGACGCTCAGGACCAAGGTGGTGACGGCGAGGATCACCGGGACCCTCCTCGACGAGCAGCCCGTGGCGATCTACACCGTCGATAAGGTCCTGATGCCGAGGGAGCTCTTCAAGGGGCTGGCTGAGACCCCGGCTCCGGCGCCGGCCCCGGAAGAGGCTGCCGACGCGCCGAAGCCGTCGAAGGGTAAGAAGAAGAAGGGGAAGGCTGCGCCTTCGCCCGATGAGGTGGCCGACTCCCCTGCCGACTCGC
This sequence comes from Trema orientale, assembly GCA_002914845.1. Taxonomy (NCBI): domain Eukaryota; kingdom Viridiplantae; phylum Streptophyta; class Magnoliopsida; order Rosales; family Cannabaceae; genus Trema; species Trema orientale. The sequence goes on along the minus strand of JXTC01000054.1, from coordinate 108,814 downwards.
CGGACGGTGACGTGGCTGATCAGACGGCTGATGGTAATGGAGCTGTGAGATTTGACGGTGGGAGATTTGGGTTCTTGGCTCTTGTTGTTAGTGCATGGCTAGGATTTTCAGTTCTGTAAGTTTTCTTTTTTTTTTTTTTAAATTTATCACTTGGTTTAATTTAATTTAATTTTACTCTTCTATTGGGAATAAGGGAGTTTTTTTTTTTTTTTTGATACCTTGAGATGTTTTATTTTAAAAATTGTTTATGTGTGTGTGCGGTTTTTTTTTTTTTTTTTTTCTGGTTGTTGTAAGTTTGATTAGTGATTATGTTAGATTTATTTATGTATACAATTGATCATGATGTTTCATTATGTATGATCACATACGGTTGTTGCCTTATCAATTTTTTTTAATATATCTATTTTTTAAAAAAAAAATTCATTTATTGTTATTGGGGAAGTGAAAAAGATGGTAAAATGCATGGTAGAAATCGAGCAAAAAATTGATGAACAATGGTAAAAGGATGTTTCTTTTGTTTCTTGTCTATCTCATTTTTCCTTGAAAATATAGAAGATTTGGGATATTAATATAATAAAGGGTTTGCACATGCGATTGACTAAATGAAACAGAGTGAAAAAAACGTTGTACTTTGATATGAAATGTGGAGGAGGAAGTGATAAAGACAGGTTTGACAAAATAATATGGAATAACAGTGGCTATGATTTTGTTAAGTAATTAAATTTTGATTTAGGTGTATGTTTTGAATTTGGAAATTGGATTTGGTGAAACCTTATTGATCGAAAATAAATTACAAAGGGAGTAGTTTTTGTCTGTATTTATTGGTCCTGACCGGGATTTTAGCATTACAGCTCATACCGACTAAAGTTTTGGTCGTTTCATCGAGTCTTTAATGCTTTATTAGCTGTTTCTATAATGGAAAAGCATGGAAACATACACTTTGAATCCACTTTCACATACTCTGCAAAATGATTTTCCATTTAAGGAAGTGTACGATTGAACTGTCTACGTATCTAATAGTTTAAGAATCTGCCAAGAACAATTGAATAATTTAAGCGGGCATCATCTAAATTTGTGTCAAGTTCAATGGCTCATTATCTCTCCCACCACATACTCTTTAAATTGTTTCACATGATCACAACCACAAAGTGAACAGTTACTGCAATGATTCATTTAATGTCCCAATGCAATTTCAAGAAACCTCTATAAAAGTTACCTCTGCCCTTTGTCCAAACCACGAGCATATTAATTCGAAAATTAGGTTGACAAATATTCTCCATATTTAGAGAGGTAGGGGGCGGATTTTATGAAACATTTATATGATTATTGTGCAATTAATTTAACAATAGATAGCCTTACTGATAGAATAATGAATAAAAACCTCCATTGGAAAAAAAAAATTGCAAAGAAATCCGTGAGTAATTTAAAATTAATTAGTAACTCCCCTCTGGCCTTTTCTGTTAAGGACTGGTAAAAGGCCAAATTGCCAGAAAAGTGATCCAATAATCAATTTACCTTTTGACACCCTCCTTGAGTGTAACCTACAAAAGGGATAAGCTCTATATATATTCAAATAAAGATCATATGCTTGTCAGTTTGTGAAGGGTGTCCTGGGAACAAAATTGGATCGAGTCGAAGGAAGATTGACAAAGTAGCCATATAAGGACAATTCACCATGCCAATTTGAGGATATGGACTAAAAGCCTTCTGCTACTTGGCAGAGACGATCTCAAAACCCACAGAAACTCCTTTCTCTCTCCCCCTCTCTCTCACGGAAAAGATAAACCAATAGCAGGAAACTGAGAAAGTTCATTTCATATTTGTATGACAAAGTACATATACATGAAGCTATCAACATTAAGTACAGTGCTAGAAATAGTAAAACCATATATATGAAATAGCTGCATCAGAACTTATGATTATTAAGGAAAATTTATTACCAATTACTTGATTTTCAAATTAGAGAATTCGTGAACTTCGAGATTATAAAACCTGATAACACAACCATACAAGCTTAAAATAAAACAACGGAAGAAAATAGCAGTATCATAAAGGAAGGAAATATAGGAATTGGAGATTGAGGTGCATGACTCTCATAAGGAACATATCCCCCATAAGGGGTTGGAGGGGGATATTGGCAGCACTGAACGGCAGGAGTTGGGGGACACTTGCCTTGAGCTGATATATTTGATTGGGGTGGTGGCGGTGCTCCATAAGAAGGGTACTCAGGAAGTGATGGCGGTGGCGGGGGAGGTCCATATGAAGGGTACCCTGAAGCTGGTGGAGAAAGAGGCTGGCATAGATATGGACATATCGTGCAGTTGAGACAACCTGTAGGTGATGGCATTTCATCACCAGGATCATCCCCTGCAAACCCAAGGTTGAAGGCAGATAACCAAAGAGCTATGAAGAACACAAGTTTTTCAAATAACATATTTTTCTTCTCCTTGAAAGAAATTAGCTTAGGAAAATGAGGGGTATAGAATGTTCAATGAGCCTGGAAACTCTATGGCAGTTCAGCAATCTCAAGACTTGAAAACATTTATAGAGACCAGACCAGATTCCTACCATGGGGTCTGGACTTTCGCCTATTTTCTTCTATAATCCGGAATTGCTGCCGCATGGCAGACCATCTGTCACATGGCAATGACAAGTAGCAGCAGGAGCTAAATCTAAGGGGTATGTGCAGACAAATTATCAAATGTCATATTGATATACTATTATAGTCTTTTTGTTGTTATTCATTTTCCTTTCATAGTTTCCATGCAAGCTTAGCCATGCAGAGTGGAACTTGGTAAAATATTGCTAGGTAAAACATGCCATCATTAATGCAAATCAAAGGGGAAAAAGAATGGAGAAACTTAATGCATCTAAGTAGTTACCATCTTATTATGGGGCAGCCAAAAAAGTACATAGTTGTTATCAATAAATGATTTAAGATAAGAGTGCGGAGAAATGATGCACCAATTATTACCTAGGACTGATCAGAGAAGTTATGGATCAACCATATCCTGGCCATTCAAATACAGATAACTCGACTGATTGCTAAAAAATGATTTTATAGGGCGCGGAGTAAATCCAGTATAATTCCTATGTAACTTTGCTAAGCATATGTCAGTGACGAACTTGAAGAGTCCATGCTGCTGGTTGAATGGTTGAGCTGCATATTCCTCAAACGGCATCCACTATGGAGAAATAGCAACCAAGAACCCAAAACGACAGTCATATATTGCATACATTCTGAAATTCAATATATCAAATTAAAACAACAAGGCATGCAATATTATTGCCTCACTCGATGGGTTGCATAGGGAAAAGAGGATAAAATAGATTTTCATTGAAGCCAATGAGAAGAACGGGATAAGGAACTCGGTCTGGTTTCTAACAACAGTGAAATTGAAGTGGCAATGTAAAGTGTATGTGGTACACAATTTTTTACGATTCTCTCAGCTAAAAGGGCAAATTTATCGTGGAAAGGTAATATGAGAAACTTGCAAAAAACAAATAAATAAATAAATAAAAATGAGGTGTTGATTAATCCCTGTTTATCTAAAGATCTCACACTACATTACGTGCTTTACTTGACGTATTCATCCTTGTTATCCTGGTTGAACTATTATTTCTTTACTGGAATGATAACTTAATAGCAAGTCACACTTTTAAACTGAAAAATTAGTTTTAGTGGCAAATCTAAACTATCTAATCGAGATCCTTCCTTTGGACCCTAAGGAAATCTGTACAACCTCCGCAGCCATGAAATAAAGATGATTTTTATTTCTCGCGAGAAGAAAAAGGGACACCTGCCTACACTTCATCTAGAACCACGAAGAAAAGTCATATCTACATTGCTTTCAACCCTAACTCAAGCCTCTGTTATGTCACTTATTTTTCAGCATCCTTTCTCAAACACAAAATCCTAAACCTATCAGAGCAGTGAGTTGGATTAAAAGTCAAAGACATGAAACTAAAGTTAAATTTGGGAGAAGTGGGGGAAAAAACTAGGAATATGAGAGTTACCTATAAACAAGCAGTTCATCTTCATTAGCTCTATTTCAATTTGTGTGCTTAGTTTTGTACATAAAAAGAACTTTCCATTTTTTTTTTCTTTTCTCGAAAGGAAGTTTCCAAATATTATGATCTCTCTGAATATTGTTAGAAGTAAGTATATAACATTCCAATTCAAGAAGCACCTGTGCTGCCTCAATTTCCAGTTCTTGTCTCTGGATGTCAAAGGACTGCGGATGCAGCATGCACAGAAAGAACAGATCGGACTTGTCAAAGAAGGACTTGTGAGATTGCCTATAAGCAGAAGACATCAAGGGATCAGAAATATTAACAAAGACAAAACTAAATATTTAAAAATTCAAAGAAAATTAGTACGTCAGAGATTTGAATATTTGAGACATCAAGGAATCAGAAGACATCAAGGGATCAGAAATATTAACAGACTTAAAACTAAATATTTAAAAATTCAAAGAATATTAGCACATCAGAGATTTGAATATTAGAGACAGATATCAAGATGAAATCAAAATATTGGAATTGGCTGTTACAGCCAACTTCAAATCATGAATTGGAGCCACACTCAGCTAGTCCAGATCACTATAAATACCAAGTTCCATAAGAGGAAAACCAATTTCAGTTCATTCTTTCAAAACATTCTCTGATTTTACCAACATCTAAGAAACTATATATTCTATGTTGCAGCCGAACTTCTATAATTGATGGCTACTATGTCAGTTCTGAAAACATCAAGCCAACTAGTAAAATTAGTAAGTGAATTTCCCAGCCAGAATAGGAACTTTGTGCACTAAGACGCCATGCATAACGGGTTCCACAATACTTCTGAAATAAAACTTTTTGTTTCCCAGGCCACACTGTATGAAGACCATCTTCAGGTTTCTTCTTGTCGGCGAATTATTATTAATTGCAATTGCCTATCTCTGTCATAAGACAGTCCATATCCAATCTTTTGCTTGATGATAAATAAGTTCAACCCCTATATTAGTCTATCATACACACAAAACAGCTTCAACCTTCAAACAGTTAGGATATATAAACTTCATACCTGAATGCTAATATCTCCAAGAATTCTGTGTCAATCTGAAGAAGTGAAGTGAAAACCATCAATCTTCATGAGACCACAAATAGCGATATATCAAACTCGAAGGTATTAACAAAATATGTGAAGGAAACTGACGACTTACTCCAGTCTCCTCTTTTACTTCCCTTATAGCTGTCTTAAATATATCCTCTCCCTACAGATTGACGAGCTTACTTAAATATCTTTTTAGGCCAAGTATATGTGTGTGTATATATATATATGTATATAATTAATAAAACCAGAAATAAAAACACCTCTGAACTAAGTTACCCACCTCATCAACAACCCCGGTAGGGATTTTCCACACACCTGTTCCTTTGAATCTGCCAGCATTTTCTTGGACGACAAGCACCTGCCAGAAGGGAATATAGATTTTAAACCAGCAACGTATGACATAAGAACGGGGTGGATAAGTTGAACCAGAATAAAATGATAATAATAACAATAATTAACCCCAGCAACACGGATGAATGGATTTGACAAACCCAAAAACTAACCTAGAGATTGACCACTTGATATGCACATAGAAAGTAGATTGACAGACTCTCGTTGGAAAAAATCATTATTGAGAAATGATTTATGACAAAACATGAAACGTTAAAGAGATGAAATAATCAAGTTCTTGACAAAATTTCAAATTTGCAAAAGAGCTATTTTACACAGTCAATGACTTTAACTTTCTTACTGTAATCTTTCCTGGTAAGAAATAATTAAATGAATGTAACTAGAGAAGCAACACCTCCTTTTTATCGTTCAAGACAACAGCACCAACACGTACTCGGTGCGTAGCATTTGCAGGAATTGTACTGGTAGTTTCAGGGATCCAGTAAACGAGCATCAGGTAGTGTGGCTCAGCATGATGGTATCGAAAACCCTCCTGCCACAAACACAATTAAAATAAGTCAAGAAAACATAACTATCGAGTTAAAAAATGAAAAAGACAAAAAAAAAAAAAAAGGGTAAAATTCGAGTTTAAGATCACTTCTTCCCTGAAAAAAAAAAAAAAAAGAGAGAAAAAAAGAAGGATTCATTTTTTGAAATTTCCTAACAAAGGTTCTTCTACGACACAAGAACCAAAGCAAAATTTTATTCTGAAAAAAAAAAAGGACCAAAGCAAAAGAAATGAAACTATAACATATGGTCCACAGTCACTTGTGTAACTGTTAATAACAATGACATATTAATAATTGGGTGTGCTAACTACAGAGATGGATTGCAAGTTTTTGTGTAATCGGGTTCCAACTCCAATTTGCGGTCAAGTCAATTAGACAAAATTTCTACGAGTAGAAAGTAACTACCTTTACCGCTGGTTCAACGAGATTTACCAGCTCAATGGGCAATTTTATCCAAACACCCTTCTTTCCCTGAACAGTAAATTTGTAGTAGAAAATAAAAATCGACAGGGTATAAGAATCTGAAATTTCACAAGCAGCAGTTCATCCAGTGAATGAAGTTGATCGACGAACCTGTAGCCTCCATTGTGACATTGAAGCTCTGAGCAAAGTAGCAAAGTCAGCAGATTCCACAGCCTCCTTCATATCAACAATGACTCCTCCATGCTCATCATTGGTTGCAGGGAGTAATTCAATAAACCGAGTCCCATTTTCACGGACACGGTCCACTCCAACGGATGAATTTGCCATTGTTCCAACTTCAAGGGAAGTCATTAATACAACCAAAAACACCTAAAAAATAAAGCAGAAAACAAGACAATCAACCCGAAATCTAATGAAAACAATCCCAAAATTAAACGAGCTACAGACTACAATTAGTTGAAGTCCTCCTCGTTGTACTTCATTAATCCAAAATTATCTGATTGATATATATATATATAGTTTTCCTCATATTCCAACAGAGCTACAGGACTGGGAATCACGTACTTTATGCAGATAAACACAGATCCAATTCAAAACTTGACCCAACAGTAAGAAAATGAACAAGAACAACCAGCTTAGCTCAAAATCACAGATTCCAAAACCGAAACGAATAAAACAATTTTGAAAATGATCCGAAAATTTCCTAGTGACAACACCATTGACCCATTGAATTTAAACCCACAAAAAATTTACATCCTAATTCATTTCTCAACTCAATTAATCCAAAATGTAATCCAAACAATGCCGAAATTAAAAGTATCTTGCTAATTAGTTGAAATCCTCCTCATTGTACTTCACTAATCCAAAATTATCTTCTTTTTTTCTTTTTTCACATTCAAACACAGCTCCAATTCAATATTTAATCCAGCAGTAAGGAAATGAACAAGAAGAACCAGCTTAATTAGCTCAAAATCACATAAAACAAAAATAAAAAACAAAATCGAGCCAACAATTTCGAAAATTATCTGAAAACATTTCCTAGTAACAACACCATTAACACAGCTTCGGCTCAATATTTGATCCAACAATTTACAACAATGGCGAAAATGAACAAAAACAACAAGCTTAGCTCAAAATCTCAGGAAAAAAAAAAAAAAAAAAAAAACAAATCAAACAGCCAGTTTAGAAAACTATCTCAAAATTTCATAGTGAGAACACCATTAACACAGCTCCAGTTCAAAAATTCGATCCAGCAGTAAAGGAAAAAAAAAAAAAAAGAATACAGCTAAACTAGTAGAGCAAACGAGTTTACAACAATGGCGGAATCACAAATTCGAAACACCTAACCGAACAAAAACGATTTCGAAAACGAAACTCTGATTCGAGAAAAATAGTTATCTCGGTAAAAGCGAAACCTGATTCGAAACGTTGATGATGATTTGAATATCCGAAACGTTTGAAAAAAAAACTAAGTTCTGGGTTGAAATTTTCTGAACCGGGAGACTGGGCTATTTATAGGGGTTCGGATGCGGGAAAACGACTCTGCCACGAGTGCTTGCTGGCGTCGCTCCACTCGTTTGACCAGCCAATCAGAGATCCCCAAAACAGTGGGGATGGGTCCCGCTTTTATTTAGCCGCCTTCGTTTGCCACGTGGAGGAATCTGATGCGGGGACCACCGTTAGGGGGGAGTGTGAGTACATCCAGTCGACGACGTACGAAATTACGTGTGAGGACTGAATTCTTGGCGGCGTTTTCCGGGTCGGTGTAGGGGTAGATATGGAATTTGGTGAGTTTTGTAAGTTGGGGTTTGGGTTGGACCGGACTGGAGACTTATCGATGGGCCGGAGGAGACAGCCCCATTAATGGTTGGGTTGTTGGTGCACTGTGTGGGCTGTAATCATGATTTTGTTCGTCACTTGTGAGGTTTTCATATGACTTCTTAATGACGTTTGTTTAAACGATATTATGATAGTTAATGCTAGGGACACTAAATTTTACTATAAGAGCAATATTAGCGACATATAAAATAAAGAGTCTTATAGCAAAATACTGAATTCTGGCCTATTTTAAGTAATTATCTATTTTTTAAAATTTAAATGTTATAACAAAATGACTAGTATATTAGTGTATATATCATATGTATAATATACTTACTACAAAAATTTATGTGCTTAATACATAGACTAAAATTAGTATATATATATATATCATGCATAAAAATACATATACTTGTTCATTAATCTATAAAAAAATGAACATTTACTAAAACAAAGTATAAAAGGAAAACACCCACCATAAATTCGCTAAAATGTACACATAAGACACACGCATAATGATGTGTTATTAGTTTTAACTACCTATAATTTTTGAAATAGGAGCTCATTTATATGTGAGTAGCTCAAAACACATGCCAAATTATTGCGTGTATATTTTGTGTGCATATTATGTTTCTCCCTAATATTGCTCTTACAATAAAATCTTACACTAATGATGTCTTCTTTTTTTTTTTTCAATTACATAATTTTAAATGGTGTAATTCCACTTTGAGATGAAGAGTAGTTACAAAAGTGGACACATCTTAAGTGTAAGATTTTGGTGCAAAATTTGGGTGTCCATAGCATTACTCACTTAAATAATAATTATTATTATTAGACGCAGTCTCTTGCTCACTATCTTTCAAACTGTTCTACCTCTTTACTTGACACGTAGATTTCAATTTCCAGTTTAACATTTTGATAATGTGACAAATTATAATGGAATGACAAATTATAATGGAATTTAAGTGTCAAACAGTAAAAATATAAAAGTATAAAAGAGAATGCATCTATCAATCCTCTTATTATTATTCCTTAACAAGTAGAGAACTGACTCATCTATAAAAAGTTTACCACTTTAAATTGTAAAATAACTGATAATATGATTAGATTATGAGCAATTATCCTATTACCATTTTGCTCACATATAGAATGGTTCAATGACATTGTTGAGTATTGTCAAATAATGTCGAAACGTACTAGATAACAGTGTCGAGTTATACTCTATTGAGAACATTATATCTTTAAATAAGTTCACAAATGGGCGACTTTTGCAATAATAATATAAAAAATATTAGTTACTAAGTTGTTTATTTAAAACATGCTCTTTTGCAATAAATAACAATAATAAATAATTAAAAAAAGTAAATGCAAAAAGTTGGCACAACATACTCGTGGAGTTGCAGCCTAGTGCTATGGTAGTAACCGTACGATTACTATAATTATATAAGATTTTTTTTTTAGTTTATTATTTTTTAGCACGGGAGGTTGTATACTTGTCTTAACAAACATCTTAACCTCACGGATCTGGAGAAATTTAAAGTACTGAAAATAACGTGGAAGGTTATAAATAGTGCGGTCGCATTACACAACTCATTGTACTAAATAACTCAATCCCATGGGTCTATGAGAATTTAAATGTTAGCCGCAGTTATGTTAGCACAATATAGTTTGTTAGTACTGAGTAGATAAATTGAGCAAAAGAAAATAATGGGTGGGTAGCTCAGCATTCCAAAATCTGAATATTATTATTATATGATATTATATATATATATATTAAATGGATGGTGTTGTGGTGTTTGAAGTGATATAGACAAAAGAAATTAATAGAAAAGGAGACAAATCATTTAATGAGGATAAAGTCCAAATATTCTTTAAATACAAATAGAAATAAATAAAATTTGAAACATTTATTTATATATGCTTATAGAATAGTTTATTCTTATAAGATAATTTCTTAAAATTATTTTAAAAATAACGAATATCAAACATTTTTTAAGAAGACCACTACATATTAAAAAAAAAAAGATTCAAAAAATAGATAAGCAAATGTTTCGTAAACTTCTGTTTAAAAAAAATAATCCCAAAAGGCTTAATTTGATGTAAATTAGTTTTAATTGTTGAGTTATATACTTTTATATAGTTTGAGTAGCTGTCGACCTATGAATACCTCAAATTAAAGAAGTTAATAGTAATAGTATTTGATGAAAACTAGTTTTCATTATTGAGATCTGTATTTGATGTAATTTGGGTATGTGTAACCTAGTTTGGATGTACTTAAAATATATATAACTAAATTAATTATCATTTCTCATCTAGACTTATAATTTTTAAAATATATTTTAATAGTATATTCAGATTATACTGGTTGGACTTTACTTATATAAAAGTTTATTTTAATTTAGACTAATTTTTATATTAAGATATATTTTAATTTCACAAATAATCAATTTTTATTACATAAACAATTAACAATTATCATTTAATTATTATCTGAAATATATGTGGAGTAAATCAAATTGTATTAAAACAGTCAAATTTGAAATTAAAAAGAAAAAAAAAACTACATCAACTGCAGGAACTAACACATATGGCATATAAATAATATAAGTTTACAAATGAGTATGACTAAGGATGAAAATCATATAATGTAAAAAAAAAATACGATGTAGGTACGAAAATAATATAATATTAAAAAATGTGCAGAATCATGTATGAGAGTAGTATAATATCATAAGCAAACATGATAATAGAATATATAAAAATATACACGATTAGTCATGAAAATATAACACAATATTAGTATCGATATGATACGACACGAGATATAACTAGACCCTAAAATATGTAAGAGCATAATAAACACGAGCGTATAGACTCTAAAATATGTAAGCACTATAATAAGCACGAGCATGACGCGACACAAGGTGTAAATAGGTCATAGCAAAATGTGCCCAAACTGGCAAACTGGCACAATTAACATCACTAGTAGGCATTGTCATATGTGAGCTTTGAAATGATCCCACATTCACCACTAGTTGAAGAAACAAGAAGTATGAATATATATATATGTATATGTATATGTATAACACATATATATTTTTCTTGATGGACGTTTGTAGGAGCAATTTGGGCCAAAATGACTCATTTATTACTATCTTCCTGATGGCTTTTTTTCTTTTTTTTTTTCCCTCCCTTGCTGGTTTGTCATAAAAATTATGACTATCCATCATTAATTTTGTGATAGTTCTAGATAGTCATCATAGACAATGGTCTTAAAAAGTAATAGTTGCATGTTTAGTTTGTGAGAATGAAACATGAATAGTAAGTATTGTAATGAAATAGAATTAGAATGAAAATATGAATGATATTCTTGTTTGAACTAGTGAAATAAAATTAAACAAATATTTATATTGATAGAATTAATCTTATTTTCTCGTTTCTTTGTCGGGTAGAAAAATGAAAATTTAGTTTTAAATAAATTAAAAAAATAGTGGAATTATGATTGTTTTTTCTTTTCTTTTCTTTTTTTTTTTTCTGGAATGAATTAGTATTCTATCACGAAAAGAATTATCATTTCAAAAGAATGATGATTTCTTTGTTTGAAATACAAACCATGCAATAGAATGGAATGGGCATTGGAATGGACAATCCATTCAAAGCATGTTCTACCAAATCAAACATTAGACATCCATTTCCTATTCATTTTCACGTGAGTCTTTTTCATTTGCTTTTAAGGTTGTTTGAAGTTGATTTGAAATTGATACGTCATTGTCCAAAGTGGTTTCTTTATTTTTATTTATTTATTTTTTGTCCTGTCATGTTTTATGCATCTTACAATAAATATGTCTAGTGTTTTCTTTTCACATTACATCAAAATTAAATTCTACGGTAGGTTAGGAAATATTTTTCTTAGCAATCGTGAATATTTTTTGAACTGTTAAATTTTGGTGGTATGTGGAATTCACGTATTATTTTATTAAAAAGCAATTATATGATCTCACAATTAGAAATATCTTGTATTCCATACCACATAACTTCTCTACCCTGTGTTAGAATCTAAATAAAAACAACTTGATAACAAGTCTTGGTAGCTAAATTATAAATTTTATGATAAGGTTTCTTAATGGTTTTTAACCGTTTTGGTTGTTTTTCAACATTTGGAACCAAAGAGGCTACACAAAACGCCAAATATAAGCACGAGATGACATTAAAGCAAATCATATTTGTTTTATTGATAAGAGGAGCAATCAAAGAAGTTTAAACTTTTAATTAAAAAAACATGGGTCACGAGTCTTCTTTTGAAATTTAAAAATCAGATTGACCCCCACTATGCTTCTAAGTTGGAAGCATGGATATCATGACTTTCTTTAATTGTGAGTGCAATTTCACCTTATATATATAGTCATGATCACGTAGCGAATTTTCTCGTAGGTTGAATTGAGCACTTGTTTATTTTCTTTTTGTTTCATTTTTCTTTCCACTAATAATGTTTCCATTTGATTTTTTGCTCCAAAGTCTAACATGGTAACTCTAAATTCACAATAATGTAGAAATAGGCAAATAAATTTTGCAAAAAAAAAAAAAAAAAGAAAAAAAAAAGAAAGAAAGAAGATAAGTAGATCTTAGAAGCTTCTTTTTGAACCCACTATAAATCATACACAATCCAATAAATTTTGGTCAAATTCATGTTACATTCTCCAGACCCAATTGGTCAAATTGCATGTTACATTCCCCAAACCCAATTACTCATCTTTCTCAAATCTCCCTGAATTTGGTCAATTTGTGTGGCCATTGCCATGCATGCTTTGCCAATCCATGCATTGCACTGTACTTTATTATTTCCTTTCTTAATAATTAATCCATGCAATGCATTACTTAAGAGTAAATTAAACAAAAAAGCAAAAAAAGAAATGAATATATATATATTTCAAAATGCTTAGAAAAAAAAAATTGCCATAGAATTTAAATGATTGCTTGGTATTTATTTGCATTGTTATTCTTAAAAACCCCTGCAAGGGCCAGCTAAGATGTTTATCCAAATATCCCATTTATAGACAATTGTACCCTTCAAGAAAAATTAACTTCTTAGCTCCTTCATTAGCCCTTTTTGTCATTTAACCCAAAAAAAACACAAGGTCTTTTTGGTAATTCTACAGCTATTGGACATTCTTTCCTTATAGGCAGAGAAGTAAACAGCTCTTTGGTCCTTTGGGGTCTCCTTAAAAGAGGCAAAAAATAATATTTCTAAGCTCTGAGCAGTAAAAGCAAGAGAAGAAGAAGAAGAAAGAAAAGAAAAAGAAGAAGAAAAGAGAAAAAGGGTATTTTTGATCAACTTTTTTAGAGAGAGAGAGAGAGAGAGAGCGAGCGGGGGAGAGTTCTAGAGAGAGAAAGTGGTTCAGAAAGCAGAAGAGTGACCATGTCTTTGGGCTATGCCGAGAAGCTTTCGTTTATAGAGGATGTGGGCAAAGTGGGAATGACCGAACATTTTGACCCACCAAACGTTTTGCAAGAAAAAGTGGGTATTCCTTAAATTTTTTCCTTTCAATGGCGTTTCATTAGTGGTATTGGGTTACTGTTCTTGTTTACACTTGTTATTTTTGTTAATGGATTTGATGATCGTTTGGAACTGTGATGACTCATTAATGTTATTGATGTTCTGTACTCAAATTTGGTGCGATACGGGGTGTAGTTTGCTTTGTTACATTGTTTGTTGAGCTGTAATTTTATTGTTATTGAGATCTGAGATATGGGTTTTGGGGGTTAAGGTGCATTGTTATTGAATTTCAGATGTTTGGTCCACTAATGAGATGAGCATTGTGAATCTATTACTGGGTTTTGGCATTTTGTGGATTGTTGTTGTGTATAATTTCTATGAATGGTTTAAAAGTCTGCGTTTTTGTTGCGAGTATTGGGGCAAAGGCAGTTTTGCTGTTTATGGAAGTTCTGTACATATGTTGTTCTGTTCGTTGTTGCATTGTTTTCAGCTTGATGTTAAAGATATACCGGCCCTACCCAGACCCGTGAATTATTCTTAAAGTTAGCAAAGGTTTCTTATTTGTCTCAGTAGTTACTGAATGAATCTTAAGCATTCTGGACTAGTTGGGATTTCGATGAGTGCAATGATCATATGGTTTTCTGGATATATGTGTAATCTCATACTTGTATATTTAGAGTTTTCATCTGATTGATGGATTTTGCTACATTCCATGTTAGAAATCATATGTCTAGTTTTTGTCAAGGACAAAATTGTATGGATAATCATCTTATCTCTTTTGATATGACTGCTTCAGGTAGGTGCTTGGTGAGAGTATAGGTTAGAATGGAGTAATTCTTTTGTAACACACTTGCTATAATTTTGTAGATATTGAATACTGCTATGCTTTCCAAGTGTTCTGAGCTTATCAGTGTCACTGTGTTGATTCACCAATGCTAGGTTTCTTAATAGCTTTTTGAGTGCTGTTAAGTAAATCATACTATGGTCCTACGGATTATTGTAATACTTAGGTTCATTATGCTAACCTCAATCTCAATATTTCCCTTTTGATGTCAGGTTGAACGCCTTGCTACATTGATACGAAAGGTATGACCTACAAAATCTTATTATCTTTAGAATATGGGAAACTTTTATTGTTTCACTCCAAATTAATCAGCCTCTTTAAGTTTTTTCTTTGTACTTGCAGAGTAAGCATCTAGTGGTGTTTACAGGTGCAGGAATATCAACCTCCTGTGGTATACCTGATTTTAGAGGTCCAAAGGGAATTTGGACTCTTCAGGTGAGATCACATGTCTGCATTATGAAGTTAACGAGTAACCTTATCTGTCCACTAGTGCTTCCATCCATGCATTAACAACAAGAAGTCGACTGAGAATGATATTTGATTTAATGAGATGTAAGAACTGTGATTTTTGAAATTAAAGTCTCGTGAAAAGATCATTTATATTATGGTAAATCATAATCATTCATTTATATTATGGTAAATCATAATCATTCTTATCGAAGTTGCTTCATATACTGAGACTATTACTTATATCCATCTTCACGTGATGTTCTGGCAGGCCAATATAATCTTAGAGATTGTGAATTCAATAGATTCTGTATATTGCTCAAATTTTCTTGCTCGTTCAGTTTTGATATTCTTTGCAGTGTTAGGTTCAGTTGTTTATACGTATTTTACCATTGGGTGGTCTAGAGCATGGATTATAGTTTCTTACAAAAGTTGCATATACACATGTGTGTGAATATTTTCCCATTTCTTTCATTATCTATGTTTATTGTAAAGAGAGACATCCCCATGCTCTGCACGGATTTAGTGGCTTAAATTCTAAGGAAAATACTTATGCTTTTGTGTACTTACATTCTTCTGATTGTTATTACAGCGTGAAGGCAAAGCCTTGCCTGAAGCATCATTGCCATTTCATCGAGCTATGCCGAGTTTGACCCACATGGCTTTGGTTGAACTGGAAAGAGCTGGTATTTTGAAGTTTGTTATCAGCCAGGTAAGGTTTGCTTTCTGCACAAAGTCTCCTTTCTTCTTTTTCAAATTGTTTGCATACCCTGTTTAAAACCTGTTTCTTGTAACCCTCAAATTGCCTAAGAGAGGGTCCACATGGTTGTTTTTTATGAGACAATGGGAATATGTTGCTGAGAGTTTGTTTTTTTTTTTTTCTTTTCCTTACACAAGGCTATATTCTAAACAATTTCATGTAGCTTTAATTTTATTTTGCTCCTCATGTTATTCAGCCTTTTATTCTTTCAAATATGTAATTTGCCTTACTATATTCTGGTTCGCTGTTATTTGGTCAATGTTAGAATGTTGATGGCCTCCATCTTCGATCTGGAATTCCAAGGGAGAAACTTGCTGAGTTACACGGAAACTCTTTCATGGAAACCTGTCCTTCTTGTGGAGCTGAGTAAGGCTTATTGTCTGTATAAGACCATTACACTAATGTAGTGTCCCAAACATTTATTTATTTTCTTTATCATTATTTTTAATTCCTTTACCTGGGGTTTAATTATGTTCATATGTTGTCTTGTCTTTAAGCGGATAGGCTTTAAAGTGTTGTCTCTTGATACTTAATTTTATACTTAGTATATCTGAAATGTCTGTGTTCATCATCAAAATGTCATTATTTAAACCTGTACAGGTATCTGCGGGATTTTGAGGTGGAAACTATTGGATTGAAGGAGACTTCCAGACGTTGCTCTGCTAAAAAATGTGGTGCAAAACTTAAGGATACAGTACTTGATTGGGAGGTACTTCTTTATTTATCTGCAGCATTTAACAACGTTTGATTTGATTTTTTACTCCCAAGTTTTTTGGCTGGGAAGACCAGAAAGAGTTGTTAATGACTCTCGAGATGTTTTTATTTTCTACCGAAAAATTTCAACAAAATACATGTTGCGGAGAAATTCTTTGTTCTGTCTCTGCAGGATGCATTGCCCACAAAGGAGATGAATCTTGCTGAGAAGCACTGCAGGATGGCTGATATCGTCTTATGTTTGGGGACAAGGTAATTGCAGATTTCCCCACTTGGGTATTATGAAGTCTTTGTGATACATGTCCCATATCAGATATTAATGGAACTTGGTCGCCTGATCAATAGTATTCTGCAGCCTGCAGATCACTCCAGCATGCAACCTTCCTCTAAAATCACTCCGTGGTGGGGGGAAGATTGTAATTGTTAATCTTCAGGTGTGTTTTCTTATGTCTCTAGTCCATTGGCAATATGGCCAGAAAGAGTACAAGAAACTTTCTTTTACATAATGGTTAAGGAAGTTTTGTGTAAGATGTGACCGTTCCATTTTACAGAAAACTCCTAAAGACAAGAAAGCAAGCTTAGTGATTCATGGACTCGTAGATAAGGTTTGTCATCTTCTCCTCTTATGCCAATAAAGCAGTAAGTGATAATACGGCATTTATTGACGACTTTGGATCTCATTCACCATTGATGAAGTAATAACCTACTTCTCAAAAGTGTGTTATATTTTGGTTCTTGATCAGATCTTGGTAACATGATATTCTAATTAGATGCTAATGCTTTCAGTGAATCTAAATTAGTGTCCTGATTAGATCTTGATTGGCAAAAGTGGAAAAAAATGGAGAAATTTAATATCCTTTTTATCTCAACTGTTTAGGTCATTTCATACTCTTATTTGACATGCTTAATATCTTCCTTTTTTTTTTTTTTTTGAATGACAGGTAGTTTCAGGTGCCATGAAATCGCTTAATCTGCAGATTCCTCCTTTTGTCAGGATTGATCATTTTCAGATCAATCTAACTCATGCCTTGAGTCTAGGTGACTCATTTTCGTACTTAAGTTGTTACTTATTCAGTTTCATGGTCAACATGCATAGTTGTCTTGAGCATGACACTTGCTTTGAGGAGTAATTAAGAGCTTACAGACTCTGCATGATCTATAATTGGAACTAGAGGTTATTCATCCTTGTATTTTACTTGAACTGAGGATGTAAAATATATTTTAGGGTTCTCCACAATATCTCATTCTATTTTCTTGTTACTGTTTGAAAAGATACCCATGTTCCAAACTAGCACAGCATGCATTTGCTATTGTTCTCTATGCACAAGTTGATTTAAGAACCTCTTCTGAAGATATTGAAACCAAGAACCTCCCTAGAACTTTGTCCTAAAATGAACTGGAATTAGATCATCATTGGCATACTTATAGCTGTACATTTATATAGACATTTGTGTATTTTTACGTGCTCTATTTTGTCTATGAAATGGATACATCTTCTTTAGTGTTGATTGTCCCATATCCACACAGGGTGCATGTGATGAACGAATCTATAAGTTTCCAGATTTAATTACTAATTAGGCTAGGCTGTGATATATAGCTTTCTCACATGGTCCCATTCTCTTGCATTGCAGATAAAAAATTTGTGAACTGGACCCTCCGAGTAGCAAGTGTGCATGGACAGAAAGCTCCATTGCCTTTCATCAAATCTGTTGAGGTGAAATTACTTTTAAGAAACTCTTTCTGCTAATTCCTCTAGAGCTTCAATAGCTTATGTCCTACTTGGTGTGTTAAAGCTGCAAAACCCTCTAGCTGCCCATTATTATATCTTGTTCTCATTCCTTCATGCTGGCTGTACATATTGTCAATTTGCTAATAAGCAAGATTAGTTAAATCCTATCTTGGTGTTCCATAATTATCCAAGTACACTGTAACTTGGAAGGGTTGACTATTGTACTTGAGGACTTCTCACTTCTAAAATGAATTACTCACTCTGAATTCAGCTATTCTGATATTGAATACTACTGGAGGCAAAGAACTGTTTACTTCAAAACTTGTACTGCCAGCGGTTATAGAGTGGTTATGAACCATGCTAGGCTATTTGCCAATTAGTGAATCGTTTTGCTTTTGTGTAGACTTTCTTAGTTCGTGGGCTAAATCTTCTTTACTGTTTGTACCCCAGATTTCCTTCTTAGACAGGGAGGACTATAAAGCAGCTAATTTAGAGAAAGAACCATTTCAGTTGAAAAGGTAATGGTAATATAACCCTGCCCAAAATTTAGCCTTATTTTTAAACTTCAACATACGTAGAGCACTGGTATCCTGCACTCAATGAGCATCTGACATAATAGCATATCCCGATATACTCCAATTTCAAACTTTTGATGTTCAAGTCAAATAAGTGGTCACGTATTCTTTGTCATTATACAAATTTGAGGAAGTTGTGTATGTTTAATGTTATTTAGCAGAGTCCCTTTGTCGTGTATATGAGAATGATCAAATTATTACCCATACATTTGGAGTGCAACACGAGGATAATCCCATTGCTAATCAAGTTAAGGAAGATAGCACCTTCTGTAGTATCTAACATTGTTCTCTTCTCACAATTTCATATTTGACGTGTACCAGGAGAACTGTACAATCTAAATCCTTCGAAATGGTTTTGAAGCTTAATTTCAGTGAAGGTTGTGGTTGTCCAAGTATTGAAATGAATATTCCTGTTGATTTCACGGTGAGTGGTTTTTAGCCCCTTGTCGCTTAGTCTCGTATTCGGTGTTTCTCTTTGGCTCTTAATATCCCTATGCCTATTTTTTGGTGCAGGACATAAGTTCAAATGATTTTACCTTATAATTGCCTTTATTTTTCGGTTTGTTCACTTTGTTCTAGATTATGAACTAACTAAATATTGCTCTACTTTGGCAAATGGATCCTTATACAAAGTGGTACCTTCTCATTGTGCAGGTTCCGACAGATTGCTTTAATCTGGAAAAGAATGCCATATTGCAAGAGCTGAGAGAGACGGCAATTGAAGAGTCATGCTGTGGACAGAATGCGGTTATTGAGAGAAGGGTAGTCTTAAACCCCAAATGTGAGGAAACTGTCTATGCTGTAGTAACCAACATTGTCAGGCACAGCAAGACCACAAAAGTATTGGAAACTGATTCTCTGAGCAACGGCAATGTCAAAAGGCGACTTGCAAATGGCAGTGAGACGTCGAGGAAGCGATCAAAAGGGCACAAGCGAAAATCTCTATCTTAAAAAAACTATTAAGTTGTGAGTTGGGTTTTTTCATGTGTGTATATATTTAACTTATCATTAGACACTAACCGAAATTAAATAGGGATTGAGTGAATTTTGCTAGATACTACACTCAGTCTCCTCCTACTATATGAAATAGAGAGGCGGTTCAGGTTCCTCTTCACTTATTTGTAACTTGGCTTCTAGTTTTTGGTGTTACTTATCACAGTGGCTAGAACTCCAAACACCTTTTGAACTCATGATACAGTTTCAGTGTATTTATTTATTTATTTACTTATTTTTCCCCAAAGGATGTTAAATTCTAATATAGGTCGCTTATGGGGTTTTCAAATTTACTAGTTTAGGTACTAAGACAGAGATGTTTTCAAATTTATGAGCCAAAATGAGCTAAAACGTGCTTAGTCAAACAAGAAAGTTATTAACATGCCATAGTAGTAGCTAGAGAACAAACAATCCCAATGGTATTGTGCCACGTCACTAAAAAGTCAATAGAGAGTCAAGTCTTTATATCAATTAAAAGCCTTGTTTGACGTGGCAGAAGACAATAGGGTCAAACTCCAGAAAATAAATGGTATTTCCCACACAACATAAAACTCTCTCAAGTTTCCAAAGCAAAAGTGTGTTGGCTTTAGAGTAGACTATTCAGTCACAAATGACACCAGCAAAGTCGTTGACCGTCCACCTGTTAGTCCCGGTGAAGACTTCTCTTTTGTCCAATTAGAGAGGCTGTTATTACCGGCAATCCCGGGTACCTCGTTGAGAACGCCGGTACGCCACTTGGACTCTACCTTTGCTCCTCTATATATGGCCTCAAACTAGTTTAGTGCCCATTCAAGAGACAGCCTCAGTAAAGATATTTTTCTTAGAGAGAGAGAGAGAGAGAAAGAAATCTAGAGAGAGAAACTATGGAACGTCCAAGTGGGTTTCATGGCTACCGCAAGCATGCAAAGTCCAACTCTGGTAAAGTATTCAAGAAAATGGTAACATGGGATTTCATATAGACATACATATATGTATATATGGATTTTCTGTGTACTCCTCTAAAACAAAGATCATATTTAGATTTTGTTGCATGCATGAGTTTATTTTTGGTGAATGAGTTTGTGAGGATCCATTTTGAGTTTATTGATCATTCTAGTTCTGCTTTTGACCTTTGTACTAGTTTTGGTTATACCTAGTTACATATAATAACTTAATCACATCAAAATTTGTAGCACTATCTTTTGTTGGCTCTGTATACATAAAGACATATAACTGATACTGTTTCTAGTTCTTTCACATCGTGAAACCATGTACGTTTTCCCTCTTTGAAGGACGAAAAAGGTGAATATAGAGATATATAAAGTTTTGTATATGAACTTTTTGACCACATCTTAGTGTGAGTTGTAACGCTTGCTGAAAATGTTGCTAACTTTTTCTCTCCTCTCTAATAATGTTAATCTTCCTAACAGTTACATAGAAATATTTGTCTTTTTTTAATCTAAGTGAAATGAGACTTAATGTTCTCATTTATTTGAGATTTTCTTTTTTTTTTTGGATTTCGGTTGCTGACTTGGCATGCATGCAAGAGACCACCGTATCAAGAGTCACCTAGTTTTATAAAACCATCTTAATAATACATGTAATTTCCAACTCTTAACCTTGTATATATACAAACCGTCTGGTTTTTACTCTTCAAAAGTTTAACCATGGTTAATGGCCGAAAGTTTATAAGATGAGGAAAAGGTAGTATAAATGCCATTACCCATGATATATATCTCTTCAACACAAACATATATATAATATACGTATATTATTATTAAGATATGAACAGTCTGGTGGATTATATATATTAGCTTTGAAATTAAAAAAGCTGATATCGATCTCAACTTCCGACTCTCTCATGGTGCACTTGACTCTCTGAAAAAAGCTTATCCTTTATTTGCATGGTGCATTTGATGCATATAATATATAAGATTTTGTTCAAAGAAATTAATTAAGTTTATTCAAGCTTGAAAAAAGACCAAAACAAAGCCTGGAGAACCTCAAAAGGCTTTGACTTAATAAATTTATTAATATGACATATATGTATGTGCAGAGAATCGTAACAGTACACTAGTCTCATATTAGCTTAGTAGCTAGGAGGAGGTATGTAGGACCCACTTTTGGGTCTGGTATGCGGGGTCCACTGCGCTGAGCTGGCCTGCTTATAATAGAGTTCTAAAGCGCGCTCTCTCTCTCTCTCTCTCGTTTCTTTTGCATGTAGGTAGCATTAAAAAAGCTTCAACCCTTTTGGTCTTTTCTGCTTGCTTGGTAGTTGTACTTTTTTGTTTTGCTAATTGGTAGTTGGGACTTGGTAGTAGTATAGTACGTACCAGACAAGAATAGCAGAGAAACAAAGATTTTTTTTTTTTCTAATTTTAATTTTTATCTTTTATAAATATTTTCCTCAACTAGCTCCGCTATTTGGCCAAGTTTCATACGTACACACACGTTATATATGTACACATATAATCCATGTATTATGTACGTTTGTACTTTCATATGTATATATATACAAATACATATACATTTAATGTACTGACGTTATTTTTGTTGAAGTTTACGTCAATGCTTACTCTAGACCAATGTTGTTGTTCTTTCTTAAATACCCACAATTATAGTTAGTTTCGAAAGTGGTTTTGGGAAAGAGAAGAGAGTTATAGCTATTCATTAATGATATCTGCATGTATACATACATTATACAAATATGCTTAATTTAATTATTGTTAATGCTTCAATACTTCAATTTGTAACTCATGTGTACATATATTATATTAGTGCAGCCTTGGGCACGGTGGTGGCCAATAATAATAACTCCAACGACAACAATGCCGGCGGCGACGGCGAAAATGCCGGCGGCACCGGAGAGCGCGTGCGCGGCGCGTGCGTGGTCCGAGAGCAAGACCAGTACATGCCGATTGCCAATGTCATCCGAATTATGCGGCGGATTCTTCCGTCGCATGCGAAGATATCGGATGACGCGAAGGAGACCATACAAGAATGCGTGTCGGAGTACATTAGCTTCATCACCGGCGAAGCCAACGACCGCTGCCAGCGCGAGCAGCGGAAAACCGTCACCGCCGAGGACGTGTTATGGGCCATGGCGAAGCTCGGCTTCGACGACTACGTCGAGCCCCTCACGCTCTTCCTCACGCGCTACCGCGAGTCGGAGACCGACCGCACTTCTTTGCGGTCGGAGCCCTTTGTGAAGCGTAGCTCAGCCATTGATCAGTTCGGTCATCCCGGCCCTTATGGGCCGGCATTCCAATTGGGCCCATACCCGCCGGGTATGTTCGACCCGGCGGGCGGGTACTTCAGGGACGGGTCAGGCCCTACTGGAGGCGGATCCTCTTCGCAGAATGGTGGTTTGGGTAGTTATGATCCTTTTGGTCAGTATAAATGAATGACGTAAAACCAATGACTGTGAAAATGATGACATAACTGAACAGTTAATTAATCAACAACCAGATTAATTAAGAGTTATGATTGTTGGTATTAGGATTTGGGAGGCAAAGAATTGCTTGTTTGTGTTTATTTATGTATAAGCTTATTTAACAGGGCTTCCCCAAAAAGCAAAAGAGGAAATTCTGTATGTTTTATGGGCTAATCAATGTTTAGTTTTGATTTCTTTTTGTATTCAGTTACTTCGAATCATTAAAGATTAAGTTCGCAAAAAATATTTGTACAAGATACACAAAAGGTTTAGGGGTTAGTTTGCCAACGACCCCAAACTTTTCCTTGATTTACATACATCAATAGACAATCCGTCACAAATGACTAATACAAACACGTGGGATACTTCAAATGCTTTTTTTATTTGAATTCAAAACTGTAGATTCTTCGTAAATCTTTCTTGTTAAAGCTAGTACTGCTTTTATTATTTTTCTTTATTTTCTATTACCTATTAGTAAAAGTGAAATTATTCTAAATAGGCTTTACTTATTGGTTTCTACTTTGATCATTGGTGAGGAAAACACAACCATCTGGAAGCAGCATCACTTGTCGTTTGAGTTCAAGTATAGATGATTTTCTTTTATATAATCAATCACTTCATCCTCGGTCAAATATTTTATGGACAACCCTCTTGAAATGCAATCCCTGCAATACAAGATCAAGGGGTTTCGGGCGAAAATAAAAAAAGTCAAGTTTGTTAACTCAGAAATCTCTTTAGTTAAGTGAATAAACACAGGTTTGTTTACCTTATTCTAGTTGAGCTTATTTGGTTTGGAATGAGTTCATCCACGATTCTTATGTTACCCTGTCAAGAAAAAGCATCACGTTGAATTTAGTGAAGGCTAATTCAGTCAATGTTTTGAAATACTGTAGAATCTGAGAATTTCAAAGAATCAAAATGGGTGAGAAATATTCAACATTTGAAATCCAAATTCGGTATTTCGGACCTTCTATGGTAGTGGATGTCTATTTGTTGAACAAATAGGAATTTCTACTCAGACTTGACCATAAGACTAAGACTTCAGAACTTTTTCTGGCCAATTAAATATACACTTCAACAATATTCAGACGAAAGAAGTTTAAGCAATTCTATACAGGAAAATTTGGCTTATTGTCAACACATATATAGTGCAAACAGTAATAGGGTTACCCTGTTGTCATTCAAAATTTGGTTCTCTGAGACAATTTTCTCAACATCTTGTCCTTCTCGGCGAATGCAAACCACACCATATTCACTACACATTGTCCTGACCTGATAAAAAAAATTATAGGTATAACTTATAAGGATGAACCCACCCATAATTCATTCATTTATAACTTTAAAGTAAAATACAGACTAGATAGTCCAACTGCCTCTATGTAACTCCAGTCAAACAACAACCATGGAATTCATTAACATGGTAAGTTGGCCAAAAATAGCTTTCTAACATCTATACAACATGAATATCAGAAATATATAGCTCTTTACACACACACACACACACACACACACACACACATATACCTGCTCAGGAATCCAAAATCCAGGAATTGAAAATGATTGGAGTAGATCAGAACCACAGACGATCATGACCTTAAGGGATTCTAACAAAGGAAGGGTAAAAGCAAGTTACACCCACAAATCATAATGAGAATGATAATGTTCAAATTGTACCATAAGGCAAGGGATAAACAATTCGATTTCTCCCTGTCCCCTTACCTTTGGGTATCAACTTGCTCTCGCATAAAAGACTTTTGACTCTATGTAAGACAGTTAAAGTGCGTTGGAAGGAGCTTTGTCTTGCCTATCGAGTATTCAAATTCCAATATAATTCCCCATCAAAATTCAGATCAGAAGTTAGAACAAACAAGGCACCATCATAAATTCTAAAGGAAATCATAAACTCAGGCCAATTTTTTTTTTCAGGCAATTGTAATTGCTGCATCACAGAGAGAGAGAGAGAGAGAGAGCAAATTACCTCCCATGGATCTACCATTATAAAATCAGAACTTTTGCAGGCAAGTTGACACAATTGTATACGATGCTCTGCAGATATAAGTCCCTATGTCAAGTGACTACTTAGTTAGATCATGTAAATGTGTGGCCACAAATTTACATAAAGCATGTAACTATGAACGATACAATTCAGCTGCAACAAGACAGTAAGGAAGAATTAAACAACTATTACATAAACTACGCATATCATCGAAACCAATATGAGTTGCCTATGTACAGATTGCTAAGCTTTACTTATCTGCTTCTAAAGGAAACATACCACATACCCTCTTGTTGTATGCATCATTAACAGGTGACATATAACCTCCAATCACACAAAAGTCCTCTGAATTCAATGCATCTCTCGCCAATTCTATGCAAAATAGAAAAATTTTACAAATACATAATAGATCCATGAAGTCATTATTATAACAATCAAATTAAGTTATATAAATACAAGGGCAGTGTTAACACATTTACATTTGTTCATGATCATATTTTGAAAAACAAAAACCTGAGCTATGATATTAGCAAAATCTAGGACAATAAATGTGGAAATCATCCAAGAAAATAGGCACCTGTGTGTATTTTTTCTCCCATGATTTCTCATAGCTTAGTTCATTGATTCAAAAATTAGAAATTTGGCACAAAAGGACTATTTCCATTATATTTTCTTTACCACAAACAATTACTTGAACCATTTCCTACTTTCACTTAAAAGTACGAAAAGAAGAAAGAAAAATTGAACATTTTACAGCGAAAGCTTAAAATATCAATCAAAATGTACTTTGAACTTCGACACTAATACATTCTGATCACTGTAAAAACTTACCAAAAAGGCGTAAATGCATAAAAGTAGGAGGATTGAAACTTCCGGTCGCTACTAGAACCACATATGTCTTGTCCCTTGATATTAGAAAGAGAGGAGTGTTAGTATGTAAATCCAAAGTTAACCATAACCATATCAAGACAAAAACTTTGCATTCGAGAACACCCCAATATCAAACAGTTAAATCTCAAAATTATTAATATCCTCTTATGTGGGTGTAGGCTAAATCTCCAGGTACACAAATCATTTTCTCCTTTTCTCTCTCTTATCAATATTATTTCTGTATCATTCCTTTCACTAGCATGACCGGTGTTTCTTGTGTTGATAAACTAGTAGTAGTCTCCATTTTGCACAACACGTCTAAATTTATAAGATAATACCAAAAACTCAAAAATCAACATACTATTAAAAATCCTTTACATGCTCAGGGTTGCGCTAATACATAAGCGTATGGTTGGTGCATAGAAGCATGAACACATACATGTACAAGAGGGGGAACTCACAGAGCCATTTTATCAAACATATAGTGTGCATAAGTTAGTTTCACGAGCTCATACAACCACACAGGCATACGCAAATTCAATGTACAAAAAACAATTTTGAGAAAGTAAAGGGTTTTCATTTGTGTATTTTGAGTTGAGTATATACTTACTTGGCATCAAGATCAATCAAATTCAGAGCTAATTTACTAAGCGGCAATGGGATATCCATGACACCTTAAAAAAAAAAAAAAAGAAAAAAGAAAAAAAGAAAAAAAAGAAAACCGCATTCATACACAATATGGTTGAAACTAAATGCAACATGTTTGTTTATATCTGGTTTTGGTCAAGTATAGTGGATCATTCAGCTATAAATGATCCGAAGCCAACAACTGACCAAAACCAGATATTAACAAACAAATAACTTATAAACCAAACAGTATGCTTTATTTTTATTTTTATTTTTTATGATTATAGAAGAAAAAAAAAAAAAGGACTAAATGGGTCGAAGCCGATCATCAAACTCTCTCAAATTAGCAAAAAATAAAGACAAAAAAAAATCGCAAAAAAAAAAAAGAAATCAAATTCGTATATATGAATAGATTAATGTAAGATTCGATTAACGCAATGAGAGTCAATCAAACCTGAGAGGAGAGAGAGCGGAGCTGGGCGAGTCGAGCTTGGCGAGAGAGGCAAATGCTTTGGTATCTTGGGCATTATGACGGGTGAAGACGGAGTTCGCTTTTACTACGTGTCGTTTTAATGTTTCTCCATAAACGACACCCATTTTCTTAAAATGTCGTTTTTTGCATTGAAAAAAATGAGATGTCGTTTAATACTCAACGACATGTCGTTTGTGTTGGCTTTTTGTCGTCCCCCTGAAAATGAAATTTTCCAAAATTTGAATTCCGTTCCGCGCTAAACATCACAGAACGTTCATCTCAAACCCCCAAACCCCAATTCTCTCTCTCTCTCTCTCTCTCTCTCAGTCTCTCTCTCTCTAAACTCTCTGTTTCTCTCTCTAGGATTTGATGGATTCGTGACTGAGGAGGAGTGAGAAAATGTCGACGATAGAGAAGCTCTTTGTGCAGATCTTCGAGAGGAAATCGTATATAATCGACCAGGTCAAGCAACAGACCCATCTCTTCGACCAGCACCTCGCCTCCAAACTCCTTATTGACGGAATTGCCCCTCCGCCATGGTTCTGGAACTCCATCCGTGACTCCCGCACCTCAGATCCCTCCGGTAATTTTCGCACTTTCGCCACTGATTTCGATTTTCAACCTGTTGTGTAGTTGTTTGTGTATGTGGTCTTCCATTTGGGTTCGAGCGTTTTGAAGTGTTTGGTGTTTTAGGGTTTCAATTTTGAATTCAAGTTTCATTTCTAGGATCGGGTTTGTGCATTTTTGTATTTAGAACTTCTGTGCCATTTTTTGAGAGCCATTTTCAATTGGGTGATGAACAAACTAAGCCTAGGGTTTGGTTGCCAACATTTGGGCTGAAAATTTTGTGCCTGTTCTGTATTCTGGCTAAGCAGGACTAATGGTTGATTAACAGTGATATTCAAAGCTTTAAAACCCAATTTATGATATCTATTTTTTTTTGAAAGGCCAATTTATGATATCTTTGCATTGCATAAGAATTCTTTTTCCCCTTTCTTCGTTTTTGATATGGGAAAGGAACTGAAATTATCCAATAATTTCTTGTGTTATTGCAGAATTGAATGCTGAAGACCTCATTTCGGGGGTCCTGCTATCACGTCCACGGCCCGTAGTCCCATTTTCATTTAGTCACTGTTCTGTGTATGAGAAGCCAGTTGCTGAAGCTACGAATGGGGAGCTATCAAATGGTTTGTGTGAAGAAGTGCGTGTTGAAAGTAGAGGATTCGACGGTTTGGATCATGCTGGATGTGTTTCAGTTGGTGTTTCTACATTGGATCATTGTAATACATTGGTTCAAGATCATAGAGGAGAGGCCGAGGACACGAGTATTACGTCTCCTCAAGATCAGAGGGATACAAGAACCTCAGACGTTAACCCTGAACCAGCTCTATCACTTGCTAAGATTCAACGATCCAGATCAAGACAGAGGGCTCTCGAGCTTCGGAATAGTGCAAAAATTGCGAAATCCCGACTGAAAAATGGCAATAATTATAGTAGTTATTCCGGTGGAAGCATTGCAGTGCCATCCTTTATGGATGACCAGCCTGAAGAATTGAACTTAGTGAAACCTGTAGATAGCAGTAAGAACGTTTGTGCGGTAGAAGATGTTAAAATAGTTGATTCTTGGAGCAAGGAGAAAGAAAGCACTGTCTATTCTACTAAAAGCTCTGGCCGGCAACAGAGCTCTTTGAATGGGGGTAGCTCATTTAATGTTGCCAGGGAACACGGAGCTACACTTGCAGGTTTTGTTGGCCCTTCAGTGCAGCTGTCTAACCCTGGGAACCAGCCACTGGAATCTGCTAACCATTTTCAAATTGATTACAATAATCACATAGTGACAGAAGCAAAAGTTGGTGATAACAGGAGAGAGGAGAAGGGGATCAGCAACGAGTGCAGGAGGGTAACCAGATCTAGAAGTTCTGGCCAACAAACTAACTGTGTCGGCAAATTGTTCAAGCTGGATGGCCCAAGTGACAGTCAGAAGAAAAATGGTTCTTGCAGTCTAACAAGCCCAGCCCAACTTGCTAATCGGAATGAAATAGTCAAATCTGCTGCTATCACTGAAGAAAGTTGTGGTGTGAAAGCACAAGTGGACGCGTCTCGGAGCAATAAACAGGCAACTGATTGTTACTCTGGTAGGATAACACGATCTAAAAATTCTACTCAGCCAAGCAACATTGTCTATGATTTGTCTAAGCCGTTGATGTTTTCATCTACTCAAGAAAATCTTGAGGTTTCTGAGGTAAATGCAAAAGAAAATTCAACTATGGGGAATTCCATAAAGGGATATGTCCCCTCAAGTACACCGCAAGCTGCTTGTGTGATTCAAAGGATACCGGAGGCTTTAGACTGTAATATCAATGCCGAAATAATCACGGAGTCGATAGTTTCTATTTCTAATAGGTCTCACAATGGTGTAGGCACCCAAATATCAGCTGAGCGTTCCTCATTAATTCGAGAGGATCAAGAGCAATGTGCAGCAAATTCAACAGACTCTTCAGATGAGGAAAATGCTGCAGATGATTGTGTTGGAAAAAATACAAGAACTTCTATAACTGAAGGAACATCAAAACTCGTCAACTCCCAAGATCTGGGTTGTCGAGTCACTCGGTCTCGGTCTGCTGCTCTAAACAAACATCCGGACACCAAATCAGTAGACAGCTCAGAAGGTGTTGGGCCCAACAATGTTTCAGGGGTTGATGTGAAAGACCTACCTTATACCAGCACCAGTCAAGCTGCTAACCTGGAGGAATGTGCCACAACTGCAAAAGAAATTGATACTGATGTGTCAGTTGAAGTCCATCCTGTCTGTTCTGGATCAAACTTGGAAGGTGCTGGTCTTGTTGAACTCGAGGTTTTAGCCCCATGTCCTGCTGATTGTTCTATGGTTGTGGAACCCAAACAACTTAACTTTGACGACGTGGAAACTTCCAGTGTCAATGGTTCTGCTCTTTCGATTAGAATTGATACAAACGAGAGATTACTAAAAAGAAGCGCTCTAGCCTTATCAGAATCTGCAGGTATACTGGCTAAAGGAATGTCTGAGAAATATCAGGAAAATGTTAACTTACCCGTGGAGGAAAGGGAAATTTTAAGCAAAGAAGAGGAGCCCCAGAAAGTTTCATCTGATGCCTGTACAGAGGACATAGATACAGCCATTATAGCTTTGAATGGACATGCTGTGTCAGTAGAGAAAGAAACTCCTCATGTGGGGAAGGATATAGCAACTGATAATTTGCAACAGAGTGGCAAAAATTCCAAAGAGAATTCTTCTTCAAGAGATCATTTACTTACCTCAGAAGTAGCCCGGGAAAGTTTGCCTGGAAGCCTGCTAAAAGTGGTATCGAGTTCCAATATCACTAATGCTAATGCGGACAAGGGGATGAATCTCTCGTTTGAGACAGAGACCAGAACACCTGTGACAGCAATACCTGCTGAATTAGTTTCATTAGACAGTAGACAGGAGATTATTTCTCCTGTTGACAGTAAACTATCAAAAGATGCTGATTTTCCCCTAGTAACCAAACCTGGTCCCTTTGAAATTCAGGAAGCATGTGCAGATTCTGTTGGTGAGCTTCCTTGTTCTGTTTCCAAGGATGAAACTGAAGGTGATCTAGCACAGTCAATAGTGAATTTAGGAATTTCTCAGTTATGTACTGCAGAATCCTTGGAGAGATCTACTCATAATGTCACTCGTGTAGGTTTATCTCAATCTACACAGCGGCAGACTATAGCTAGGCCCGCGGCGAAAACTGGTTCTAGTGCCTCTATTGAGGGTTCAGGGACTCAGAATAAGCGAAAAAGGAGTGATTCTCTGGATTACCTGTCCACTTCACGAGACTCAAAAGAAAATGCAGTTCTTCCTGTCAACAAGGATTCCAAATTTAGAGACTTATCAAGTGAAGAACATAGTCTGAAAGAAGTCCTAGAATCCCAGGACCTTCAAATTCCTGAGGACGATGTTCTTCAGTTAGTCATCAGTAGGAGTAAAGTTGAAGGGAAGTATCAAAGTGAGGAAGATAACATGCAAGAAGGGTCTCAATCTGCATTTAAGTTTCAAGTCCAAGTGGTATTTTCCTTTTTTCCAGTTTTAGTTGAACATTCTGAAATCTTTTAGCTTGATTAGGCTGAGTTAGCAAATTTGGAAAAATATAAATTTAGTAACAGCTTTTTTACTTGGTGTTTAAATGATCATTTGACTTATACTACCGCATTGGTTTTCTTTATTTTGAGGTTCTCTGATGCACGATAAATGCTAAAATTTCGTATCTGCAGGACGATTTTAGCTTGAAAGATACAGACAGAAGTGAAAACACCCTGGTAGGTTTTATGGACGAAGAATTGGAAGCATCCCTGGTTTCAAGTGTGGTCAGACAGGCTGCTGGAGATTGCAAAGGTCATCTGATGGAGAAAGCAAGAATGGAAGATCCAACTAACATCATCTTTGATGGAGTCTCACAATGCACTTTAGAGGAGAACGAATTTTCATCTCATCTTGAAGATACATTTGGAATTCAGCATGCTGAACCTTTGACTTATAGCGAATCCTTGTACTCGACTGGTGCTGATGAGACAATGCCTGTGCTCGAGGGATTCATTATGCAATCAGATGATGAACAACCATCCGTTGCTGATGAGGGAATCAGCTTTGAGAAGCTGAACCTTCCAAAGACTTCAGTCGAACGTGCTGGCCTTCTAGAGCAGCTTTGCAGATCTGCTTGCTTGCCAACTCCAGCATCCTGTTCTTCAACTCCGTATAAATTGCACAAAATTTCAAATCTGTACCAGTCTGTACCCACCGGGCTTCTTGAGGGCATGGACATGAAGAATAAACTTCCTATCAATGATTTCGTTAAGCTAAAGGGTTATGATCGCTTGAGTGAGGACTTTAATTGTGCTTTTCAAGGAAGATCATATTCAGATTGTCTTCCCAATTCAACTAGTCAGTCTGATTGGGGCATAAAGAAACCTTGTATTTCTCCAGTTCGGAAAGTCTGGGACAGAATCATATCAAAATCGGGCTCCGAGAAGCGAAGGAGCTTAAATCCTGAGCTTCCATGCATTAGTGAAGAGAATGAGAACATAGACGAGGTAGCTGATACATACCGAGAAGGCATTGTTTCGGATATTGTGACTAACTCAGCAAAAAGAGAACCACTTGCTGAAATTATTTCAAACCTTTCTGCATCTGAAGCTGAGCCATATGTTGATAGATGTAGTTTAGACTCAGTAAACACAGAATTCAGCTTCAATGGGACTCATAACAGGGTCAAAAAGAATCTTGGAAATGGAAAATGCAATAAGAGACGATTTAACAATAAGGAGAATGATACCCTATCACTAGGACCAATTGCTCTCAAGGGGAAAACTGCATCACTTCATAATCCGTTTAGTAAGCCAAAGTTGTCATCTAGAACCAGCTCCAGGAGAGGAGGTCCAGGTATCACAGAGACGGAGCCTAAGCCTGGCAATATTGTGTCCAATGTTACTTCATTTATTCCACTTGTTCAACAAAAACAAGCAGCTGCAGTTGTAACAGGTTATTTCCTATTCTAGTAAAAATGGCTTTCCTTCATGAATTAATTCTTGGATTTTTCTGGATATCTGTTTTCACCTAAAATGCATGTATACTCAACATTAAGCGTGTACATGGGCATAACATGCCTTTAATGCTAACTTGCCCATCCTTCGTTGGTCAGTAAGGGCATCGTCTTCGTAAGTTTGCAGAAATTTGATTTGTGAATATAATGAAGTTGATCTGATCTCATTTGTTTCTGGTGTTGATCCATTTTTCTTTATGGTACTATATAAGAAAATACTTTGTTATTCAATCTTAAACTTTCAATTATTTCCATTTAATTTTGTGACATAACCAAAATGCTGATTTTTGTTGAGACAAGTTTGTTTTTGCCTTTTAATTATAAAACTGGGTATATTGGCACACCATCTGGCTTTTGAAGGGTTTATTTATTTATTTATCATAATACTTCTACTTTTTCCATGACTTCATTATGTTTTGAACTTGTTCTTTTTTATAGGAAAAAGAGATGTCAAAGTAAAGGCCCTGGAGGCTGCTGAAGCTGCAAAGCGTCTTGCTGAGAGGAAAGAGAATGAACGCAAGGCCAAGAAGGAAGCAATGAAGCTTGAGCGAGCAAGAGTTGAGCAAGAGAATCTGAGGCAGTTGGAGCTGCAGAAGAAAAAGAAAGAACAGGAGCGGAAGAGAAAAGAGGCTGATATGGCAGCGAAGAAAAGGCAGAGGGAAGAAGAAGAGAGAAAGGAGAAGGAAAGGAAACGGTTGCGTGTTGAAGAAACAAGAAAGCTACAGAAAGAAAACGGGCAAAAGTTGCATGCATTGAAAAAAGAGAAAGAGGTCAAATGCCAAACCATGGTAGGACGTCTTGTGTTCTTGGCTTAATTCTTTCTGATAGTTAGTTTTAGGTTGTACTCACATAAAGCTGGCTGATACAGGATGATAAAGGACATGAGACAAACGAATCCAAAAGTGAAAGAAGAAATCATAAGAAGATGAAACAACATAAGGGGGATGAGAATTTCCAAACAATTTCAGAAGCTGAACCTGCGACTACACAAGCATCGACCAGTGACGACAGAGAAACAAGCATTATTCATGAAGATATTGGAGTTTCAAGTGATTTTGCAAAAAATTTGAAGGTTAGTTTCTTCCGAGAATTATTCGCCTTTTCATTGTGAAAGTCATAGCTACATTTCAAGAGAGTAATTGAGCCTTTCCCAGTCCATCGTATAGTTACTCTTGTTGGATAATTCTTCTTCTTTTCTTTTTGGTTCAATTCATTTATGTGTGTAGTCTACAATGTCTCGTGCTGATATTCCCTTTGCTTTTGTAGGCGAACAATTTAGAGAAACCAACAGGAGCTGAACACTTGGTTGCCACAACAAGTCAAGAACAGTCATATGATATTTCTCCATACAAATGTTCAGATGATGAAGATGAGGAGGATGATGAAGTACCAAACACAAAATTTGTTCCTTCATGGGCTAGGTATCTCCTTTATTCCTTTGTTGAAACTCTTAACATGTACCACCCATCAGAGTTCAGATCTGCATATGCTATGATGCACCCTAATTATTGAATAATGTGAATGTGATTGGTTCCTTTTTTGGCATTAGTATGATGCTTATTGCTTGAGCGTGTTAGATGACATAATTAAACTTGTTTATTTAGTGAAAGAAGCCTCTGTGTACATTATGAAATGTTGAATTGACAAAAAAATTCGTTCTTTCTTCCATTTTTTTTTCAACAGAAAAACTAGTGTGGCTTTGGTTGTTTCTTCACAAGATAGAGTAGACCCAGAGGAGATATTCCCGCCAGAAAGCTTTTGCAGTATAGCTGAAGGTATTGCTCACAGATTGATGAAAGCCATGAAATGATCAGCTTATTGCTTTTGACTTTTGGTTTCTTGGTTGTTGATTGTTAGGTAATACCGATTGAAGTAAATTACTGACATTTTTCTTTTGGCAGTTCTTTTGCCACGAAAGTATCAGCTTAAGATAGGTGGGACCTGAATCAGACTATATTGATCTCCAATTCTCCATTGACTACGTATTCTTCAACTGATTAGTCTTAGAGCTTTTGCATTGAGAAAGGTATGTTGTTATTACGTATTCTTCATTTTTCTCTTTCCACGTTGATTATTACTTATTAGCTGAATCGTTTCTTGTTAGATTGCTCCCCTCTCATTTCATCATGGGTCCTCGTATGCAATTCTAGTGTCATTTCATAAAATGAATAAAATGCTCACAGGTTAAAGGACTAACCACTTATCACTTATGCCATGGAGCAAGTGTCATTGTTCTTAGCACTAGATAGATTTACCTCCAAAGTTTGCTTTAACAGAAGATCAAATTAACAGAAGCTTTAAGATTAATCAACATGTAAACTGAGATTGCTCTGATCTTTTAGTTGTGCAGTAATGGTAGGTTTTTCTACATGGCAGATTCCCAAAGAAGATTTTGTGAAGAGTTCTTGAGCAGATTACTCAGTTCCAGCATATTTTCCAGCTGAACGATTCTTGTACATTTACGTTCTTCCGTTGGCAAATCCCTAGTTTAAGGGCTTTGAAACCAATATTAGAGATGTCAAAGCAGCTAAATAATTCAGGCAATGCCCTTTCTGCTAATGATGACTGATTTTTAGATCTAGCTTTCAATAGCTAGCTGTATATTCTAGATTTGATAGGGAACTAGCTTCTATCCCATTTGTATGATCATTTTTCTTTTGTTCCTCAAGAATGGCTCATTCTTTGGGGCCAAAAACACAATAGATTTAGATCCCAAAAAATCATAAAATATGGTTTAACTTCTTTCTTTTAAGTTAAAGAGAAGATTGATTCGAGTGTAAAGAGCCTTCTTCCTTAAAAACTACTGTCTTTTAACGAAGTTTAAGGAATGAAAATAGTCCTTTATTGTACTTTAGTAATATGAAAGCACAAAATGATCTTGAAAGTTCGAAAGTAGGAAAAGTCGAATTGGTCGTTATATGTTGTCTTTGTAACGGCTACATGACGTATGATTCCATTGTTTTCTTCTGAATTATTTTGGATCTGGACTGACCCTTAAATCACATGGGCCTTTCATTTGGCCTTTTTGAACTCTCCAAATCAACGACTTAGTGCTGCTTACTGAATACTGACTCTATTTTCGAAGCTCATCTTCACATTCAAGAAACTCATTTTAGTGCCGTTTAGATTCCATCTTCACCACTCATGGATTATTTTATAATTCAGGAAATATAAAAGATAATGTGTTTAAATATATATATAAAAGATAACCAAAACGCATATCTTATCTAAGATTATAACTGACTCAAAATAATGGAGATAATAGCCGTCCAATTAACCTCTTCCAATGAAAAAGTACAACCTAAACATGCACACTGTGGATTTCAGTGCTATATGGGGGGGACCCATATTCTTTATTAGATTTTGATTTATTAAAACTCTAAGCTTTTCTTGTGTCACATGCTACATTACATTATTTTGAACAGTACTTTCTTCAATTTTGCCTAGTCAATGAATGAAAATCAAAACTTTTGCACACTAGCACCTGACAATTATTGAAAGACATAAAAACGGTCAGTTTTGTTGAATACTTTCAAAAGTGTCCGAGTGAGACCCACATGAGATCTTTTTGTTAAATGCACTCTGACCAAGTTGTCTTTGGGGAAAAACCCATAATCTCCACACCCCCCCTAAAGCTACGTCGTTTTCTTAATATCTCTCACATTCTCATACCTGAAAGTCCCTCATTACCGTTGTAGCCCCAAAAAATAATAAATAAAATAGTAAAAAAAAAAAAAACTACCCACCAACGCGCCCATTCTCCCCAACCGTTAAAACCCCACTTTCCCTCTTTTTCTATCTTTCTCTTTCACAACCCAGTTCAGAGAACTCTGTTCTGAACCATCTTCAACCTCTCTTCTTGAAAAAAAAAAAAACAAAAAACAAAAAACAAAAACACAAACCCAGAAAAACCCATTTCTTTTCCTTCAATTACAACCCAATTCTCCATTAAAATGTGTCCAAGAAAGCTTCTTGTTTTCTCGTTTTGCTTCCTTCTTTACTACTCCACACACCCAGCTTTTGCATCCGCCATTAATGTCAGCTTCGACTTCCCTTCTTTCACTCTCAGAAACTTCACTCTCCTCGGCGACTCGTACCTCCGTAACGGCATATTCGGCTTGACCCGGGAGCTCGGCGTGCCTTCTTCGAGCGCCGGGACCGTAATCTTCAACAACCCAATTAAGTTCTTCGACCCTGAGACCAATACCACGGCCTCTTTCTCTACGAAGTTCTCTTTCACCATTAGCAATGTCAACCCGAGCTCTTTCGGAGACGGGCTATCGTTCTTTCTCTCGCCCGATAACCGGACTCTCGGTAGCCCCGGAGGCTATCTGGGTCTTGTCAACGCTTCCCAATTGACCAAAAACAAGTTCGTGGCTATTGAGTTCGACACGCGCCTTGATATGCATTTCAAGGACCCGAGTGACAACCATGTCGGATTGGATATCGAAAGCCTTGATTCGATCAAGACAGCTAATGCTATGCTGCAAGGGATCAACCTCAAAGGTGGGAACATCATCACAGCTTGGATTGATTACAAGAATGATCAAGAAAAGCTCAAGGTGTTTCTGAGTTACTCGAATTTCAAGCCCGAGAGGCCGATTCTGAGCGTGGATATTAGTCTCTCCGAGTATCTGAAGGAGACCATGTACGTGGGATTTTCGGCATCGACTGAGGGGAGTACTGAGCTTCATCTGATTGAGAATTGGAGCTTCCGTACGTATGGTTTTCTAACGTTGAGAAAAAGACTAGATCCGCACAATGTGTCCGATAACTCGGTGACGGTTACGCCGATGATTCCCGAGTCGGATTCTTCAAACAGTCATCACAAGAGGCTTGGTTTGGGACTTGGGATAGCCGGGCCGGCCTTCTTTTTCGTGGTTCTTGTGGTGTTTGGCTATGTGTCTGTGAGAAAATTGAAGACCATTAGAACACAGAAGAGCTTCAAACAAGATCTTTTAGCCGGGCCAAGAGAATTCACCTATAGAGAGCTGAAGTCAGCCACAAAAGGGTTCCATTCGAGTAGGATCATAGGCCATGGAGCATTTGGTACTGTCTACAAAGCCTTCTTCGTCAGTGCGGGAACCATTGCCGCGGTGAAGCGATCGAAGCACTCCCATGAAGGTAAAACCGAGTTTTTAGCTGAATTGTCTATTATTGCTTGTTTGAGGCATAAGAATTTGGTTCAGCTCCAAGGCTGGTGTGTTGAGAAAGGCGAGTTGCTGCTTGTTTATGACTTTATGCCTAATGGCAGCCTTGACAAGATGCTTTACCAAGAATCCGGACGAGGCCCCTTTCTGAGTTGGTCCCATAGACACAACATTGCAGTAGGTCTGGCCTCTGTTTTGACATATCTCCATGAAGAGTGTGAGCAACAAGTGATCCACAGAGACATCAAGACCGGAAATGTTTTGCTGGACGGGAATTTCAACCCAAGACTAGGCGATTTCGGTCTGGCAAAGCTCATGGATCATGATAAGAGCCCAGTTTCTACTCTAACTGCTGGAACAATGGGGTACCTTGCTCCTGAGTATCTTCAGTATGGTAAAGCAACTGAGAAGACTGATGTTTTCAGCTTTGGTGTTGTGATCCTTGAAGTGGCTTGTGGGAGAAGGCCGATAGAGCGCGAAGCCGGTACTCAGAAGATGGTGAATCTGGTTGACTGGGTTTGGGGTTTGCATTCTGAAGGGAAGATCATTGAAGCTGTTGATAAAAGGTTGAATGGGGAGTTCAGAGAAGAAGAGATGAGGAAGCTTTTGCTCGTGGGGTTGAGCTGCGCCAACCCAGACAGCACAGAGAGGCCTTCGATGAGGAGAGCGTTGCAAATTTTGAATAATGAAGCTGAACCTCTAGCAGTGCCACGGATTAAACCAAGTCTTACCTTCTCTTGTAGCTTGCATTATACTTTGGATGACATTGTTTCAGATGATGAAGAGTGTAAGGAATCAAGCCCTACATGTGAGATCAGAGTTGCTAAAGAATGATTTCAAGTTTCGTTACTCACAATTAATAGATGAGCATTCTTTAATTTTTCTTTTTTTTTTTTTTTTTTGTTTTTTCATTCTTTTGTTTCATATTTGGATACTGTCCTGTAACATGGAGATAGAGACTGTAGCAGTTCACTGGCCTGAGTTCAAACCCATGTATTGAACTATGTGGTCTCTGCTTTTTCCATACCATATATAAGAAGCTTGTTTGAAATGTTTACTTGTAAGGTTTACCTTGTTTGTTTGGTTACAGACTCAACTATTGCAATCTTTTGTGATCTTTCTTCTTTTCTTAGCAGTAACAATGAAAAATCTGT
The DNA here is from genome assembly GCA_002914845.1 of Trema orientale. Lineage (NCBI taxonomy): Eukaryota > Viridiplantae > Streptophyta > Magnoliopsida > Rosales > Cannabaceae > Trema > Trema orientale. The sequence goes on along the minus strand of JXTC01000054.1, from coordinate 69,739 downwards.
CTCTGATTTTAGAACTGACATGTTTTATAAGCAAGTACTAACCTTATAATATCCGATTTGAAAGGTTTGGATTTTGATTAATATAATGAACTAATAACGATAAGGAACAAGATTTCAGCAGGAAAAACAAATATTTGGTTTTGAAAATTGAATGTTTGAACATTTAGAATTTAATAGTAATAAAACTCTACTCATGACTTAGCCCTGACATATAAGCTGCTTTTCCACCAATAGAAAATCCCATCACACGTAAATATCTGTCAAAAATTGGAAGAGTCCCTCTGAATTTACCAATCTACAAATTAAGTATATGTACATGCCCCCATCACACACATTAGTACCTAATTAATTCTCTCAAGTCTTAAGAAAGCTTTTCAAGCATCACAATCGACAATGATGTTATTAATTTCACAACCACTTTCTTCAAAATCCTTTACTGATATCTCCATCAATTACAATGTGTTATTCTTTTTCCTCTGAACAGTCCATATATATGCTGGCAGCTTTTACCATCCATGATAATGAGATTAAGCATCCTGTATCTTTCATAAGGACTTGTACCTTTACGAGAATATTGTACAAAAACCACTATAGTGAAACCAGTATACAAAACCAATTTCTTTCATATTGTACAGAACCAGTATAGTGAATCCCAGTTAACTTCCCTAAAAAAAAAAAATACATAAATAAATAAAGAAATGTAAAAACTCAACCTAATTGACAATATTATTGCCCAATCTTCTACCTGCAAATGAAGCAAATAATAGACAATCTACAACTGTTAGTGTTAGTTTTATGACATGTTTCATGATATAGTTCAAGTACAGTTCCTGGTAGCAACAAAAATTAATATGATCCTCGTGAGAGAGTAGAGACTGCCTTTCTGTACTTATAAACTCTTTTTTTTTCCCTCTCTCTGATATTTTCAAACTTAATAATTTTTTCTTAAGATAAAGTAATAGATGGTGAGATTCAAAATAAAGCCATTTATAAAAAGCAGCCTACAAATCTTTATATATACACATATATATTTAGTGTATATAACAGCAACATCATGTGTATTATTGTATAATAAGTTTCGTGCTAGCTAGTCTAGTTCCAGATAAAAGTCTTACATTACCGTTTGATGAGGACCAAAAGGTGCCAGCTTGTTTTATTTACATTTCCATGATCAAATGGATCAATGGTGACAGAAGAAGAGAAAGCACACTCCCAACACTGGCAAAGACTCTCTTTAGCCCGTGGCGGGTTGTGCTCTCTCTCTTCTGTCAACATGCATGACTTCCACTCTCCTTTATATGGCGTGTAATATACACGTATATATTCATACTGACTGTATCACTACCTGTAGTTAACAAGAAAAAGGAACATGCTTTAGAATAGTAACATCACTCCATTAGTTTGCTTGTCAATCATAAACTTAATACAAATACATAACGTTTAAATGCCTAACGAATGCACAATATACATATTGATATAGTTAATACAAATATAACAGATAATAGTATTAAACGTAGTATATGCATGTAGTTTTTGTCATGCATTAATATGCATGAGTACCATATAAAGAAATCGACTGTAAAAGAGAAATAATCATCAAAACTCGAATCAACAACACCTTACATATACGAAGATTATGGTATTTTTTATGAAAGTAAACTTATAATACAAAGTAGCTAAATATATACATAAACGTATACATATACATGTATCTATGCAAAACTGAAAAAGTTAAGAGGAAAAAAAAAAAAAACAGGAAACAATTTATCGAATAAATCATTAGTCTCCAAAGGTTTTCATATATATATATATATATATATATATATATATATATATATATATATATATTTATAATAATACACATGATTTCTATACATATCTCACATATGCATGAATGCTCAAAGTCATGTATGTATATAAAAATATATTTATAATAATACACATGATTTCTATACATATCTCACATATGCATGAATGCTCAAAGTCATGTATGTATATAAAAATACATGTATATATATATATTTATATTAAGGAGCGAAGAGAAAGAAGTAAATATACCCTTCTGGGATTAGATTTTGGCTCCATAAAATCGATTCAAAAGCTGATCCTTCTTTATGAAATATGTCTTAGTGACAAAAAGGAGAAAAGAAAAAAAAAAGGTAACACACTATTAGACATCTTCATTTCTTTTCCAGAAAAAGCTTATGACAAAATGAAAGATATTATCAAGGCGGAGTAAGGAAGAACAAAATAAGATAAAATCAAAGACAGTGAGCTAGAGAGAGAGAGAGAGAGAGAGAGAGAGAGAGACGTATAAGCTAGAAACTCTATCCCAATGAAACAGTATACACTGCTTGATATTAGCGCTATTAATAGGGGATGGAGTCACCGGCTGCAGCCAGTGACATGTAGATTATGACCGGCTACTAGAGGTTAAAGTGGTCCTCTAGTTAAAGTCTCATTTATTATTTGGCAGTTTTTTCAAAAACCTGCCTTGTAATTTAGTCTTTTAGCCCTTTCAAATAAAAAATAGTCTTCTAGCATTGATTTATTTTTGTTTCCATAATAATATTATTTGGCATCAAATGTAATTGATTTCATAGCAATCAAAAAAGGTTAAAGATCGAAGAATATAAGGTAACGTACAAGTAACCTTATAAATGTGTAACTAAATATAGCAAGTGGATGGCGACCAGCATTTTATTTCATCATAAAAAAACAAAAAAAAAAAAAAAGGAAAAGAAAGGGGGGGTGGAGGTGGGAAACGGGATGGCGACCGGCTATTGCAGGTGGACCCAAAAGGTCGCCCTGACCGTTTCACGCGTGGTACAGGCCGTTTAAAGGGGAGAAGCATTTGCTCTCGTGATTCAAACACATCTTGACCGTTAAACTCCTTCTAATCAGGACATGTGGAAGACATGCAATGTTGGGAGATTTTGATGTGGACCCCACTTTACCCCCTCTAATTTTTTAAGCAATACGTTTGTGGACATTGGCTACTTCTTCCACTGAGCATGGTGCATGGTGTTTGATTTAAGGCATGAAGAATAAATTGGGTTTGGTTGGTTTGAAGGGTATATGAATAATAAATCTTTTGAATTCGTGTTGGAATACCCCAAAAGCCAAATCTGCATTGATTTTGACATACATATTCATTAGAGAACATCACTTTCATGGGTCAAATTTTGATATCCATTTAATGCACTATGAGCTATGACCTCCCATCCACCCCATGAACAAGAGGCAGATGTAAAAAATGACCCTTAATAGGTAAAACAACAGGGCCCTGTGAAACAATCAGAAACCTTTCCACTGAAGGTAGTTGATACTAAAGCATATTCAATAGTGGCTTAGGTAGATATACAAGTAAATAAATTATGAAAATGATAGCTACTTGTCCATACTCCATTTCTCTGGTTTTCTCTCTTTAACTTCTGCACCTATAAGAGAGAGTTTTCAACCAATGGATGTCACAAGAGGGAAGATCACAATCGTTAAACCTATCAGATCATACAGAAAAACCTACATGTAAAATAACTAATTTAACTGTCATACCTGATAAGACTTGCAGACCTCAAAAAAGAAGAAAATTTTTTCGGGTAAATAAATGAAGAAATAATAATGAGAATGGTTATCACTTTGGCTTCGCCCAAAAATTGATGCTTACTACAGAATCCAATCTCCTTTTCCTTGATTTTCCTAGTGGTTCAATCCTAAACGTTGGTACAAACAGCATCAGTAGAATACAGATGCTATATGGAAACATTACCAAAAAGAATTTAGTTCAATTAGTTTGAGTCAACCTCAAGTTACTAGTTCTCGGGCGAGTGTCATCAGCGGAATATAAAGAATGTATGATCTTATTATCATCACATGAGAAAGGGCCACAAAATGGCTCATTTTTCAAATTGTTTATCATCCCTGGCTCAGCTTTCTCAACAGACTTTGAAGCACCCTTGATCAGGTTTTCTGAACTGAAGTTTTCATCTTCTGGATTATTGATTGCCACCTTGGATTCCACCAGTTCTGTCTTCCATTTAGTACCAAATGCCTCTGCTTGATCTGCAAATACGACTTTCGACATGGGGGAACTGCAAATGTCCTTGTAAGCTTCATAAGCAGCAGCATGGGTGTTTCCACCTTCCAAAAGTTCCGTGAGAGGATTCAAAACTGAGACTGGATCATCACCACTCTTCTCCAATGTTTCCTTTAAGCTGAGAAAGTTGGAGACGAACTCGGTTTTGGAAAATTGAACAAAAACTGCAGTTTCGTCCAAGTGGTAGACAGAAGTAACAGAGGTTAGCCCAAATACTTTTGAGATGCAATTTCTTATGTCCCTTGCCTTGAGTTTGGACGGAAATCCCCATATCAACACAATGTTCTCAAACAAAATGTTAGAGAACCGCCTTTTCGGGTTGGTTTCCAAAGTCTCAGTGACCTTATTACCAGTGCTTAGATCAATAATGTCTGCATTTGTCCAACTGAGATACAGAAGGTTGATGTGCTTCTGGAGTTTTTCATTATAGGCTAAATTTTCGCATGAGAAATGGTGTTTAAAATCAATGCCTACATGACTGGATGCCTGAGCAAATATGCATCCTGTCATAAAAGCATCATATCCAGCTTCATGCTTGGCTCCAGAATTCCAGTTGGAACACCTGCACATAAAAATAAAATCAAAATTTCAAAGCTAAGGTGACTCCTAATTCTGGTCCACAAAGAAAAGTATCAAGAGAAGTTATTTAAACATCAACATGAATATAGGTTGACAATTTAACTTTAATATAGAAGATCATAGAAAACCTCATGTACTAGATGCCAAAACGTGTAAGAAACAATAAAACCAAACATACGGATATTTGGAAAACATTGTATTTCTAAATATTTTAGAAACTCTAAATCCTTAACAAATTATGAATGTATCATTGGCCTTTCTGTATATCATATGTGAAGGTTCATCAAAATGTTCTCTCCCCTCCCCCCAGTTTTTTTTCCGCTTTTTCCAGTTTCCATTTTTTTCTTTTTTTCTCTATTCATAATTGGGTTGGTTTTTCCCCCCTCCTCTGCAAGGGAGAAAAGAAAGCAGAGGTGTACCAACAAATGTCCCCATACCCTTGGTACAGAAATGGTCAAATGATTTAAGCTCTAAGTAGTTCTTAAATATAGACAGAGGAACGCAAGAATATACCTCAAATTATCCACTTGAGCCTCCACCTTAACACCGGAATCAAATGCAAGACCACCGCTTACGCTAAGAGCAATATGTGGGCATAACATTGCAAATGCTGAGGATAGTGATGTCTTGGACTTCTTCATTCGTTGTTGCAGTATATGATGAGTATTTAGTAGTATTTTGGTGTCGATAATGAAAGGAAAGTACTTATTAATAGAGGAGACAAATTCTTCTGCGGTCAAGGGAAGAGGACCAACAAATTTGTTATGTACATGTGCAATATCTGTATCAGAACGAATGCATATTAATATTAGATATCCACGATAGAATTAATCTCTTCATGAAAATCGGTTGAAATTTAGTATTCCTACCCAAGAAACAATTATGACCAACAATCAATTTCTGCTCTGAAGATAGGAGGTCGATGACATGGCGAAATCCAATGGCGGCTTGGATCTTCATGTCTGCTTGTTTCCGACGCTCGTCCTTTATTTCTTTCTGTAAAAGATAGCACTTTCGAAATTTTTAACTCATAAGGATGCAGATACCATAAATTTAAACACTGCTTTTACTTGTTATTCTTCTTTCTTCATATGCTCTTTCCTATTATCATGGTCATGCTTTAGATGCTAATACCTGAGCCTTCTCTTTGTTAAATACAGTGGGTTCTTAACTTCTAGTAATCAAAGATTTCAGTTCAAAATTTTACGTGAACAAGATAGTTGAAGCATGAACCCGTTATAACTCATGAAAATAACAAATTCAGTTCTAATAAATTTGAATAGAACATTCTAATTACACATTGCTGAAGAAAAAACTATTTAAACAAGTTTAGTCCAGCAAGTGAGAAAGAAAAGTCAAAAAATTCCGCAAGGACAGATAAAAGCCTCTCACCATAATCAAGTTTCTGTCATCCTTAGAGTCTGTATAGACTACTAGTTGTTGAGAGACACAATTTTCACCATTCACACAAACATAAGAAAGATCTTCAAAGTTCTTTCTAATAACCTGCATTTTTTGAGAAACCACAATAAGTGCCATTATTTTCAGTGCTAGAAGAGGTTAGAAATGAACTCACAGGCAATATAAGTATGAAGAGGTATAACTTTCAACGTATACATTCAAGACTAATTCTTAAGCGAATTACAATCTTACAGAAGTAGGTAAGAGGAAAAAGTTACAATTACGACATTACCAACTGAATCAACCTGAGCTGATGAGAAGTGAATCCATTAAGACTAATAGCTGGACGCATCTTAAAGAAAAGGGTCTGAAATTGTTGTTTGGAATCATTTGAACTCCCTTGAAATTGGAATTCTCCATTTTGAGGCCGCAATAGCCAATCGCGCCATTCGTTGAATCTGTTCTTCATTCGCTCAGTGAACAGAATGTCTGCCATCCTGACTAGTGGTACATCTCTAACTTCTTTTAAGTTATAGCCTGTTGCAGATGACTCATCCTCATATGCCAAATTCAAACGTCTCAACACTTCACCTTCTTGTCGTTTGGATAAATAAGATATACCTGAGAACACCCAAGAGATTCAACTTTCTCAACAAGAAAACATCTAGTTGTATAACGAAGTGTTAGTGGCATCGCTAGTAGTAGCTAATTCAAAAGAAGGAAAAACTTCTAACCCATAGCAAGAAAATCCTTACAGAATCTTAATCATTGATAGGGAAAGCAACGTAACAGGAACAAGTTAAAACTCAAACTAAACTACCTTCACGAATGCAAGCATTGAAATCAAACTGGTACTTAGCCAGGAAGTCAATTGATGCAGTCTGGCACAGAAACTCATAAGAGGGGCCATCAATAGTGAGCTCTTGCCGCGGAAAGATGTAGAAATTGTGCCTGTCAAACAACAATCTCATTTAGAAATATACATGAAAAGGGTACAAGAAGCAAGAACCGAAACACGAGTAATTCTGGCATAGTGATGAGTTTCCACACAACAAACAGTTATATTAAACAGCAAAATGTCTGGAAACTAAAACTTTCTCAGCAAACAAATACATAAATTTCAATGCTAAATTCTCTTCTTTTTTTTTCTTTTTAAAAGTCTCAATTAAGTTCCATTTTCCTTCACTTTTTGATCAAAATTGTTTTCACATTCATAACATTCAGCAACAAAATGAGCTCAAACCGAATCATTTCACAACATCAAGCACAAAATTTTGCTAAATTTTCTTATGTTTTCAATTATACATATATATATAAAACAACACAGATGCTACAAAAACCAAGACTTTCTCATCAAACAAACACAAAAATCAAGTTCCATTTTCCTTCACTTTCTGATCAAAGTCCTTTTCACACAGCCAAATAACAAAACAGTAGCATCACAATATTCATAACATTCAGCAACACAATGAGCTCAAAACGATTCATCACACGCCATAGAAACTCAAATTTTGCTCAAATTTCTTCTCTTTTTCAAAATATATATACACATACATAAATTCATATACATATACATATATATATATAGAGAGAGAGAAAGAGAGAGAGTACGGATAAGCGATGAAGGCCTGTTTGGAGGAGTCCCAGCGGAAGGGGCAGACGCCGAACTGAACGACGGCGAACTTCTCGGCGGAGTCCTTGACCTTGAGGTACCGGACGTCGGAGCGGTCGAACTCGAAGGACTCGCGCCACGGCGCGCTGGTCACGCCGGTCATTTCGAGGTCGATGGCGACGAAGTCCGCGGCTCGGACATGGCTTCGCAGCTCGGCCAGAGCCGGCTCGAAGTTCGATTTGGTCACCTGCTTCAGAGGAAACGCCGGCAAGGCCGCCGTGGAGCTGAAGGAGAGAGCCAAGGCACGTGACAGCGCACGTGAGAGCGCCCTGGCCGGACGTTGCCTGTTCATTCTGCAAGCATTTGCGCCCAAGTCGGCTGAAGCTATAGGCAGTTAGTTCGAGGTCCGCCGAAGCTACAGGCAGTTTAGGACTTTTCCCTAAGGCCCACTCCAAGGCCCAAGCCAAGCACCCAAGAATTTTATCCTCTTTTTTGTAATATTATTTCCATTTTTTTTTTCCTTTGGTATTTCTTTTTAAAATTTTAAAAAGCTCTTGTGGAAGGATTTGCCTACCGAAAGTATATGCGGGTCAAGAATAAGGCGACTTAGGCAGTCGTCTTAGAGTCTTGAAAGACTCTATTATATATATACATGTATAATATACGTACTATAATGTATACATAACTTCATAATTTGTTTTAACTGAAGATAAATAATGTATCTAAAGTTACGATTGGCATTATGAATCTCTTAATTTTTGTCTTAACAATAGTACTTACTGGTTTTTTACTTTATGAGAATACAGTGGAATTACTAATGTATTTTATAGTCCTATATAGGAGAAAAATAAAATTTGGACATTTAAGGTCCAATATAAAGGACTAACCGCTTATTTGCCCAAGACATTTTCAGCGCCCAAACAAATAGCGCACAAAGATTTTGGTTTGGAGGAGGAGGATGATTATTACCATTACCATACTACGAAGTTATTACTCTTGGTGACTGCATATGATATGACTGTTGTTTATGGTACAATTATACAATTATTACTGTTGTTTATGGTACAATTATACAATTATTTTAACGTCGTAATGCATATACAACAAATATACTTTTGTCCGTAACAAAAGTATTGCTCCAAATCTTGACCAAGGAAAAAAAATTTATAATAATGGGCGTTTTTTTTCCATCTAATTTATGCATTAAGTATATCACTTTTATATTACATGAATTGTTTATTAAACATCAACTAATCGTTCATTTTGCTCAAGATTTTGGAAAACAGACATGTTTTATGACCTAAAATTTGGCCATTTTGCTTTAATTTATTCTTTTTTTTAAAAGAGAAAACTATACCAAATGTCATTTTTATAAGCTATGTGTTAATGATTATCTTTTTTGCATTTTATTAACTTCTATATCCATTTTTAAGTTTTAATGATTTAACTTACCATTATACCCCTACGTGAGTTAATTTGACATATTCATGTATACAATTATTTACCAACATACATAATTTATTTACCACAGTATAAAATTAATTTATTGGTATATATAATTCATTTACCAGTATACTTAAATTATTTACCAACATACATAATTTATTTACCACAGTATAAAATTAATTTATTGGTATATATAATTCATTTACTGGTATACTTAATTCATTTACTATAATATATAATTCATTCACCTTAGTATATAATTCATTTTTTAGTACATACAATTAATTTATTTGAAAAATAAATAATGGTAAATTAATGATATAACAATTTTTTTTTTCATTCAAATCTTAAGATTTTCATTGCAAAAATAACTTCTTTAACGGCATAAGTCTTCTCAACGTCAATTGTATTTGTATCTGCATAATTATTTCCATAATTTCCTTTTCATATTTTGTACGGTTCATATGTCTACGTTCAAAAATAACTTTATAAGTTCATAGGTTTCTCACCATTTTTTTTTTCTTATCTCTCCCCACCCATTTTAAAGAGACACTTTACGAAAATTAAATTTGAATATTTTCTTTCCACAAATATTTTAGATATATTTTACCTCCAAAGATAGTCAGCAATAAAATTCAATGAAAAATTTTAGGCTGACTCATCTAATGCTCTCTCACAAATTAATTTTGAAGACTCGCACCCATTTGAAATCTTTTTCAATTTTTTGATTATTTTTTTTAAATTCACACTTCTAAGATTTAAAACATTAAAAAATCATCAATTTTCTCTTTCACTTCTCTCTTGGAACAGGTTTTTGGATAGTGATTACCATTTGTAAGCCATTTTCCATTTTTAAGCTATTCAAAGCCATTTTCCATTTTTAAGTCTTGCTACATAGACTCAATTCAGTCTTCAACAATAGCATGAAATGACTAAGGAACATGGGTAGCGATAATGTTTGAGATACCAATTTTTAATATCAACACATATGTCATGTGATTTGTCATCATTTAATTGGTGTTAATGTTTAATCTATTTGTGGTAAGTTTTAACACACCAATTAGATTGTGACAATTTACATCCCACATGGTACAAAAAATTTAGTACAAAAGCTGGGATATATAGTGTTATCCCATGGGTAGCAAGTATAATAGCAACACATTCTCAAGACATGATAAAACATGGAGATTTGTACATAGCAGGTGCAATAGTTTAGATATGTACACAAATATAATATATACATAGGTTGCCAAATTGATAGGTATTTTTTTTAATCGTTTAATTAATGATCTAACGGCTCCCATAATTTTAGTAGGTGGAAAAAATAATAATAAAAATAAATGTATATTATTTAATATTTTTCTCTCACCTCTTTTTACCATGAAAAAATGTGTGTGACCAATTTTTATTGACCAAAACAATACCTATGGATAAGTTAAAAAAAATACTTACTAAATTAGTGCCCATATATATATATATATAGATGAGATGTACAAAATAACTCAGTGATTAATTGAATTACTAAGAAAATGGAGTAATACTATGGGGCATCATATGGTGCAGGCTAATCATAATTATATTTTAAGTGAGGCACATATGAGACCTACTTTATTAATTAGAATCACTAGTAATAGATTACACATAGTTGTAGTGTTGGGCATTACTGGTACTCTATAGTATTGCTCAAGAAAATATTCAATTACTTTTAGTCAAAACAAAGCTAACTAGATTCAACTTGATTTTTTGGAGGGAAAGAAAAAAAATTTCAAAAGATTTCAATTTTTCTTGTTTGGATTTAAACAGAAAACAATAAAATTTTTTTAACAAGAAAAACAAAAGTTTGATTTAATGTTATTTGTTAGTTTTTAAACTTCTAGGAAAAGTATTTCCCCCTTTTTTTTCCTCTTAATTTTTTCCTTTCTAATTTTTTTTCCTTTAAAATCTGGATTCCAAACAGAGTCTAAAATTAGAGCAGAAAGGGTAACTTTGGAATAAAAAAGAGTAAGGAATGATAAAGGGGCATTTTTGTTCACAGAATTTAAAAGTGGATATCTGGTGAAAGGGGAGCCCAGAAATGGGGTATTTTTGTTCAAATCCCTTAAAAAAAAAAAAAATACGACACATGGTTAGTAGATTTGTTGGTTTATTAAGTTGAACTGTTACATCTTTAAAAATACAATAAAATAAAAAAATAAAATAGAAAATGTTGAATTGAAATGTTACACCTGCATTCCTTTCTGCAGTGCCTCCTGCATAGATTAAATTCGAAGTATTTTATTTTTCCTGATTGAGCTCTATCAGAATCCATGGAATGCAATATAACCTGATAATTGGTATGCTGAAAAGTTTCATCTTCCTGCTGCTGTCTCTTTCCCTCCTCGTTTCGACCGTTGTAGATTGATACTCGTGTTCTTCAGAGACATCTACATTTTGAAGGAAAGGAACACCTTGGATAGGAAGATTGTTATGTGCTCGTGAAGCTGGACATCCATAGTTAAGGCAGTTCTCTTGTTCTCAATTCACCACTAAAGTGGGAATCCCGGCACTGTAAGGTTATCTGTATATGCCTCGATTTGTTATGATCGAACTAAGCGAGCAGCGAATGCCCCGTCAAGAGAATGCTTTACTGGGAGCGAAAAGTAGAAACGGCTGGCTGTTACGAAATCATGGGGAACGTATTTGTCTGCTGGATCTACATGGAATTCCTGCAACCCGGGAAGAAAGAAAGAACTTTCTAAGTAGTAGCTGGAGAAACATAACAAAATCGTATCGCAGTTTCAATAAACATGTCAAAGAGAAAACAAGGGAAATAACTCATGTATTTTAACACTTGGGATCTAAAATATTTAACAAGGAAAATATCACCATAAGAGCAGAAGATAAATTCATATACATGATTGAAGTAGCTGCTCTTGTCTAGTTGTCCCTAACTAAAATGAGATGTAGGAGAAGAAAATAAAGGAAAAAAAACTAAGACCAGATGAAGCCGGAGCACTTACCGGATGCCTTAGAAGAAATGCAGATACTCTCTCTTCATTTTCTTCAGGATCGATTGAGCAGGTGCTATATACTAGAACTCCGCCAGGCTTCACCAATCTAAAAATGCACAACAAGCAATAACATAGAGGGAAAGCTTAACTAATGGTTATGGATGTTTTCAGGTGCGTATAAACAATACTAGGGGTAATTTTCTGCTTCATATGAATTATCAACATATATCAAATCTTTAAGGCTAATACTGCATCTGAAAGGAAAGATGAGTAAAGTTTAAGCTAGAAATAAAGTTTTCCTTTGTGTTTGGTGAAAAGAAATTAGGATATTAACCATGCTTAAGTTTCCTTAAGTCTTGTGTTGCTCTAGATGTGAGTATTAACTTTGCTGCTGGTGAGAATTTTATTAATTATAGAAAGATACTCAGAAAAGGGAGATAGATTTTATCATACAAGGAAGCTGCATCGAAGAGCTCATCTTGTAACTTCTTAAGCTCCTCCATATCTTCCAATCTCCTATTCCAACGCAAGTCTGCTCTCTTCGAAAATTCAGAGGACATTATAGAATCCAAGGGTTAAAATTTTTTTATATAGAATGGATACAAACAGGCTTAGAAATACTTGTTGTACTTATGCAATCACCTTGGAGAGAACACCCAATCCAGAACATGGAGCATCCAACAAAACTTTATCATATGTAACAGTGTTCTTTTCCTGGAAATGAAGATAAAAGGAAAACAAAAAATCAGGTTTACACGTTTTAAAAACTAACAGTTGTATTTAAGGTGATAGCTTACAGAAAAAATACGCAGATCAGCATGGATGGTAGTGACAACATCATCTACTTGGTGCAACTTAGCTGTCTCCTTAAGGATTCTCAGCCGCCCTTTATTTATGTCTATTGCAGATATCATACCTGAAATTTAATGTAACAACTCCATATCATGTCAATGAAACGAAATTCTAAATCCTAAATCACAGAACAAAATAAGTTAAAGTATCGTTCACTTCCAACAGTTTAAAGGGGGAAAAAAAATATATCCAACAGTTCATATGACCTGTTTGGAGCATATTACCTTGGCCCTTCAAACGGGATGCCATATAAATGGTTTTTCCTCCAGGAGCAGCACAACAATCGATAATTTTTTCACCCGGTTGAGGATCCACAACAGAGACTACCAGACCTGCATGGAGATTGGCCTTTAGAACTAGAGAAGATACCAGCATATGAAGTCCAAAAAAGTTCATTTGGAAAACAAAAACCAGTTCTGAACGTTTCACTTTTCACTACTTTGCACTTGAGAATCTAAGTGAAACAGTGTGATTCAAGCAGAAACTATAAATTTTTCCCAGCAAGTCACAGAAATATGGACAAAAATTAGTTTCCAAGAGATATTAGTAAGGAAAGGGCCACATGCTAAGAAAAACAACAAAAATGAGAATCCACTCCCACACTAGTAGAAAACTAATCAGTCAATCCTTGCTCGTATTAAACAAACGATAAAAGTTTACCTGCACTCTCATCCTGAACCGAGCATAGGCCCTCTTTCAGTAAACCAGCTTGTATTACAGTCTGAAATAAGAAAGTAGCTACTTATGACCAAAAACAGGTATTCAAGAATTGATATTATTTAAAGGTAAAAGGTTGAGGTTATCGTTGTAGTCCCTCCTACATTAAGAAACCCTGTACTGGTTCCCCATATATTGAGAATATTGTACTAACATAGCAAAAAGCTAAACCACCCATATTTATACTTCATAACTGGCACTTGCAAGGTAAAATGCTTGCAAGAGACTTTAGTGATACCACATGGAGGACATTCTTTACTTTTTAGTAGAAAGAAGCGTGTTACACTAAAAGAAACACTTCTGCTCATACCTGTAACCCAGTTTTGATACGGATAAAATCACTCAAATGCAAAGAAGGCTCGTATGGGACCTGAAATTTACCAAAAGAAGATTAAAAATCTTAGCCAAAAACACCAGGCAGAGAGAGAGAGAGAGAGAGAGGAACCACCAAAACTAAAAGCATCATGCAATACACTTCCAAATATCATAGATACTTTGTCTGGCTATAACGTCAAATAAAGGCAGGACATAATGCTATATACACTTGTTGACACTTAAAAGGATAACTGAGGAATGAATACCTTCAATGAATTTAGCTTTGTCTCAAGGTCAGCTCTTGAAATACCTTTCTCACTGTTTGCCCTGAAATTAGCACCAGAAATGATACGAAGCTATTTGAAGTTACACAGTTAAAAAAAAAAATAGTGGAGGAGACCCAAAACCTTAAACTGAAACTAGGATCACTGTTGTTCCATGCCATCAATTTAATTGCTTCTTCTTTCCCAAGATACTTGGTCCATCGCCTGACCATCCACTGGATGATGAAATATTGTTGTTAGAAAGACAGAAAAATAAGGATGGCTAACAGCAAACTGTGTTTACTTGTATCTATTTTAGGAGACTAAAACACAATCATATTTCAATAATCAAATTGTTTTCATGTTCACAATTATGGAAACAAATGATCTACTAAAGAAAAATACGAGAAAAAGTGAAATGAAAGACAATTATAGAAGATTTTCAATTTCTTTAATTCTCCTATATTTGCATATGAAAGAAAGAAAGGTCTCAATTATGAACTTACAACTGGATGAGAATACAATGTGGCAAGAGCACGTGCTTGTGCGCGATCATCACCTTCCAATTTGGGTTCAGGAAGTGAGTTCTGTTCCTGCAATCGAAAATTGAAGGTTAAGTGGAAAAATATTAAATGAACAAACTTCAGAGAAATTACAGGAATGTAGATTATATTAGCTGAAAATGGCATACCTTAAGCAAAACTAGCTTTCTGAGAATTGCATTAACCATGTTGCCAGCACCAGGTCTAAGGGCAACCTTTGCAAGTCTCACATTCTGCATCATGCAACGGTATAAATACCCAAATAAAAAAAGTAAAGTAAATAAACACCAAAGCTAATGTTGAACAAAACCTAGGCACATTCAAAGTTTTCTTGAACCAATATGATGCCATGAATTCAGGATATTTAGTCAAATCAAATGAAAAGGTCCAATAAAAGCATGATTGCTGCATTTATTTCAAGTTAAAATTAAATATTTTCTGTGAATGATTATAAGAGGATAAAAAAGAAAGGAGTTTACCTCATCCACAACAGCATACGGTGGCATGTTTAGCTTAACAATCTCGTAGAAACCAATTCTGAGAATCTAAGAAAGAAAAAAGACGTAATACAAATCAAGAATTACAAGTAGACTTGGTGATTCAGGATGTGGGGAATATGGAAAGGTATGGTACCTGTAACAGCAGTGGTTCCATGCTGCTAAATGTCTTATCATCATGGCACAGTGAACTGATCAAATGGTCAAGGTATCTCCTCCAGCGGATAGTTCCTCCAACTATATCCGTAACCTGTGCAGATAGACATGGAAAATAATTATCAGGAGATACATGCGTGGACAACTCAGTGCCATGAGTATCTGATGGACTACATACAACACCTAAATCATTTTGCACCAAAAGTAGAGAACTGTGAAAGAGGAATAACCAATCTAAGATCACGATCCTCTAAATCCCTTGTGCGGAAACCGAGAGTTCTTTCTACATATCCCATCTCATTATCACCAGAACCCTTCCCTTTCTCATTAAGAAGGTCAGCAAATGCACCACCAAATTCTATTCTCATCAACCTCACTGCAGACACTGTAAACCGAAAACAAATCCACACTAAGAAAATCCACAAAAAGCATTATAGTCAATTACCAATAGACTGCTACGATGAACAAGTCAGCTCAACAAGCCATTTAACTATTTAAGTAAAAAATCAGAGGGAAATGGACCTGACTAGCAGTAATTTGTGCCAAAATGACTTATAGGACTTGAAAAATTTGACTGCCACGATATTAGTGACGGGTAGTCACAATATTAGTGACCAGCAGTCTAAAGAAGTCATTTTGACAAGTAGTCCCAGAAAAGTCACTTTAGCCCAAATTACTCCTAGTCAGTTCCATTTCTCAACATCAAACTCTAACTCTCTTTTTCATTAGAAGACAGCATAAACAAACACTCAAACACAATATGAACACTGAGATAGTGAAAATTACCAGCTCTGTGAGGTGAAACCTCCAAATTCAGCTTCTGGGTCTTTTGCGAAACGCTGAGAGGACCTGAAAAATCACCTCCCATGAGTGAATTACATAACAAGGACCCAAAATGAAGCTGACCCATTTGCTCTATTCTCATCAAAACCAGATTAACTCTCCTAATAGTGTTCTTTGACATCACCCCATAAATGAAACTCTAACCTCTTCTCGAAGCAGAAGTGGAAGCAGTCGGCTTGGGATTGCTTTTGGCAGACTTCAGTGACTTGTATGATGAAGAAGAAGAAGAATAAGAAGAAGAAGAACGAGAAGCTCTGTGGTTACTAGTAAACAGAAGAAGGCGAAGTGAGAACACTTCTGCCATTGGAGTTGATTAGCAAAGATGGTTCTCTAGTTTCTTAGGAGATTTTTCCCGAGAATATCCCCACCATCCGAGAGAATCTGATGTGCCAGCTTGGATCAGGAGAATTTATACTTAATTTTCTTGGTTATGTTAGACGTGGAAAACTGGAAATATTAAAAGGCCAAAAAAATTGAAATTTTCTCCTTCATCTGTTTTATTATTTTAATTTAGGTCAGTTTTTTTTTTTTTTTTTAAAGTGCAATTTAGGACAGGTTTTGTTACACCATAATAATATTATCTTCATACAATAGAATACTTTGTTTAGTTAATATGATATGTAAAAATATGTATTAGGTGTTTTTCCTGAAAGCTTAAACAATGATATAAACACGTTTTGAATACTATTGAAACATAAAATTGCCTGAAAGACATACCTCCAGCCATTGCCAAAACAGAGGAAAATGTCACGGAAGCTTGTCACACAGTTTCTCACACTTTCTTACTATAATAGATGGTGTATGATTGTCACAACAAGCAGTAAGAGGACCCAAGTTCAATTTATAGAGGTTTTCCCATCAAAACCTCTTTATGACAGTTTCGAAACCGAAACCGGTTTCCACCGGTTACCACCGAGCTTCAATGGCCATCAATGGCCATTTCCGTTTGTTTACGTTTGTACCACCCATAGTAACGTTAAAACGTTACATTCTCCCACTTGGTGCAAACGTTAACTCAAA
>JXTC01000054.1:0-47786 GCA_002914845.1 Trema orientale | reverse complement strand
AAAAATTTAGGCACATAAAATATTCAGAATTGAATTTTTATAAATATGCCAATATCATAAAAATTTCATTAAAGAAATTAAGTGTCTCAAAATAATATTCATTAAATACTAAAATAAGAATATTATTATTAAGCACCAAACATTAATGAAATTTACACAAAGTATTGAAATTATGGTAAATTTTCACCAAAAACCGAATATAAAAATTCTGGAAAAAATCCCTTTTTTTTTTAAAAAAAAAAAATTGGTGTCCAAAACGACATGTCGTTTTTGCCAAACGACTGGTGCCAAACGACGTGTCGTTTATCTAACGAAGGGCTGTGTTTCACAGTGAAAAAGGACAAGTCATTTTGACAAAACGACTTCTGAAAACTGTCAATATAAACGACATGTCGTTTTTTGGACTTAAGAAAACGACATGTCGTTTTTTCCAACGACTGAAACAAACGACCCAAGAGAAAACGACATGTCATTTTTTGAGGCTGAATAAAACGACATGTCGTTTTCAAAAACGACAGACGACGAACTGCAAAAACGACGTGTCGTTTTCATCGTCTTCTACCTCCAGCCGGGTCTTTTTGACCCGGTTTCGACCCGGTTTCGACCCATTTAGTTTTCAGCCCTCCGGACACCATTTTTAACGTTTGAAATCACAGAATTGTTAGAAAATCAATTACCTAATGATTTCTAACCTCATTTTTCATCAAAAAATTCCCAAAAGAAAATTACAAATCAAAAACTCTTTTCGGGCTTTTTTTACAATAAATGTAAAAAACACAAGGCAGAGGTATATTAACTTGCTCTGATACCAAATGAAAGCTTAAACAATGATATAAACACGTTTTAAATACCATTGAAACATAAAATTGCCTGAAAGACATACCTCCAGCTATTGCAAAAATAGAGAAAAATGTCACGGAAGCTTGTCACACGGTTTCTCACACTTTCTTACTGTAATAGATGGTGTATGATTGTCACAACAAGCAGTGAGAGGACCCAAGTTCAATTTATAGAGGTTTTCCCATCAAAACCTCTTTATGACAGTTTCGAAACTGAAACCGGTTTCCACCGGTTACCACCGAGCTTCAATGGCCATCAATGGCCATTTCCGTTTGTTTACGTTTGTATCACCCATAGTAACGTTAAAACGTTACATTTCCTTCTTTTTTTTTTGGATAAATGACATTACTTCTTGAACTATTGAGAAAGTTCTACTTTAGTCCTTAAACTTTAAATTGTGTTGTATTAGTATTTAAACTATGAAAAATATTTTATCTTAGTTTTTTTTTTTTACTATATATTTTGTTTGATTCTTACTAAAATAAACACATGAGTTGCGTTCTCGTTTTTTATTATTGATTTTAACAAAATATCACACTTTGGACAATTATACGTTGAATTACTGTCTAATATATAACTAATTTTTATTCAATTAATCGTGTTTTAAACTACTTTAATTCATGTTTTAATCTCTTTATAGTGCTGGACTATGTTTCTGAATATGAAATAAGTATAATAGAGTAACAAAAGTGTTTTATATACTCATTCTGTTAAGAATAAAACGAAATATAAAACAAAAATGACTATAATGAAAATTTTTTTAATAGTTTAAGAGTCAAAATGACACAATTTAAAATTTAAGGTACCATTTTGACTCTTAAATTTTAAACTTACATTATTGATCATCCTCTTTAAATTTAAAAAATTTGTAATAGAATGGCAACATAGCATAATTTTTATTAGAATATCTTCCTAAAAAATGATGGTGAATATTTAAAAAGATCTTTTATATAAAATAAAATCTTCAGAATAGTCATCAAAATACTGCTTAAAGTAATTTTTGGATTCTAAAATATTTTTAGAAGCTATACCAAATTGGCTCATATTATCAAAGTCTATGATATATGTGTAATATCTAAAGTTGAAAATGTGGGGCCAAGGAAGTATTAATGACTATAATTAAGGAGTTGTTATGATAAAACTATTGTCAACCTTTTCTTTTAATAAATTTATGCTAATTTGATTGAAAAATAAGTGTTAGTGTTATTTCTGATTGCATTATTGTACTTTTTATTTCAACCAAAAATAAATAAATTTACTTTCTAATACACGTTATGAAATCTAAACCCATTTTAAAATGGTATTAAAAATAACTAGATTACCTCAACTTTTCTGGATATACATGCATAAATTAAACTCAGTTTCACCTCATATGTCTATTGACTAACCCATCATATCCAATTACTGCTATACAGACATTAATTCTTTGTACCAAATGATACAACAATTACTTCAAATAATACAATATCACTTTGAAATAATATATCTAATTTAAAATGAGTTCACATTAGTTGGTGCAACATTGCAAAACTTAGAAATTAAAATTGATATGCTACGCTACTCTTGTGTACTTATTTTGAGACTAGATCCTATTAAAGCATATTACTCACCACGATTTTCATTTATCCATCTCTCTATCCTCCTTTTATGCCATCACTCTATATCTGTCCTCTTTCTTCAAATTGGATTATTCATTTAAACTCTATCATGAACCCAATAGTTAAGTATGGTTCATTAAGAGTAACCAAAGCTAAGTTAAACAATTTTTTCGAACTTCCTTTTTTTTTTATTAATTATGATTTATTGACAATGAATTATCATATTCATGATAGTATTACGTAATTGACATATAATAAACAAGTAAGATCAATTATGCACCGTATCATTTTATTGAGCGAGTGTATCAAAATTGACATATGTGATGATATGTGGTTATGAAATGGTATTTTTGGTATTTAAAACATGCATTGGAGCCCAAGAAAGGAATCAGCAACTTTAATTGCTATACCAACTTTCTCCCTGCCTTTTCTTTCATCGTGACGAACAAAAAAGAAAACAAAGTTTTTAAGGAGCCTGTATCATGTTTCCCCAAAGTAACTTGAAAGTTAGAAGCTTTAAAATTTGGTTGAGAAAATTTCGCCTTTCACATATTTTAATTTACACATGCTAAAGAAGTATCTTATATAATCTTAATTTATGTATCACTAGGCCAAACTTAAGACGAGTTCAGAATTTTCATATGTATTGGATGCTTAAGTTTACAATTTACCATGTGTAATTGGTTCTCAATTGACTCAAATAATTTTCTGAAAAATTAATAAAATAAAGCATCATTGCTGTAGTATACTATAGCTATTGAGTTTTTGACTCTTCATTGATGCTTTCCAAGAGTCATTCTTAGCCCACCAAGTGGAAGAGTACAATCTTTTTTTTTTTTTTTAAAAAATTGTTATTTATTTATTCTTAGGGAAGAAAGGAAGAGTATTAATTGTATTATTTATCTTTTTAACGTTTTTTTTTATAGGAATCTTTTTAATGTTTTACCTTATGGAATAAAGGCGTAATGTGGGATTGGCTTGGCCTATGCCGGACTTTAACTTCATTACTAAGAAAGTCTAGAACTTTTTTATTTTATTTTATTTTTTTTAATTACGAAAATAAAAGTCTCAAACACATGCACTCA
This sequence comes from Trema orientale, assembly GCA_002914845.1. NCBI lineage: Eukaryota > Viridiplantae > Streptophyta > Magnoliopsida > Rosales > Cannabaceae > Trema > Trema orientale. Next base: position 44,263 of record JXTC01000054.1, on the reverse strand, counting down.
ACCCATTTTTTCCATAGACAACATAAAAAGTTTCCCCTTTTGTTTTCTCCTCTTTTTATTTTTTATTCTTTTATTTTGTTTGTCCAAAGCAAATTATTTGTATCTTGGAACTTGGATAGTTGGATTATAAGCTTTAAATTTGTCACATTTAAAGTTGGAAATAACCAGGAGCTTACGAATATAATCCAATTATTATACTTCCATTTTTCATAAAAGAAATATACTTACCTTTTAATGTGTCGTAAAATGTTTGAGTAGGATTTTCTAGATACCATGACCCAATCCACACTGAATTGTACAGTACAGACTTAAGTGCTAAGAATTGTCAATGACAAGTGTAATAATCTCTTACACTGGATTTTTGGTATTTTTTCCTTTTTGTCATTTATTTATTTATTTTAGCAAAATATCAAGATAAACTAAAGAAAATAAACAAAGAAGAAAAGTGATACTAATTTATCTTATCTAGTTAGTCAGAGTAGATAATAGGGTCCATATAAACATATAATGGGCTAAATTATAATTTTACCATCTATAATTGATTTAGAATGGATTTATCATGGTATTTTAAACTTTATGATTTTCCAGAATTTGAACACTCGCCAGCTTTGTAGCTCATATAGTCATATATTAATCTTTTATTTTTTTTTCATGCTAGATTATTAATTGACTTTTTATTTGGTATTAGAAAAATACTTTGTTGTTTAAAAAAAAAAGATAAATACTTGGAGAATCACTTGGTGGCAGTAGTTATTCAAATAAAAATTCATTTAATGATGATTTTACAATTGGAAAAAGAAACACCTCGAAAACAAATAATAATAACAATATGTAATACTGAGCCTGAGCCGTAATAATCGAAAAATATAGCCTTTCACAAAGAAAAAAAAACACTAAAAAAAATAAAAAAATAACAATATAACATTATTATTATTATTATTATTATCAATTTTTAATTTATTAATGTTACATTTTTATTCTCAAAATCCAATTTTATCATATATATATGTATATATATTTCCGTGTGCGTTTTTATATCTGGCCAGTATATATATACGAGGCACTCTAGCTTCTCCTGAGTTAGAATTCTATTCTCTCTCTCTAAACTCTTTTCTCTCTTTCTCTCTCTCTCTGGGGTCTCTGCTTGGGTCTCTCCGTGGTGATCCCATCAAAACCCTAATCTTTAATCACTGAAACCAGAAATCGATACTCTTCTCCATCCCCAATCCAATTCGACGATCGGATCAATATTTCTCAATTCACAGAACCCTACTTCGCTTTCGTCAATTTCATTACTTTCGTATCCCAATTTTCCATTTCTTTAGAAACCTACTTCACTCACTCTCTGCCCTTGGCGCAAATTCTCGTCGGTTTTGGGGATTGATCGATTCTCCATTGCATTCCTTTTCGTGCAAATGCGATTTGTTTCGACATGAAATTGAAGCGTAGGAGGGCACTTGAAGTGGTTAGTGTGTTGTAATAATTGTTTTGATCATATGTGTATATGCATGTTTGGGTGTGTATGATTTCATTAGCCCTTTTCTGATTGTAATTTGATTAGGTTTATGGTTTTTTTTTTTTTTTAAATTATCATTTTTAATTGCATGAGTATGTATTTTCAGTTTAATTCGTGTTTTTCATCGGCGATGATCATTATAAAAATTTGATTTTGGCACTAGTTTATGAAGGGCCATAATTGAATAAAATGACTGTATATCACTGGAGCATCGGTGCTGTAACGATTGAATAAAATGAGCATAAGTTCAAGTTGGGTTTTTTTTTTTTTTTAAATAAATATCCTTAATAAACTATTAACTATAGGAAATAATGCTGAATACTTAAGCTCGTTGTTTCTTACGGCGGGCCATTATATATCTAGGAGGTTTGATTCGCGGTTTGGTTCGTGGATAACGGGAAATGGGCCAAAGAATATAGTTCATAGGATTATGCACTTATTTGAGTTGATATTCTATGATAGGAGATTACTTATTTGTGTAAAACAAGCCCTTTTTTTTTTTGTGTGATATCGTATTTGTAGAAACTAACAATAATTTATTTCTGGAATTAATAATTTGAACAGGGAAAGATTAATGAGCAAGAGATATGGGAAGATTAATAACAAGATGTCTTAAGTATGAACTATTAAGAACAAACACATAGATGGTACATTTTAACATAACCTTACGCCTTTAGGTTGCCTTTAAATAGTTTTGGAAGCTGCTAAGGATAGAGGTTTAAGTTGGACTGAGCTGGTTTAGGCAAAGCTAGGGCTCACCATTCATTATATCTACAATCAAGCCAATTGTGGCTCAACATGATGAAACTCAAGTCATACTGTTTAGGCATGAGCATTATTAAGTCTGTAGCGTGGTAGGCTAGCTAAGTAATCCTTATGTGACTGCACAACATGAGTACATATTGGTCCAACGTAGCATGAACATGGAGATAATGTTGGTTCCAGCATGGGTTATTTGTAATTGTTTGTATGTTATAATTTATTTGCGTTTAACATTTATATTTTTGGGGTGTCTATTAGTGTAAATAAGGCTATTACATTGTCGTAATTAAAAAAGAGTTTTTTTTTTTTAAACACAGTTAGAATTAATTTTTAATGCCTTTTTGAACACAAGATAAGCATGTTACTGGTGAAACAATAAATAGTGTGGAATAAGTATTTATGATATAGGAATCGCTGTTTATATGTTATTCTATTTTTCCTTCCCTGGCTGAGATAAATGTTATTACATTCAGACTTTTATTATTTCCCTTAGCAAGACCAAATATACATTTTTGCAAAATAAGATTCACTACAAACACGATCTAAAGCAAAAGGGAAGCATGAATTGGCCAGTGTTGACATGGTGCAAAGCTTGGAAATTGACATAATCTTCAACTACTGGGGCATATGCCCTTTTTAATTGTAGCAGCTAAACATGCTTGCGCCGAAAATTAAATGAATTGGGGTAGCACATGATCCATTATACTACCTCTTATGAAAAAAAGAAGAAAGACATGAATTTTGTGTTTTGCTGCTAACTAAATTTCATGAGATGGTGATTAGTATAGTTTATTTACTACATAACTGATTGAAATTGGATGTCATGATCTCCTGCCAGACGGAATAAATTCTTCTCTTCAAATGTTTGTCACTAATGTGTATAAAAATAACAATATATCTGTAACCTGAGACTTTATATGTTGATTCTTCATTTCTTATGTATTATTCGATGCAAATATTTTATGTGGGACTTGATATTCTGGTGCTAGGATACATATTTTTTGGTGACATTCTGAAGTTCATAAATAACTTTGTTTTTTTCTTGGTTGTCTTTCAGCCTCCAAAAATCAAATCTTTCATTAATAGTGTCACTGCTGTGCCACTTGAGAATATAGAAGCAACCCTAAGGGGTTTTGTTTGGGAGTTTGATAAGGTGCATTTTATAGCCTTCATCCCTTAAATTTTCATGTTTCTAATTCTATTTGGTTTGACTTATGTGTTTTTTTCTGGGTGCAGGGAGATTTCCATCATTGGGTTGATCTTTTTAATCATTTTGATTCATTTTTTGAGAAACACATTAAATCGAGGAAAGATTTGCAGATTCAGGATGATTTCCTCGATTCAGATCCTCCCTTTCCTAAAGAAGCTGTTCTTCAAATTCTTCGTGTTATAAGAATAATTTTGGAGAATTGCACGAATAAGCACTTCTACAGTACTTATGAGGTATATTTTCATCCTTTTCCCATTTCATGATTTCCTTTTCCCAATATTAGTTTTAGTTGAGTGTATGTTGTGTGCGAAGTTCATATTATGTTAGGCTGTTTTAGGCTTGTAGTTCTGATTGTTGTTGCTGTTTTTAGTGTAAGTACATAAAAATGCTTCCCCTAACTGAAACCATTGTGTTGATGTGTTCAGAAAAAAAAAATTGTACTACTGTAAACAGTGACAATATTTGCCACTATTTTTAGTTTGGTAGTATGAATCTGTTGTTGTGTATATATTGCATTGTTGGATATTCAATTTATCATTTAGCTATCATGTTTCCTTCTATCTTTTTCTGCTGTTCTAATTTTTACGCGTTTGGTTATGTTTTCTCTGTTGTTGCAGCAGCATCTTTCATCTCTTCTTGCTTGCACCGATGCTGATGTGGTTGAGGCTTGCTTGCAAACTTTGGCTGCATTTTTGAAGAAAACAATTGGGAAGTACTCTATTAGAGATGCTACCCTGAATTCAAAGTTGTATGCGCTTGCACAAGGATGGGGAGGAAAGGATGAGGGTCTTGGATTAATTGCTTGTGCTGTACAGAAGGACTGTGATCTGGTTACTCAAGAGTTAGGTTGCACCCTCCATTTTGAGTTTTATGCACTTAATGACGCATCAAACGAAAATTCAGCCTCACAACATCCAGGTTTACAAATAATTCATATACCCAATGTCAATAATCGGCCAGAGACTGATCTTGAGCTTTTGAGCAAGTTAGTTGCAGAGTACAAAGTGCCCACTTCTTTAAGGTTTTCTCTATTGACAAGGTTGCGTTTCGCTAAGGCTTTTGGCTCTTTAGCTTCTCGCCAGCAGTATGCATGCATTCGCTTGTATGCCTTCATAGTTCTTGTTCAAGCAGTGGGTGATGCTGAGGACCTGGTTTCATTCTTTAATACAGAACCTGAGTTTGTCAATGAATTGGTCTCTTTGTTGAGCTATGAAGATGCAGTTCCTGAGAAAATTCGAATTCTGTGTCTTCTTTCTTTGGTTGCTCTTTGTCAAGATCGAACCCGACAGCCCACTGTGTTAACTGCTGTGACATCTGGTGGTCACCGCGGCATACTATCAAGCCTAATGCAGAAGGCCATTGATTCTGTCACTAGTGATACTTCTAAATGGTCTATTGTTTTTGCTGAGGCACTATTGTCTCTTGTTACAGTTCTGGTTTCATCATCATCAGGTTGTTCAGCCATGCGTGAAGCAGGATTTATTCCTACTCTTCTGCCTCTGCTTAAAGATACAAACCCACAACACTTGCATCTGGTTAGTACTGCTGTGCATATTTTGGAAGCTTTTATGGATTACAGTAATCCTGCTGCCGCATTGTTCAGAGATTTGGGAGGTTTAGATGATACCATTTCTCGCCTGAAGGTGGAAGTTTCTTATGTGGAGAATGGCTCAAAGCAGCTAGATGAAGATTCTGGTAGTAGTGGGAGCAGTGTGCAATTAATCCCAGGTGCCTCCACTGAGCTAGATGATATGCAGCCTCTCTATTCTGAAGCATTGGTTTCATACCACAGGCGTTTACTAATGAAAGCTTTACTACGTGCTATATCCCTTGGAACTTATGCCCCTGGAAATACTACTCGTGTCTATGGCTCTGAGGAGAGCTTGTTACCACATTGCTTATGCATAATTTTTAAGAGGGCAAAAGATTTTGGTGGAGGAGTTTTTTCACTTGCTGCTACCGTTATGAGTGATTTAATTCACAAGGATCCTACCTGTTTTCCTGTCCTTGATGCAGCAGGTCTTCCTTCAGCCTTTTTAGATGCTATAATGGATGGTGTTCTCTGTTCTACAGAAGCCATAACCTGCATACCACAGTGTTTAGATGCCCTTTGCATAAATAACAATAATCTTCAGGCTGTGAAAGATCGCAATGCTTTAAGGTGCTTTGTGAAGATTTTCACTTCCAGAACCTATTTACGGGCCCTCACCAGTGATACTCCCGGTTCGTTATCTAGTGGATTGGATGAACTGATGCGCCATGCTTCTTCATTGCGTGGACCTGGGGTGGAAATGTTGATTGAGATCTTAAATGCTATTTCGAAATTGGGAAATGGGGTTGATGTTTCTTACTTGTCAAGTGATCCATCATGTTCTGCTCCTGTTCCCATGGAAACTGATGGAGATGAGAGAAACTTGGTTCTTTCAGACGATAAGGAATCATCGTCCAAGATGGATGGTTCAGAACAGACTACTGAATCATCTTCTGATTCTTCACAAGGGAATGTTGAATCATTCCTTCCTGACTGTGTAAGTAATGCTGCACGCCTTCTTGAAACGATACTTCAAAATGCTGACACATGTCGCATATTCATTGAGAAGAAGGGTGTAGAAGCTGTTCTGCAGCTATTTACTTTGCCTTTGATGCCTCTGTCAGTGTCTGTTGGTCAGAGTATTTCTGTTGCATTTAAGAACTTCTCACAACAACACTCAGCTTCTCTGGCTCGGGCAGTATGCTCATTTTTGAGAGAGTATCTGAAGTCAACAAATGAACTTTTAGTGTCTGTTGGGGGGACTCGGCTTTCTTCAGTTGAATCTGCAAAACAAACAAAGGTTTTAAGAAGTCTTTCTAGTCTTGAAAGTATTCTGTCTCTGTCTAACTTTTTGTTGAAGGGGACTACCACTGTGGTCTCTGAATTGGGCACTGCAGATGCTGATGTATTGAAAGAGCTAGGGAGCACGTACAGGGAAGTTGTTTGGCAAATTTCTTTGTGCAATGATCTCAAGTCTGATGAAAAGAACAATGTTGATCAAGAACCTGAGAATGTAGAGGCAGCTCCATCAAATGCTGCTGGAAGGGAGAGTGACGATGATGCTAATATTCCTGTTGTGAGATATATGAACCTGGTTTCTATGCGGAATGGTTCTCAGCCGTTGTGGGGCGGAGAAAGGGAATTTCTGTCAGTTTTTCGTTCTGGTGAAGGTGTACACCGTCGCAATCGGCATGGGTTGACTCGTATACGTGGTGGAAGGACAGGCCGTCACCTAGAGGCTTTAAACATTGATTCTGAAGCTGCTTCTAATATATCAGAAACCCCTTGTTCTCAGGATATAAAAAAGAAAAGTCCCGATGTTATATTGCTGGAAATTCTTAACAAGCTGGCTTCCACACTGCGTTCTTTCTTCACTGCTCTAGTCAAGGGTTTCACATCACCAAATCGTCGTAGAGCTGACTCAGGTTCTATGAGTGCTGCTTCAAAGACTCTTGGAACTGCCTTGGCCAAAGTTTTTCTTGAGGCGCTTAATTTTTCTGGTCATTCCACTTCAGCTGGGCTTGATACGTCACTATCTGTGAAATGTCGATTTCTTGGAAAGGTTGTGGATGACATGGCTGCTCTCACATTTGACAGTAGGCGCCGTACTTGTTATACTACAATGGTCAATAATTTTTATGTCCATGGTACCTTTAAGGAACTGCTTACAACATTTGAAGCTACTAGCCAGTTATTATGGAATTTACCCCTTTCTATGCCAACATCTGGAAGCAATAAGGAAAAGACAGGTGAAGGAAGTCAAATATCCCACAGTACATGGCTGCTTGACACTTTACAGAACTATTGCAGAGTGCTCGAGTATTTTGTAAATTCTTCATTGCTTTTATCTCCAACGTCTGCATCCCAGGCACAGCTGCTTGTTCAGCCAGTTGCAGTTGGACTGTCAATTGGGCTTTTTCCTGTACCAAGGGACCCAGAAGTTTTTGTTCGTATGCTGCAATCTCAGGTTCTAGATGTGATACTCCCCGTGTGGAACAACCCCATGTTCCCTAATTGTAGTCCGGGTTTTATTGCTTCCATTGTTTCACTTGTTACACATGTATATTCTGGTGTTGGAGACGTAAAGCGGAATCGCAATGGGCTTGGTGGAAATGCAAACCAACGCTTCATGCCCCCACCACTTGATGAAGCTACAATTGCCACAATTGTTGAAATGGGCTTTTCAAGGGCCAGGGCAGAGGAAGCACTTAGGCGGGTGGAAACAAATAGTGTTGAAATGGCTATGGAGTGGCTTTTCAGTCACCCCGAGGATCCTGTTCTGGAGGATGATGATCTGGCTCGAGCACTTGCTCTTTCGCTTGGTAATTCATCTGAAACATCCAAAGTTGACAGTGTTGACAAGTCTGTTGATGTCCTAGCAGAAGAGGGTAGTGTGAAAGCACCTCCAGTTGATGACATTCTTGCTGCATCAGTTAGGTTGTTTCAGAGTAGTGATACAATGGCATTTCCATTGACAGATTTGCTTGTGACTCTTTGCAACCGCAATAAAGGGGAAGACCGTCCAAAAGTTGCAGCTTATCTAGTTCAGCAACTAAAGCTTTGCCCCCTGGATTTTTCCAAGGATACCTGTGCATTGAGTATGCTATCGCATATAATAGCATTGCTTCTTTTTGAGGATGGAAGTATGAGAGAAATCGCTGCACATAATGGCATTGTATCTGCTGCAATAGAAATCTTGATGAGCTTTAAGGATAAAATTAAGGCTGGAAATGAAACTGCTATCCCTAAGTGTGTCAGTGCTTTACTACTTATATTGGATAACATGCTGCAGTCAAGGCCCAGAATCTCTTCTGACAGCACCGAAGGAGCTCATACAGGCACTGATTTATCTGGAGACCATGTTTCCTTGTCATTTACTACTGCTACAGAGAAAAAATCAATTTCAGATGACAATGAGAAAGAAGGAAGTACATCATTTGAAAATATTTTGGGTAAATCTACGGGGTATTTGACTGTTGAAGAGAGTCATAAGGTGCTCCTAGTTGCCTGTGACTTAATAAATCAGCATGTCCCAGCTGTTATTATGCAGGCTGTTTTGCAGTTGTGTGCTCGCTTGACAAAAACTCATGCTCTAGCTTTGCAGTTCCTTGAAAATGGAGGTCTTGCTGCTCTTTTTAGTCTTCCAAGAAGTTGCTTTTTCCCTGGATATGACACTGTTGCTTCTGCTATTGTTCGACATCTCCTTGAAGATCCGCAAACATTGCAAACAGCAATGGAATGGGAGATACGACAAACCTTGACTGGTAACCGACATTCTGGGCGTGTATCTGCAAGAACCTTTTTGACATCAATGGCGCCAGTTATCTCTAGAGATCCTGCAGTTTTCCTTAAAGCTGCTGCTGCAGTTTGTCAGTTGGAAATGTCAGGAGGTAGGGCTGTTGTTGTGTTATCAAAGGAGAAGGATAAGGAAAAGGATAAACCAAAAGCAATGGGTGTTGAAGCTGGATTATCTTCTAATGATTGTGTTAGGATTTCTGAAAATAAGATGAATGATGGATCAGGTAAATGCTCCAAAGGACATAAAAAGATACCAGCTAATCTTACTCAAGTAATTGATCAGCTTCTTGAGATAGTGTTGAAATTTCCTTCACCGAAAAATCAGGAAGAATGTATGAGTAACTCATCTTTTATGGAGGTTGATGGACCTGCTTCCAAGGTAAAGGGTAAATCGAAGGTTGATGAGACAAGGAAATCGGAGTCTGAATCTGAAAGGTCTGCTGGTCTGGCTAAGGTGACTTTTGTTCTCAAGTTATTGAGTGATATTCTTCTAATGTATGTACATGCAGTTGGGGTTATTCTTAAACGAGATTTGGAGATGTCCCAGCTCCGGGCATCTAATCAACCAGATAGTCATGGACAAGGTGGGATAATTCATCATGTCCTACATCGCTTGCTTCCTCTCACCATCGATAAGTCTGCTGGACCTGATGATTGGAGAGACAAGTTGTCTGAGAAAGCTTCTTGGTTTTTGGTAGTTCTTTCTGGTCGTTCTGGTGAAGGACGAAGACGGGTAATTAATGAACTTGTGAAAGCTTTATCCTCATTCTCAATGTTGGAGAGTAATTCCACAAAGAGCGTTTTATTGCCAGATAAAAGAGTTTATGCTTTTATTGATCTGGTATATTCTATTTTGTCAAAAAATTCTTCCTCCAGTAACTCACCTGGTTCTGGGTGTTCACCGGACATTGCAAAGAGTATGATCGATGGAGGAATGGTTCAATGTCTAACTAGCATTCTTCAGGTGATTGATTTGGACCATCCTGATGCTCCCAAAGCTGTCAATCTCATTCTCAAGGCTTTAGAAAGCTTAACAAGGGCTGCCAATGCTAGTGATCAAGTTTTAAAATCTGATGGGGTGAATAAGAAAAAGTCCACAGGGTTGAATGGGAGATTTGATGAGCAGCTAACTGCACCATCAGGTCAGAATGTGGAACATAATCTTAATGCAAGCAATGAACAACAGGTCAGAGATGTAGTTGAAAATGAGCAACAGACTCAAAACACTTCTCAAGGTGAAGGTGACCGTCATGTAAATCCAGATCAGTCTGGGGAACAAGAAATGAGGATAGAAGTTGAAGAACCAGTTTCTGCCAACCAACAAGTGGAGCTAGGGATGGATTTTATGCGTGAAGAGATAGAAGAAGGTAACATTTTACCAAATGCAGATCAAATAGAGATGACTTTTCGTGTTGAGAACAGGGCAGATGATGAAATGGGTGATGAAGATGATGACATGGGGGATGAAGGTGAGGATGATGAGGATGATGATGAAGGGGACGAAGACGAGGATATAGTGGAAGATGGTGGTGGCCTGCTGTCACTGGCTGATACTGATGGGGAAGACCATGAGGATACTGGATTGGGAGATGACTACAATGACGAGATGATTGATGAAGATGATGATGATTTCCATGAGAACCGTGTCATAGAGGTTAGGTGGAGAGAAGCCCTTGATGGGCTTGATCATTTGCAGGTACTAGGGCAACCTGGAGCTGCAAGTGGTCTCATTGATGTAGCAGCTGAACCTTTTGAAGGAGTTAACGTAGATGACCTGTTTGGTCTTAGAAGGCCTCTAGGTTTTGAACATCGCCGTCAGACAGGTAGATCTTCCTTTGAGCGATCTGGTACAGAAAATGGCTTTCAACATCCTCTCCTGTCACGACCATCCCAATCTGGGGATCTGGTCTCAATGTGGTCAGCAGGTGCAAATCCATCCCGTGATTTGGAAGCTCTTTCATCAGGAAGCTTCGATGTAGCTCATTTCTACATGTTTGATGCCCCTGTTCTTCCATTTGATCATGTCCCAAGCAGCCTCCTCGGTGACCGTTTGGGGCGTGGTGCTGCACCACCACCTTTGACTGATTATTCTGTAGGTATGGACTCGTTGCAGTTACCTGGACGAAGAGGGCCAGGTGATGGTCGGTGGACTGATGATGGCCAGCCCCAAGCGAGTGCTAGTGCCGCTGTCATTGCACAAGCAGTGGAGGAGCAGTTCATATCCCACATGCGCAGTATTGCTCCTGCTGATACTTCTGATGAAAGGCAAACGGCCCAGGTTTCGGCAGGTTTGGAGAAACAATCAGATGCCCCTTCATCAAACGACAGTCAAGTAGCAGTTGAGCGTGAAAACAGCAGCAGCCAACAAAGCGAAGGGCAGCATCAAGACAGTGGTGATCAAACCACACATGACCTACTAACTTCAGTGGCTGAAAATGATCACTGTGAACAAGTCAATTCAGAATCTGTTAGTGAAATTGCAGGGGAATGTCAACATGCTCCTGAGCCTATGTTGATTCAGCCATCTTCTCTGAATGGTACACCAAATAGTCATGATAGTATGGAACTTGGTGAAGGGAACACTGCTGTTAGTGAACAAGTGGCAACAGTTCCTGAGTTTGCGAACTTGTCTACAGAAATTGGTGCTGATCTACGACCTGGAGGGAGTTCTGATGCGTCTTTAAATTCCCAGGATGTTCCAGTGCAGGCTGTGGGTTGTGATACGTCTTCGAGATCAGATGGTCAGGCTAATTTTTCAGTAGATTCTGGTTCAGATCTGCCTAATCCATGCGACTACAACACTTCTTTACTGCCACATAATGTTGATGTTGATATGAATAGTACTGATGCTGATAGAAATCAAAATGGTGAAGCCATGCCTCCTCCTCAGCATGGTACAGCTGAGCCATCAACAGTGCAGAACTCGCTTGTTACTCCCGAAACTAATGAGGCGGACCTACCTAACATTAGTAATGAGGCTGCTGGTGCGAATGCAATTGATCCCACGTTCCTTGAGGCGCTACCTGAAGATTTGCGAGCAGAAGTTCTAGCTTCCCAGCAAGCTCAACCTGTTCAACCTCCATCTTATGCACCTCCTTCTGCAGATGATATAGATCCCGAGTTTTTGGCTGCTCTTCCTCCAGATATCCAAGCTGAAGTTTTGGCCCAGCAACGAGCACAAAGGATTGCACAACAGGCTGAAGGACAACCAGTTGACATGGACAATGCTTCTATAATTGCCACTTTTCCTGCTGATCTACGTGAAGAGGTTTGCGTCTACAACTTTTCTTATTGAGTTCTTTTTTCTTCTTCTTGGACCATGGTTTTATTATCGCAGTCTTCTTGCCACTTTTCCTGTTGATTCATGTAAGCATTTGCTACTTTTCTTCTATTTTTATTCTTCTATTCCACCTCTTCTCTTCTTCTTTTCCTGCTGATATGTATGCATCTGCAGCTTTTATTTTTCTATTTTGTTCTTCTGCTCTGCTTCTTCTATTTTTAATTTTCTTTACTTCTGGTCTTCTTCAATTTTTTTTTTCCCTACTTTCTTCTATTTTTATTTTTGTTTTAGCGGAGGTCCTTGTCCCTGTCTCTTACTTTGTTGGGATGGAGATTCTCTTATTCTGTTTGGCTCTTATGTTGTCGGATGCAGGGTTCTTTTTGACATTTCATGTAATTTTTTCCCTGTTTATGCGGCTATGTAAATTTTTTTGGAATGGTCTCTCTCTCTCTCTCTCTCCTCTGGAGGGCTGGATGGTTGATCTTTTTGATATTTTTGTATAATTTTTTATTTTCTGTTTTTGCAATGGCTTCCTTGTTCTTCTTTTATTTCATTAATGGATAGTGTATTTCTTTTTTTTTTTTTTTTATAAGAATCCATGAATTGTAATAACTGTGACTGATTCATGTAAGAATTCCGTCTACTGCTTTTCCAGGTACTTCTGACCTCTTCAGAAGCAGTCTTGTCTGCATTGCCTTCTCCTCTACTTGCTGAAGCCCAAATGCTTAGAGATCGAGCAATGAGTCATTATCAAGCTCGTAGCCTTTTTGGAAGCAGCCATAGAATAAATAATCGAAGAAATGGATTAGGTTTTGACCGACAAACAGTAATAGATAGGGGTGTTGGAGTTACGATTGGCCGAAGAGCAGTTTCTGCTGTCACAGACGGCTTGAAGGGGAAGGAGATTGAAGGCGAGCCACTTCTAGATGCAAATGCCTTGAAAGCCTTGATCAGGCTTCTAAGATTAGCACAGGTATGTATTTTGGTTAATTGGATAATGTAGCTTGCAAGCTGGAAAGTGTTTGTGTTTCACTACAGCTTAAATTTAACATTTATGTATTGAAAAGTTTGAAAATGACAACTGAAGGACTTGTTGACCTCTACTAAGTTGCCATGGTTTATATTGTATGCTTATACTTTATGTGGTCTACCTCAGAATGTAACCTTTAGAATGATAGGTAAATTTGTTTTCAGAAAGTCAAAGTTATGGCATTTCAAAATCAAATTTGAACATGTATACCTTTTTATTCCTGAGAGTCTCCTGGAGTCTAATTTTACTTAGAAATGAACACACATAATCAGAAAGATCCACATTCATGCATCTTAGATGGTATCATTATCAGAAAGATGCCCATTCATGCGTTCTTGGATATATTTCTATAGATAAATGGCACATGTATTTGTGCGCACACCAGCTTGTCTAAAAGTATCAAAATGGTCTGCTGATCTGGTTTTGTATTGTTTTATTAGCCTCTGGGTAAAGGCCTTCTGCAGAGACTCTTGTTAAACCTATGTGCACATAGCTTTACAAGGGCAATTCTTCTCCACCTTTTGCTCGACATGATCAAGCCAGAGACTGAGGGCTCAATCAGTGAATTAGCAACAATTAATTCTCAAAGGCTTTATGGTTGTCATTCAAATGTTGTTTATGGTCGATCTCAATTATTGGATGGTAATACTTATATTCGATTCGGCCAAGGTCTTTTCATTCTCTGTTTGTTTGTAATTTTGGATCAATTAATTTCTTATTGCTTCATCACTTTCCCCCTCGACAGGTCTTCCTCCCTTGGTGTTGCAACGGATTCTCGAGATTTTGACTTATTTGGCCACAAATCATCCACCTGTTGCCAATATGTTATTTTACTTTGATCGTTTAAATGTCTCAGAAGCATTAAGTGCTGCAAATATGGAAAACAAGAAGGGCAAAGGAAAGGAGAAAATTGAGGAAGGAGGGGTTTCCATGAAGTCTCTTGAAAACATTCAGGATGGTGATATTCCGTTGATATTGTTCTTGAAGCTCTTGAACCAACCTCTTTTTCTGCACAGCACTACTCATCTGGAGCAGGTAGAATAGACTTTTAGTGTTATTATAATTGTGTTTGGATATGCTGTTTAGGGAGTGGTCGGTCAGGTGGTCATAACCTTTATTTTTTCATCCAGCTGAAATTATGTCAGCCACTCTTGATAATATGTTTTACATTTTGAAATATTCCAACTGCTGATTCATTGTAGTGAAGTTAATCTGTATTCTCACAGCCCATTCTTAATGACCAATGTTTAATTACTACTTTTCAGTTTTGGGGAAGTCTAGAAAATAATCATGTTGGGTGTGGTAGTGAACTATATCTATTGCTGATAATTTTCTAGTTGGTTGGGCCAGAACTTGCTGCTATTTAATTGCACACATAGAGCACAATCTCATATGTATAATTTCTGTGTCTGTTATTTGTGCAGGTCATAGTCCTGCTACAAGCGGTTGTTGATGATGCAGCAACAAAATTAGAGTGTCAATCTAAATTGGACAAGGAAAGTCAAACTTCTGAAAGTTTGGCCACAAATGAACTTTCTGAACATGTTAAAAAAGATCCTGCTGTCTCAGAGCCGGAGTCCAATCCGGAAGATAAACGTGTTGGTGCTGAATCATCTTCATCAGGTGGAAAGAAGAGTATTGACATCCATAATATCTTCTTGCAGCTGCCACAATCTGATCTACGCAATCTTTGCAGTCTTCTTGGTCGTGAGGGGTACTATTTATGTTTCTTTTACTGTGGGTTGTATGATTCTTATATCTGGATGCTTTAAAAGTTCCTAGTACTAATGTTTGAGTTATAACAAACCCAATCTTCTGTTATCTTTTGCTCCGTAATCTGGTACTTGCATTTTCTTCTGGCACATATCTCGATTATTTCTGTTCTCTCTTTCTCTTTGTTTTCCCTGCTTATTTTTAGTGTTCGGATGTAATCGAGTGTGTAACACATTCTGCATTTACTTGATTAGGCTCTCGGATAAAGTTTATAAGCTTGCTGGTGAGGTGCTGACAAAGTTGGCATCAGTTGCTGTGCCCCATCGGAAGTTCTTTACTACAGAGCTTTCTGAATTAGCTCATGGTTTGAGCAGTTCGGCTGTCAGTGAGCTTGTCACACTTCGTAATACACAGATGCTTGGATTGAGTGCTTGTTCCATGGCTGGAGCTGCAATTTTACGTGTTTTACAAGCACTTAGCTCACTCACTATGCCTAGTGGAAACGAGAATTCAGGAGTGGAAGGTGATGGGGAGCAGCAGGAGGAGCATGCCATGATGTGGAAGTTAAATATAGCGCTTGAACCTTTGTGGCAAGAGTTGAGTGAGTGTATAAGTGCGACTGAGGTGCAGCTGGGTCAGAATTCCCTCTGTCCGCCCATGTCAAATATAAATGCTGGGGAGCATGTGCAGGGGTCCTCTTCCTCTTCTCCGCTCCCACCTGGAACTCAGAGACTTCTGCCTTTTATTGAGGCATTCTTTGTTTTGTGTGAAAAACTTCAAGCAAACCAGTCTGTTTCCCTGCAAGATCAGGATGTGACTGCAAGAGAAGTCAAGGAGTCAGCTGGAACCTCAGACACGCCAACTTTTGTAAGCAGTGGGGATCTTCAAAGAAAGCATGATGGGACCGTCACATTTACGAAGTTTGCTGAGAAGCATCGACGACTTCTAAATGCCTTTATTAGACAGAACCCAAGTTTAGTGGAGAAATCACTTTCAATGATGTTAAAGGCACCAAGGCTAATTGATTTTGACAATAAAAGAGCATATTTCCGCTCGAGTATTAGGCATCAGCATGAGGCGCACCTCTCTGGCCCTCTGAGGATAAGTGTTCGGAGGGCTTATGTTTTGGAGGACTCTTACAATCAGTTGCGTATGCGTCCGAATCAGGACCTGAAGGGACGACTTAATGTGCAATTTCAAGGTGAAGAGGGTATTGATGCTGGTGGTCTGACAAGAGAATGGTATCAATTGTTATCAAGGGTTATATTCGATAAGGGAGCTTTGCTTTTCACCACAGTGGGGAATAATGCAACTTTCCAGCCGAATCCTAATTCTGTCTACCAGACAGAACATCTTTCTTACTTCAAGTTTGTGGGCCGTGTGGTAATTCTCTTTATTATTGTGTTTCTGAGTCTGAGGCTTCTGTTTTTTTTTCTTACGTTGTATTTTTCAATGTATATTATTGAATCATATACTGAGTTTGTGTTTTGGTTATTAATGCAGGTTGCAAAGGCACTTTTTGATGGGCAACTGCTGGATGTCTATTTCACTCGATCTTTCTATAAACACATACTTGGTGTGAAGGTGACTTACCATGATATAGAAGCTGTTGATCCTGATTACTACAAGAATTTGAAGTGGATGTTGGAGGTTAGTAGATTTTCAAACGGATAGTTACATAATATTGGTTTCAGATTTTTATTATTTATTTATTTTTTTTGGGTGGGGGGCGGGGAGGGGAAGATGGTCCAAGAGTGGGCTAGGGTCAGGTCTAGCATCAAATCTGTTGTTTCATTGATATATTTATATTCATACATAACATGTAACTTTTGTGTCTGAGTAAAGTTCTGTTCTTTTTTTGTTTCTGTTTTTTAAAAATGAATTGATACATTTTTTGCTTCTTTACATGTGCCAGAATGATGTTAGTGACATTCTTGACCTGACTTTTAGCATGGATGCTGACGAAGAAAAACACATTCTTTATGAGAAAAATCAGGTACATGTGTGTTAAAAGTTCATTTATTGCAGTTATTGTCTTATTTTCTGAGTAATTTTTGTTTGAATTAAACTTCCAATAATTACCATTTTTTGACGTGATACTGAAAATTTTCAAGTTTTTGGAATATGACTAATATCAACTTATGTTGTGGTATGGTATTTCCCTGGTTTTACCTTGAAATAGGTCACTGATTATGAACTCAAACCTGGAGGAAGAAACATAAGGGTCACAGAGGAAACCAAGCATGAGTATGTGGATCTTGTTGCCGATCACATATTGACAAATGCTATTCGTCCTCAAATTAATGCCTTTTTAGAAGGTTTCACTGAATTGGTACCGCGGGAGCTTATCTCTATATTCAATGACAAAGAACTAGAGCTACTTATCAGTGGTCTTCCAGAAATTGATTGTGAGTTGGATTTTGATGAGCATTTTATCGTATGTCTTTTTGCAACTCTGCTTTTGCATCTCTTGTGGTAGTATCTAAATGGCCTTTGGTCCTTACAGTGGATGATTTGAAGGCCAACACAGAGTATACTGGTTATACAGCAGCATCGAGTGTTGTTCAATGGTTTTGGGAGGTAGTGAAAGGTTTTAACAAGGAAGATATGGCAAGACTGCTACAATTTGTTACTGGAACATCAAAGGTTATTTAATGCACTAAGCAAACCTTTTATCTAATTTTTCATTTGTTCATTACTGCATTTGTGTGTTTCTCTTTTATTGTCCCCCACTCGTCTCTCTCATCAAATATTAGAATATCATTGGATATGTTGTAATTGACTTTTATTCTGAAAAACATTTATTTTCTTGGGTCATTTTCAGGTTCCTTTAGAGGGTTTCAAGGCTTTGCAAGGTATTTCTGGTCCTCAGAGGTTTCAGATTCACAAGGCATATGGTGCTCCTGACCGGCTTCCCTCTGCTCATACATGGTTAGTGTATCATAATTGATATTTGGAACATCATGGGATGATTATTTGGAATAATTTCTGCTTGTAGGGTTTGATGTCACTAAGGCATTTCCCTTTTTCAGCTTTAATCAACTAGACCTTCCCGAGTATACCTCAAAGGATCAGCTACATGAACGGTTGCTGCTTGCCATTCACGAAGCTAGTGAAGGGTTTGGCTTTGGTTAACTGTAATTTCTCGTTTATATTGTTGGCCCAGCAAACCTGCAATCTGCTTTAAAGTTGCCATGTACATGTAAGTGGGACAACCCTTAATTCTTTGTTTTTCTTTTTATTTGGCTTGTTTCTTATATTTGGTTTATTTTTTAGTTTTTCTTTCAATTTAAACACTAAAAAAGAGTACTTTTTTTTTTTTAGTGCGAGGTAGCAAAATTCAATATTTTGATGAAATCTGAGTGGGTTAACTCCATAGAAGATTTGTGACTTCTCTATATGTCCTATACATATTTGTTCTTTCACCATTGTTTTCCGTTTCTTCAACTCCTATTTCTTTTGCAGATAGAACAGCTGGTCTCGGAACGGGGTATTTTAGATGTTCCCCGTTGTCAAAATCTGTACTGAATGGATTCTTGGGATGCTGGAAAACTGCGCTTTTTGTAGACAGTTTATATTTTTCCTTTTGAAGAAAGGGGTTGCTTCTTGGTAGCAAATGGCTCGAGGATATATTCATTTTCGACTTCCTTGCCATCTCAACGATTTGAGGGTCATAGAAAATTAACAATTTGTGGGGAACAATTAAGATTATACTATACTGTTCATATTAGATTTAGTAGTTATCTTGTTCTGTGTTCCAGTCAGCATGGCCAAACTGCCTTATTTCTCAGTTTTGTTTTTAGAATGTATATGCAATATTCTACAATTATTCTCACTTCTACCTCATGAATATTTATTGAATATTGGCGTGAGAAAGAATCTCTCTCTAGACACACACACACATATATATATATGTATTACCATTTTTTTACTATATATATCGCGATAAATGGTTTTTGGTTCTGGACCACTTAATCAGTTACTTATTTTCTTAATTATCATCAGCTGGTGGAGGTACAGCGTTCTAACAATTTGTAATTCATATTATACCATTGCTGCCAACCTACCTCTAAGACCCTTCGTACTAATTTGTGAAGTAATCGGTCTTTCTTCATTAAATCATAGTTGCTAGTTATTAGAAAGGAGAATGTTGAGCATAATAGTAATTGATGTGGGGACAAGGATCCATTAGTGAAAGATTGGACTGTCCTTGGCACATCTCTTCTTAAAAATATGTCAATTGGCATCAAAATGCACTATTAGTAGCAGTTTTTTCTGTAGCAGAAAAGATGGCTTCCTTGCAAGTTGTTTCCAAGGCTTTGATTGAATTATAGAAAAAAGATAGGATTAGGATTTTTAAAGTCATGTTAAGGAAATTCCCCTCTCCCTTGGTTGAAGAGGTAGATTCTTTTACCTCTTATGCGAGGGTCCTATACCAAAATGACCGAAAATTTAAGCAAATGTCTATTTCTCAAATGTTATAGCAAAATTTTCTGTATATATTTTTATACATAAGTGTAAAATATTATATACTATGCATAAAAATTTATATACTCAGTACATTAACTGAAATTGATAGATGAATATATCTACTAAGCGTAAAAATATATATTCTTAGACATTTAGCTATAAAATTTAAAAAGTGGACATCTACTTAAACAAATTTAAAATATTGCTCATCTACATAGGTGTTAATGACTGAGAAAACTATTGCAGCAATAAAGAATATATTTATATTTCTGATCATTGATTTTTGTCTAAAATCTAAATGCTTTTTTTTTTTTTTTTTCCTTTCCATGGGTAGAAACTACTAAGATGTCAAGATGAAGCTTTTAAAGATGACCAGTAATGTGCCTAATATGTTTTAGTTATTAAGGTGTTCTTTTGCTTGTTCCGTAAGAAAGGTTCAAATTTGCCAAGTGGTTTTTCAACGTAAGGCATTTAACTCCATGGTTTACAATTTCAGATGAAGTATTTTATTACATGTGTTTTTTCCTTGCATCGGGAATGAAATAACCACACACTTCCTAATTAGTTGTTTTATCTAGTTCTAGTAATGTTTGGATTAGGGAAGTTTCTAGTTGTATTGCTAGAATTGTAGCGAGTCAATAACAAGAATTTCCTCCTTTTTCTTAGAACTTGGTTTCCATACCATTAGAACTTGTTCAAGGGGCAAAAAAAAGGGGGAAATTTCTGCCAAAGAAAAAATGATTGATATTTGAACATGTAACATTATCAAGTGTAAACGAAATAAAGAAAGAAAGGGGGGAAAAAAAGAAAGAAGTCCTACCAAAAAAATTTACAGAACACAAAAATGATATGTTAAACTGAGATAGTTTTGGAGGAACAAACTTGCTACCAAAGAAAGAAGTTGGCCACTTTGGGAACCATATGAATGAAGTACTGTTTTTTTTTATTTACCTATTTTTTGATTGGCAACTTTAGTTTGTTTGTGATAATGGAGGCACAGGAACTATAGTCAAGGAATATGTCTAATGGGGTATCATAATATCATTTATTTAAGCTTTATCATTCTACAAAAAAATTAGCGTGGCAGACAGAATCTAGCAAGTTTAAAAGGGGCTGATAAACTTGCTATTATTGACTTTGTTATTAGTTATTGTTTATATTTTCCTCCATGATTGTTGCTTTAATGCTAATGCATTTGTGGATATGAGCCAGCAATATTTGCTTCTAGTTTTGCCAAGAAAAGATCGCAAAATTTGGTTTCTTTTGAAGTGATTTTATTTGCAGTTAGAGCTGATAATTGAACCTATAAAAAATGGAAAAAAAAAAAATGATAAGAGAAGAGTAAAAGCCACCAACTTGGTTGTTTAAAAGAACCATTTATAGGGACTTTTACACTTTTTAAGAAAAATTTGTCCTTTTGATCAATCTAAATATAGTAAGAAAAATTTGACACAATTTAGTGGCGTAAATTTTAAACGAAGATAATAATAAGAGTAATACCATAATTCACTTACTTGTGAAGCCACATTAATAGAAGTGTGGTCGGTTCTACTACACTAATACATGTAGCTTTTAGCAATTTCTAATGATAATATGAGTAGAAACAAGGTGTAATATTTGAAATTTATTTTTAATGGTTCAAGACACCATAAAATGGGAAATTCAAAACGACAAGAAATAAAATATATACAATTGAAAGTGCCAAAAAATGGAATCACCGACTTTGTAAAAAGTTGAATGAAGCTGCCAAAACAAGCAAAAGACCAATAGCCAAAAGAATATGGGGACAGAGACATAAATTAATTGTTTTGGATTATCTCAGTAAATTATACTAATACTTTGTTAGAAAGACATCCCAACAGTAATTAAGTTTCACTATTTTCCAAGTATTTATTAATTTCTTCATAAACTTTACTCATACTTGTTATATTAGTGAACAAAAATGCTAAATACATTTTTTTTTTCACTCACTAATACACTTAAATTTTACTATTTAACTTAATATTTTAATAATATAATAAAATATAACAAATTCACGTGTTAAGAGATTAAAAAAGAGAGAAAATAATACGGTTAGCATTCCTCTGTTAGTAAAACTATAGATTTTGAGAGTATTTAATTTTATATTAAACTCATCGATATATATGTGACCTACAAATTTTGGTTTATAAAAAATTCACAAAATTTGGTTGCAGGGGATACGAATCTATAACTAAAAGTTTAATTAACTAATCTAAATACAATTTTAAATCACACATAAGAGACATTGAAAAGCCAAAAAAAAAAAACAACAAATAATTAAAAAACAATGCCAGCAAGTCAATGTACTCCTCTGCCTCCGTGCGTGTGCAACCCAACAACAACAAACGTCGTTTGCCAGCTCACCACTCCGTTCCGTTTCCCCTCTCAAATCGCGCACCGCGTCACGGCTTACGCTCTCAACAAAAACGACGCCGTTACGACTCTTCTAAGGGCATCTAACGCCGTTACGAAAACCGTTAGCCTCATTTCCCATATTTCACATGGCGATAATAATATTAGGCCCAATTTTTGGCCCAAACTTTCTCTCTCTTCCTCTTTCCCCTCTCTCTCTCTCTCATCTTTCTCTCTCTAGACAGTCATTTTCTTTTCCCGGAAAAAAAGTTCCCTTCTTTGCACGAATTCATGTCGGTACGTAATCCCCTTTTTTTTCTCTTTTGATTAAATTGAAAAGGAGCTTGATTTATCTAAGTTTATTTATTTTTCTTCTGTGAAGTTTATTTTGTTGGATTCGATACGGTTTATCTGATCGAGTTTTGGAACTAATTCATGTTGATTTGATTAGAGTTTATCGTGATTATTATTATTTTTAATAAAATTTTTATAATCCATTAATTTCTGGTGATTTTTTTAACTGATTAATATGTGGGAATTTGATGATTTCCGGATTCAAGATTGCATTTTTCTAATTAGTGGAATTTTGTGGTGGAGTACATTGTTAATTTAGTTTAATTTATAGGTAATTTCATTTTAATTTGATTATGAATATTGTAGAGAATTTCATTTTTTCAATTTGATAAATCAATTTTATTTATTTATTTTTAAGTTCTCTACTGCTTATAGGCCAAGCTTTTCTAACTTGAATTACATGCTTTCTTCAAAATATATGTATTTTAAAAAATACCCTTTTAGTTTTTCTTCACAAATTTTCTTTTGCTGACAGAAATATGTCTCATAATTCTGCGCAATTTTGCTTTTGCTTGATAGAGTTCAGGTGGCCCTGAATGCCTGCCCTTTTAAGTGGCCTAATTCTGTTGTTGAAATTACTTTTACTGCTTATTCAGTGATCAGTAAGCTTCTTTTAGCATCTTACTGAACCCCTCTGACTTTACTTCTTATAAAGTAATTGATCAGTTAGTGTGACTTTGTCTTATGTTAGTGTGTCAGCTTTTATTTAGTTATTTGCTTTCAGTTTTTGACACAGATTCTTATCTAACTGTTTTTGGATACCTGAATTGAAATCCAATATTAGTGACCCTTCGTTTTCACGTTAGATTGCATTTGTGTTTGGGATAATATAGGCTACTGGAAATTTGTTGGCATAAAAAGTTAGATGGTTAATTTCGGGTGCGTTAATATTTGGATTTGTGCTTGGTACTTGTAAAGATGCTGGATTTGGATGCACTTAAAGGAATTATTAAAGGTCAGGAAAATATTCCACAAATTTGGGTTTCTATTATTTTCTGACATCTGGAGTTGCCTGATGTTAGCAAAATAATAAATAAATAAAGGGTTCCCTGGAACTGATTTTTAAGGTGAGCTAAGGATGTCCTTTCCCACTTTCAAGGGATACTGACGTTTAGTCTTCTTCATTCTTATATTTGTAGAATTATATACGCACACACATGATCAGGTGATATGGCCATGAATAGGTTTAGATGTAGAAAAAACAGAAAGATACATCAGCATGTATTTAGTGGAGTTTGATGTAGATAATTAAGAACGAGTTGTCGTACATGTCAACCCTCCCAATTCCATGTCTACTGGCATTGAGGGAAGGCCAAGGAAAATTACTTGAATAAACCTGGTTTCAAGGCACAGGTGTAAATCTAAGAAGAGCTGAGATGCCATGTAATATGATATATTGTTATACCCACGATTTGCGTGAGGATTTGAAAATGACTAGTAGAGTCATGAACTATGACTGACCAATTGAACACAGGTGTAAATCCTCAGAAGGGCGGAGATGCAATGTAATAAAATCCCTGTATGCTTAAGATTCGCCTCAGGATTTAACACGGACTATTATAGTCATGAACTATGACTAACCAATTAACGTATACAGGTGATTGATTTATCAGATTGATTCTGTTCTTTTATTTGATCGAGGCAATATTCCGTATCTAGAACCTATTGGGGTATACTCTCCAAGGTAACTCTTTATACTCATTGTGGCTGTAAAGTTTTCAGATGCTAGCTTTGTTCTTGGAATCTAGTAGTGTGCACTTTTTGGAGACTGTTGGATTAGTAATTAAGAACTTGTTGGTAACTTTAGGTTACTCATTAAGATCTTATTTGTTCTGCCATCTTTTCAAGTGCATGCCTTGGCATGCTTGAATCCGGATTCATGGGTTATTCTGGTTGCTTACTAGACCTTGGTTTCCTTTTGTATTTAATCCCTTTTCTATGAGTACTTTTGATAAGTGTGATTAATTTAATAAGATACAACCCGTGTCCTACCCTTAAGTTTAAAATGAGTACGACTTTTCGTGCAGGAAAAGGGTCGGCCGCTACCCAAATTTGGTGAATGGGATGTTAATGATCCTGCTTCAGCCGAGGGATTCACTGTAATCTTTAACAAGGCTAGGGATGAGAAGAAGACAGGTGGCAAACCTGAATCACCAGGAAAGACTGATTCTAATATCAAGCCTCCAGCAGATCCTGCCAAGCCTCCTCAGTCTGTAAGATGTTCTTAATGTCTTTGTCCTCTTTCTTTGTCCGATGATTTACTGGCTTGGAAGGTGGCAAACAATAATCAATCTAGTTGCCCATTAATAGATAGTGGTTTTCTGTAGACGTGGCAAGCTTTTGCATTTTAGTGATAGTAGTGTTATATGCAATTATTATAGGCTTCATACGGTTATGTTTTATTTTAGGTCGACCAAAATCAATACTGGCGGTCTTCTTATGAAGAAGAGTTTCAAAATAAGAGAAGGATTCTTTACATTTTACTGCATAATACTTGAACCTCTAGATGCTGTGGATAAATGCCAGGAGTTTGATATTTGCTAGGAGTTAAGTTAATATATCATATGATCTTTTTTCTATACATTTATCTTTTTGCACTATTTTAAAGTGGCCTTGACTTTGTTGTTAGACTTATCCTGTTTAGTGCTTGATTCATCTGTTTTAGTGCGTGCTTGTTAGACTTACAATTTTTTTTGCATTTAAAGTGAAAAAGTGAATGAAATTTTCTTTCGCAACATGTCAAGTAAATCTCCCAGTCTTTTAGAAACTTGCAGTTTATCTTTGTTTGCGAAGGTTGGTGGGAATTGTGTATTTACTTCATAGTTTCCGTACCAGAACATCTTAATGAGCTAATAATTTTCTTACCATTTTCCCCTTGTGTGGATGAATTTTAATTGTTTTCAGAAAAAATGGTTTTGCTGCATTCAAGACCCACCTGCAGAATCCTGAGGTCTTCTTCCCATGTGACTGCTCCCGCCTAAGAGCATATTGTTTTACAACTAGCTCCACCAGATTTTTACATACAAGATAGGAGCTCTAGATCAGTGGATGGGTGCTGCTGAAATTTATTTTCTGTGCTGTAAAATTGAGTTGTGAGTGGGAGGAGTAAAGAAGACAAATACACTTTGTTGTATCTATATAAACATACTATCTGATGTGGTGATTATATTGGATAGCAAGTCTGTTTTTCTTTACTTGACTGTGCTATAAGCTTCAGATATTTGCTTGTGATATTCTTTTTCTTTTCCCTCTTGTTTTATTACTGAATTTGGTTTTTGTGAACTTTTTTCATATTACCCCCGGATAAAAGGATAATTATACGGATACCCAGTGCCCAGTGGCCTGAAAAAAATGACTAGAAATATAATGAAATTTTCACTTTCGCTGTTTTATATGAAAATTTAGTGGTCAAAATTTAAAATTAATCAAATTTGACTAGTATGGGGTGTTTTGTATAATTTTCTTGTAATTCTTTGTTCTTATAAGAATTTTCTTGTTATCTTGACATAAAACAAAAGTCATCTCTTGTCAGTATGACCATTTTAATTAAATGTCTATTTCATATGCTTTGTAGAATGACCGGTTTATCAATTGATATGCAATGTGTAAAATAGGATGCATTCAATATAAAAAAATTAATATGCTTACATATAAACTAAAGCTAGTATATAAATAGATATACTAAGTATAAAAATATATATTCAGTCATTTAGCTATGATAAGAGAAAAATGGACATTTATTAAAAGGATAATAGTAGGTATCCAATCAGTGTACTAAAATTTTAATAACAAAAATGTTAATCCCAACATATGTGTGAGAAATAAGTTGTAATTGGTGAATGATTTTAAATTTATTTGTAATAAGTTTCAATATATTTAGGGAAAAGTTCATAAATATCTGTTTTCAAAACTATATTTTTTTAAATACCTATTTTTTATTTTTATTTCATAAATATCCGTTTTTATACATTTTTTTTTTGGAGAAATGTAGACCACCACTGTTTTACACATGAAATGTAGGCCGCGGTATATATTTCATGCATTAAATAGATACTGCGGTCCACATTTTATGAATAAAATTTACACTCAAAATTGGCACACATTTTAAAATGTATACCATTCATATTTTACTTATGAAATGTGTACCTCATGGATAAAATTTATATTGTAAATGTGGACCACTCATATTTTTCATATGAAATGTGAATTGTAAAAACGAGTATTTTTGAAAGAAGTTTTAAAAATAGGTATTTTTTAAATAAGTTTTAAAAAATAAATATTAGGTGTAATTTTCACATATATTTATTGAATGGTGACAATTCTTATAACATATAGTGGTATAAAAATTTTCGTAAACTATTTGGAGACCTAACATTATCCTTATTAAAATGAGGTGTTAATAAAGGACATGCACTCCTC
The DNA here is from genome assembly GCA_002914845.1 of Trema orientale. Classification (NCBI taxonomy): domain Eukaryota; kingdom Viridiplantae; phylum Streptophyta; class Magnoliopsida; order Rosales; family Cannabaceae; genus Trema; species Trema orientale. The sequence goes on along the minus strand of JXTC01000054.1, from coordinate 17,807 downwards.
CAATTTCCCGAATACAAAACCGCATGCATTTAAATAGCTTGTGGGCCATTGAATTGAAGCCCATCATATTTTTGGCCCATTAAGCGCCCATACGAAGGTGAAGGCCCAAGATTCCGGTGTACTTTACAAACACGTAAAACCCATCTAGGCATCCACGGCACCTTAAACAGCTCAAACTACAAGGATTGAAGCTCAAACTCTTCTCCTGTTTGTGTCTTCTGATAAGTTATAAAAAACGCAACATATGACTTATCATATACACATTATAATAATCCAAATTGTGTACATACACTTAAATCATAGCTTTCTTTTCGGGCTCAACTCTAGTCAGACTTCTGAGAACAAAAACTTCAATTCAAGGTGAATTCTTTGCTCTAAAGATTTTCACTTTAAGTTTTATCTATTTATTTGTTTATTTATTTTATTTTGTTTGATTCATATTTTGGTCTCTTCGCATGCTGAATCGCTGATTACATCTTAGTAATTAGAATTAAAAAAAAAAAAAAGGAAGGACAAAATTTTAAATATTGAGTCTCCTTATCTCCTGCCCTTTCCCAGCGATCAAGGATACCCTTTTTTGCTTTTTTAATTTATTGAAAAGGGTCAGTTTTGTTTTATTTATTAATTTGAGTCTCTGTTTGTTTTGGTGGAAAATAAGTTTATGGGAAAGTTTCGGTTGAGAAGGTAGATTTTTATTTTTTTCAAGGTTTTGTTTGAGTAGAGGCGTTTAATTCTCATTGTTATTATTTTTTGGAATGAATTTGTTGTTTTAAGGGAAGGAAAGGGAAAAAAAAAAAAGAAATGTTTTTGTTTAGGAGTGAGTTAGAAAAGTTTGATAATTGGATTTGAATGTGCAGATGAAAAGGGGGTTATGTGTTTTGGTGGCGCTGTTGTTGAGCGTGGAAGCAGCGTTTGGAATCAGATTTGTGATTGACAGAGAAGAGTGCTTTTCTCATGATGTTAAGTACGAAGGGGATACTGTCCATGTCTCTTTTGTGGTCATCAAGATTGATTCCTCTTGGCATTATAGTCATGAAGGTGTTGATCTCGTGGTAAGCATTATATATATATATATATTATATATATATATTATGTCTTTATATCGGTGTGTGGACTCGTTAATTTTTGCAATTGTTTTTGATACTTGTCCTCCCCGTTGAACCCTGCAATCTTTAGGAGACTAGCAATCATCTTACTAGGTAGGTTCCATCAGGAATTGAATCCCAGGCCTCGTGAAACCATGAGCCTGACCACTTGACCTATTTCTCACGGGGTGTTTCTGCTTCGTGCTTTTCAGCCATGGATTGCCCGAATTTGGTGAAAAACACTTGGTTATATATTTTGCTAGAAAAAAAAAGTACTTAGTTTCTTACTTAGCTGAATTTGAAAGTATGATCTGGTATTGGTAGTAGTACAAGTGTCTTAGGGCCAGTTTGGTAGAGCTGTAGCTGTTAAGGAAAATACTTTTAGCTGTGCTGAAGGAAAAATCCGCTGTAGCGTAAAGTGTCAGAGTGTTTGGTAAACTGTAATTTTAAAGTACTGTGATTTAAAAAAGCTGTATTAAAGTGTTTGGTAAACTGTATGACTGAATTGTTGTGAAAATATAAAATGACTAAAATAAACATTATTATATAATTATGCATATTTATAGAAAGAACTTATTGATATTTTTTACAATTATGCACATTTGTAAATATTAAAGACATAAATACCCTTTTTTTTAAAAAAATTGATATGAAAATAAACTTAATTAAATTAGTTACTCAATTAAATTTATTTTATTTTATTTTACTTTATTTTCATCTAAATTTAAAATTTTAATAAAGAATTAATTTGGTTATTTCAAAATAATTAATATGAAGAGTATTTTAGTCAATTATGATTTAAATATATTAATATTTTTTTCAAAAAAAATTGATATGAAAATAAATTCAATTAAATGTGTTGTATTTTTACTTTTAAGTTAGGGTATTTTAGCTATTATGATTTATTTATTAAAAGATAATATAGATTCCTGCATAATCTAAAAGTCAAAGCTGCATTAGGCCAGCTTTGGCTTTTGGCTGTAACTTTGTCAAAAATTATTGAATAATCTAATTTTTAGGTTTTTACCAAACACTTTTTAGTCTACAGATTGTTCGAAAAGTACTTTTAACTTGTCAATAAGCTAAATCAAACGGGCCCTTAAACCTCTGAAGATTTTGGGTGTCTTGATAGAGTTTTTCGATAGGAGATGGATTGATAAAGTAGAGAATATCTGTTACAATTTTGGGTGTCTTAATAGAGTTTTTCTCTGATCAACCTTTTTTTAATTAAGGACTGGTATAAGAGGGAGGTGAGAGTTGTTTCTCTTTACTGGATCATTCTGTTTGAATTCTTTTATTTTGTTTAGTCATCACAGATTGTAGTTTGGTTGGAAACATTTAAAAGCATCATATAAAAGATTTAGTGGTGAGAATAGGTTTCTTAAAAATGTTTAGAGCTATGTTTTTGAGGATAGAAAGCTTTAGAGCGGTAAATATTTTTGTGTCAGCATACGATTGGAAGCTTTGAATCATTTTTTCATTTAATTCATTGACTGAACTATTTTGCCCCACTTTTTTTGATAATTCTTAGGTGAAAGGACCCTCGGGAGATCAGATTCATGATTTTCGTGACAAGACAAGTGAAAAGTTTGAGTTTGTGGTTCACAAAAAGGGAGTTCACCGTTTCTGCTTCACTAACAAGTCTCCTTATCATGAAACCATAGATTTTGATGTACATGTTAACCATTTTTCATACTTTGATGAGCATGCAAAAGAAGGTAAGATCCTATTCTTTGAATTTTCTATTCATCTTTAGATCGTGGATACTTTAAAATAAGAATATGGATTGGACCTTTTGCCTTCTCTCAGAGACAAATGCATATTTACATGAATTTTGTTTCTATCTGCAGAGCACTTAAACCCATTGTTAGAACAGATATCAAAGTTAGAGGAAGCTCTCTACAACATTCAGTTTGAACAACATTGGCTAGAAGCTCAGACCGAACGGCAGGCACTAGGTATCAGTCAGTCTGATGCCCTTTTAGATAGCGATTTTTAGGTGTAGGAGAACTATGTTTCTGATTAATTATTATCGTTTTGCTCATGACGCCTTTTGGATTTCACTAATCAGATCTGTCTGACTGTCTCTATTGACTAATCCTTTTTACTTTTCATTGACCTGATGAGGCATCTCAATGGATTCATCTTCTTCTTGAAAAACCTTTTAACAGCTTTAATTGTCTTAAATCCGAGAGTGTCATCTGCGTTACTATTTTGTCAAACTTTTCCCCCTTCTAAGTCTAGTGTTTTTGCGATTGTAATGCAGTGAATGAGGCAATGAGCAGGAGGGCAGTCCAAAAGGCCTTCTTTGAATCGACAGCGCTGCTAGGTGCCAGTCTTCTCCAGGTTTTTCTTCTCCGCCGCCTCTTTGAACGCAAGCTTGGGATGTCTAGAGTGTAGCCTTGGTAGCAAACCCACAGGAGAAATTTCAACTATACTTTTAGTGTTTCTTGTTTTTATTAGCCCTTTTTCTAGCCCGGAAGCTTGGTCAAAGCCTCATAATACTTGAATAGGATTGTTAAGTTATATACTGTTACAAATCTATGGATCAGTAAACTTAAGATGTAGAGAAGGAGAAGTTTTCAAAATCTCAACTAATTTAGATCAAGTTTAATGTTTTCCTCCACCTAAAAATCGGTCTTAAATAGAGAGAGGAGCATAAAAATTTGCATAATTGCTCAAGGTTTACATTTTACAGCACTAGACTGGCATCGTTTAATACATAAATGTAAAAGAAGTGCAAGCCAATAAAGCAAATGCAACTGATTTTACTGTTAAGGAGCTTGGCATCTTTCCCTTGTCCTTCCGCAGGAAAAGGCCTTGGTACAATGGGAAGTTTATCAAAGTCAAAACCCCACACAGCAAAATCTGCATAGACATTGTCTCAAAAACTTTGACAATAGCCTTTCCCATGATTGCTTCTTTTACCACCCCAGTGAAGCAGAAGAGATTGAGAATAGCAAGTACTGAAAGTATGGAGAACATCGGAGAGGAAGTCCCGAACTCCATAATTTCCTTTTCAAATCTTTCGGAAACGTCTTCGTCAGCCACTTTGGCGGTGATTACAAATGCTGACTTGGTAAATCCGAGCGAGTTTAGAATGGTGTCGATGAAGGCAAACAAGTAGGAGGTTGCTCTCTTGTAAAACCACATCCTCTGCTCATTCCACCAACCCAATAGTGTGCCACCAGACCATAGGAACTCTGCTAAGCTATAGGTGTACTTGGCGGTAACCACATATACAAAGGGTATAACCCATGGACTAGTGACCTGAAACCATTGAAATCACTTGAGAAATTTATGTCATCAATCACAAAAGCAATGAGAAGATTGAGATAGTACTTACCTTTGGAAACAAAGGAATGCCACTGAGGAGGTAAAGTGAAGGGACAAATGAGTAATACAGAGTTGCCAAGCAATTAGGAGCCCAAAGGCCATAGCAGCAGTATCCAAGTTGAAGGCCTAAGCTGATCTTCTTGTAAGCATACCAAGCTGTACTGTACTTGGACAAGAAGATCTGAAAATGACCTTCAGACCATCTCTTATGCTGCACTAATGTCTGGGCCAACGTGGTCGGAGCTACTCCCAGGAAAGCTGGTCTTGATGGATTGAAATACACTGATTTCCATCCTTGGCTTTGGATTGATAGCCCCGTTATGACATCTTCAACTGAACACCCATATTTTAATCCCATCTGCAGAATATAGGAAAATTCTTAGGATGTATCCTACTAATAGTGCGTATTTCTGAATGTTAGATCAGATCATTCCTCGGTCAACAACTCAACATTGAGATGCACATACAAAATACACAGAGATGAACCAACCTCCTTTCCCCATTGAGTGTTTTTCTCATAACTACAGCTTGCTAGGTCTTTCCATTTTTCTTCTAATTCGTGAACGTGCTTTCTTTTTCGGCTTTCCTTCTTTTCTTCCTTCTTGTACTCCACACCAAATTTCCTTCCACAAAGAATATCTCTTCTATGAAAGCAGCCACTTCCAATATAAAGGGGGCCTCCATAACCATCCACACCATGAAACTCTACCTTAAAAAGCATCAGTTATAGAGTTAGTCTCAACATGTATACGACAGTTTCAAACTTAAAAGTTATTTGACATACCCACTCACCTCTTTTCCTACTCGAAGATCATTACCATACAAATCATTTTTAGTGACATTCTCAAAAGCCTGTGGGAATTGTACGTATGCAATCTCATCGCCTTGTTCTTCATCCAACAAGAAGCAAAGGGCGTCTTTTATGGATTGAGAGTTGTTTGAATACATATCACAGTCCACATTAAGAATGACTTCTCCATTGCTAATCTTTGAAGATACTCTAATCTGCAAGAAATTATTAACAACAAAACCTACAAAGAGTGTGACAAAACAGTAGTCTTGTTCTAAATTGTGTTACTTTATATTGTGTAGTTTTTGCATATATGATTTATCTATGCAATCAGGGTCGTCCATCACATGGGTCCACACCATTTTGGATGGCCCTGATGCCACCATATACGCTTTTGAGGCTAGCAAAATCCTTAAATATGTTTGTTTTGTTCATTACCAATGCATTCATAGCTCCAGCTTTGAAGTTATGGTGATGCTGGGGTCTTTTTTCTCTAGCCAAATACACTAGAGTTGGCAATGTACAACCAGCCACATCTTTGGCATTTGGGTCTGTCCCATCAAATAAGATCTGTGAAATATAATAGAAGGAAAAAAAAAAAAGAAATATGAAAATTTACCTCAAATATTAAACATAAATGATTTAGTCTATGTTGTTTTGTGCTTTTGAGTGAGACTTAACATGCATCAAATTTAAAATTCTGAAAAATAATGTAATTTTCCTCATTAAACTTGTACAGTCACTATATGTATATATAAATAATGTACCTGAAGGATGGTGTGATGGTCACGCCTAGACCAATATGAATCCCACTCAGAGAAGCCTTTGTGTCTTGACCTGTCATCTTCTGATATATGGCCTAACTTGGTTACCTTTTCTATCCGATTTTCCAGTTCTTTATACAATTTCTACCAAAAAAAACAAAAACAAAAACAAAAGACGGAATTAAATAATAGAGTGCAACTATACCAAGATACAAAATAATTTAATAAACTATACTACAATAATCATGATAGTGCATTTCATGAAAAAAAAAAACAATAATAATCATGATAGTGACAACTTGACTTGAAGTGTCAGTATATCAAAAGTGTAATATCAAGTCTTTTCTTTTGTTTCTCTTTGGAATGGCCACTTGGATTAAAAAATAAACATATGCGTCATAGATGACCAAATTTCTTGAGAAAAATGGACAAGGTATTGTCTAATTTGGTCCAAACGATATTTTTAGGACGACACTAATTTGAGTCAAATGAAGGCTTTTCGCTATATATTTGAATGGAAATTGTGAAATGTGTTATAATTAGAATAAGAGACATTTAAATGAAAAAAATAGTGGAATGTGTTATAATTAGAATGTGAGCATTGGAATGGACTATTCAAAAATATTTCCTCTCTTCCATTCTCATTCAAGACACAAAAAAACATTTCCAATGGTTGAGTTTTTTGATGGACCATTTGAATGGAAAAACTGAATTATTGAAACAAACACGCATTTTAAAAGATCATTTGTATAGAAAAACTGAGGTTGTTGAAACAAACATCCATTCAAATGAATTTTCCATTCTAATGAAATGGAATTAGTGAGCCAAATAGGCCCGAAGTTTTTAGGATAACTAAGTTAGATTTTTCAGAAGCGATCTTCATTTATAACTCGAGTGATATATTTATGACCGGAATGATTATATTTATAACTATTAACCATCAATTTATGACTCCAATCATAAAGGCTAATAAAATAAAAAATCATCTTAAAAAGTAATTCTAAAAATATCTGGGCTCAAACTTGTCCTAATCCTGTCAAAATCCCATTTATTAATTTGAGAGTTAAACCAAGGATATAAGGTCAAGTCTATATAATACATTTTTTTTTTTCTATAGCACAAAAATCAATTGTTTGAGTATATTCCTACCACATTGGACTTACCTTGATAGTGACAAAATTACTAGCCTGTTCAGAATCTCTTACAGCAGGCAAAGACATGGACCTGAAATAAGCAGCTGGTGACCTTGGCTCTATCTCAAATTTCTTACAATATGGTATCCAGCGCTTGGCAAACTCTGAAGCCTCCAAGAGAGCATAGAAGGTTAGATCAGACCCTCCATCATCAGACAAATACACACTAAGCTTCTCTGGTAGATAATCATAGGCCATGGCTGATAGAACTGTGTTTATCACCATTAATGGTGGCTCAATTATTGGGTCTGCTGTGCATACAAATACATCCACACCTGGTAATTCACCATTATGCTCATCATACCTGTTACGCAATGCAGTTAAGTTAAACTTCTCAACAAAATATTGGAGCCCACTTTCTCAAAATCCAAACAGATTTTACTAAACTTGACTTTATTGATATGTAATTATCATGTTCATCATAGGTTACAAAACCGAGTAATAGTTATCAACTTCGTGTAAAATTAGAGCCCATTTTCTCAGAAGCCAAACAGATTCAATCAAACTTGAGTGAGTGATTCATAATTATTGTTCACATCATATCTGATATGCAAATGCAGTATAAGTCAATAACTCAGCAAAATTTTGGGAGCCCACTTTCTGAGAAGCCAAACAGATTTTATGAAACTTGACTTGTTGATACATGCTTATTTGTATGTAGAGATGAATTTGTTGGAGCATGAATTAGAAAAATAAAGCTATAAAGAGGAACCTCTGAGAGAGCCTGTCTTTGAAGGTGTGTCTATAGACCAGGCTCCACCGATTTGCTTGAGTGAGAATCCAGTAGAAACCAAACCAGAGCTCAGCTCCAAGCAAACCAATCCAAGCCCATCTTCCATCCTGGCCTTGTTTTGGTATGTGACTCAATCTGTAAAACCAGATCAGACATATACCTATAAATATAGATGAAGCAAAGAGCCTGTATATGATCCTTCCTTTGGCTTTCTTGGTCTCAAATAATGGCAATTCAAGATGCCCTTCCCTTCCCATCTCTCTCTCTTTATCTCTCTCTGTTTTCTCCTCTTACATATGAGTTATATAATGTGTTAGATAATGTGTTAGTTTGTTGGTATGTATATATAAAAGTCAAATACAATGGATGTAAGTATATACAAAAAAGCCAGGGAATTTTGTCTTTTTGAACAGATATTTTGTCCCTCAAGTGTGTGTATACACATGTATAAATGTTGTACAGAATATGTCCTTGTCTGTTTCTTTTCTTATATACATGTATGATTTCATATATACACACACGTACATATACATATGGAGAGAGAGAGAGAGAGAGAGAGAGAGGTTTTGTGAAAAATGGTCTTCTGATGCAAATTGATTTGCAGATGAGCAATGAAAGAGAGCAAAAATAATAAAAATAAAGAAATGAAAAAGAAAAAAAAAAAGAAAGAAATCCAAGACAGCTGAAGTGTGCACCACATTCAAGAGATATGGATAATCTTAACTAATGGGCCTTTTCTAACTAAAGAGAAACCAATGAGAACATGCCTAAACACCAGAGAAAAGGACAGTGACAGAACAAAACCAAAGACAATACTTAGCTATCCTGGCTAGCTATAGCCATATACTTATATTGATTAGCTTATCCTGGCTAGCTATAGCCATATACTTAGCTAGGCATTTCCTATTCAAAATTAAGAATTATATGAAGGTATATATCCGTTATACACTACGTCTACCATATTTGTAAAGGATTATTCGCCTACATGTACGTGTATATATATATACATTTGACCCCGTTTGTTTCAACTATTCCATTCCATTGGAATGAAAAATTCATTTGAATGTGTGTTTGTTTCAACAATTCAGTTTTTCCATTCAAATAATCTTTTAGAATATGTATTTGTTTCAATAATTCAGTTTTTCCATTCAAATGGTCCATCCGAAAAGTTAACCATTGGAATGATTTTTTTGTGTCTTGAATGAGAATGGAGGGGAGGAGGTGTTTTTGAATGATTCATTCTAATGCTTCCATTCTAATTACAACACATTCCACTATTTTTTCCATTCAAATGTCTCACATTCCAATTATAACACATTCTACAATTTCCATTCAAATACACACATTCAAATAGGCGAACCAAATGGGATAATATTCCAAACAATGAATTAGATGTAATTATAATATTTTCCTCGGTTTTGGGAATTTGAGCTATTTCAGAACTACAGATTCTTTAAAATTAATTAGCTTATTTTTGCAACCTAACGACAGCTATTAATATGCATACTTTAGGTCTTAATTAATTTATAATATCTAATCCATAACAATATTACTACAGTAATACCCTGGAGCTAATGATGATCTCTTTTTTCTATAAGGGGAAAAAGAAAAGAACAAACAAGAAAGTATTTACAGGTCACCGATTTGCAAATTAGTTTGCCAAATTATGATCATCACCTGTTCAAGTTTGATTGGTCTAATTAATCAATGAAACTACAACAGATATAGTTAAAATAAGCATTTAGAAAGAAATTATAATAACAAAGAAGTAGCTAGTAGAATTACTGGTCGATATTGATGATTTTAATTGTATGATAGTACACAAGAATTGGAAAAAGAAAATCAAAATCTGATAACATTTATTTCGAACAAGTACCTCAAGATCTCACTTAGAATTGTCTCATATTAATTCATATAGTCAGATCCAGAGTACTTGCTCTCCTAAGTCTCCTTGCTTGCATCTCATCATGGCCATCGACCTTGCTAAGCTTTGATGATGAGTTCGATGAGTACAAAGATAAGGATAAACTACTATCAACTTCTTCCTGATCATCATCATCTCCTGAACTTCTTTTCCTCTTATGATCATCGAAGATAACATTCTTCAAAGTCAGCCCGAGAGACAAATCTAGATCAAGGTGATTGGAATCTGATGAAGCCTTCCTTTTCATTGAAGAAGTACTCTTATTTGCTTCTTGTATAGTACTAGTATTAATAACTGTGTCAGAATCTGTAACATTATTACTGTTGATAAAGTTTGTGAACTCCTTTGCTTTTTTCACTTGGAGATGGGTAATGGAGTTGTGATCGATCAACGGAGTACTGAATCTGGTTTGAGGGCTTGAAGATTGACGATGATTGTCTTTGATCAGCTTATGAGTTCTTCTCCAAGATGAGCGTTCACTGATCAAGTTAGAAGAAATAGCACTGCTAATATTACTTGAAGGAAAGTGGCTAGCAATAGTACTGCTACTCCAATTGCTAGTTGTGGTACTACTGCTACCAAAGATCTTCCTTTCAGCTTCCGTGGCATAAAATCCAGCTCTAGAGTACCTCAAGTTTCCGAAAGACCTCCATGAAGAGTCGTCAAATCCGTATCTTGTGATATCAAAAATTAATATATATCCATTAATAGGTGAAAGAACTTGACATGGGGAAAATTAATGAGAAAGTACTGATGATCATGATTGGAGAGTATATAATGTGTAAATTGTTACCTGAAGCTGGAACTCTGGCTAACTTGATTGTATCCTTGAAGCATAGGAAGCTGGCTAAAGTTAAAAATATTTTTATCTCCACATTCTACAAGATGTCTATGATCCGCTATCACTGTCATATAGAAATCCCCATCATATATTTGAGGACAAGATATGTTAGGAATATAACTCAATTGATCATTCAATCAAAAACCCTAATTTTGGCAGTAATTATCTGATCGATTTAAGGAAATTAAACAATGATCAGGAAATAATTAGTGTGTACCTTGGCCAGCGTCATCGATCTTCTTGCTTCTATACATCTAAGTGATCAATCATACCAAATTAGCAAGGAAAAAAAATACTATATATTATAGCTAGAAAGAAGAATACTTATTGGATTATGAATATGATCAATTATAATTTGGAAAAATAGGAAATTGTTAGTATGTGAATAAATCACTTACCTGTAAATGGCTCTTGACATGGGCAATATTCAGTCCCTTAATGTTCATCAGTTGAAGAACCAACTTTGGGGTAGCTCCTACACCAAAGAATTAAATCATATAATATAACTATTAGAACCAAAAACATAAGCAAATTAAATTTTCGATGAATTGCTCGTTAAAATTGTATTCTCATGAACTTGATATTTATTAGGAGGACTTACTCTCTTGTCCACCGAGCCTTTCGACGGCATGAACAAAACGGAAATGAAGATCAGGCGTCCATCGGAGTCTTGGCATCTTGGATCTAACATAAGGCCGTACTGATGATGACTTGACCTTGTCACTCTCCTCCACCGTGCTGTTGCTTGAGCTCAATCCTCCATTATTGTTCTTAGGCCTACTTTCATCTTCATTCTCTCCACTCTCACTCCCTAATTGGTCATTTTGATTCGAGAAGCTTGTCTTCGAACATTCGGAATCACTTCTTCTATCCTTCATTTTATATAACGATATTGGAAAAAGCTTCAGCTATATATAGGCTATAGCTTTTCCAATATTTTTCACTTCTAATATTCTCACAGATTTCTGATCACTGATCAGAACCTAAATGAATGGAAAAATTGGCTAGAGGCCGGCGAGAGGGCTCTTCTTGTCTGATGATATTAATTAGTGATTAGAGCTTTCTCGCGCGGTTGCTCTAAAATCATGGTCTGCATCAATATCTAAATTCTCTATACTTTTTTCATGCTTTGAGAGAGAGAGAGAAGTAGTTCTGTAAACTACAAAAACAAAGGAGACCTCGAAGGCCATAAACTAAGGAAGACAAAGGGTGATGAGGTTCATCGTTTCTGATGTATGACAATAAAGAAGAAATAGAAAACCCTAGATCTTTAAGAGACAAGATATAGAAGACTGACCTCTCTCTCTTTCTGTGCTCTCTGTGTCTAGGATAGGCAAAATGATATTTTATTTCAGTACTCATATAATTATATACATCTATATAGGATGGATATATATATACCTTATATATACATGGTTTATATGTCATCATGATATATATGCATATGCATATATTTATTTGTAATATATAATGTCAGGCTAGCCTAGCTAGCAATGCAAGAAATTATATCTACCTATTTATATAACTTATTTATTTATAAAGAAACATTACTTGTTTGATTAACGCAAGAAATTAATATAATGTGTGATATACTTGGCTTACGCACGTGATCCCAAATTAATCTTTTACTTTCCAAGTTGAAAAGAGCAACCTTTTGTGTTGTAAAGTATTTCTAGTATACTAGCAGTTCTCCCTCGTTAATAATCCTACAATTATTAGCTAGCTCTCCATGTTTTTCTTGTGTAAATTAACCAAATTTAAAGACTAATTAGAGGTCAAAATTTCACTAATTTATGTGAATGAGACTGAAGCAACTACATATTAATATTCAAGTGCATGATAAATCAGACATATTGCAAGGTTATTTACTATATTTTGAGTACAAGGACCAAGAAATAATTAATTCTATTGATTAATTACTACATACCGTCTTTCTTTTTGTCGCAACCACATAATTTGAACAAATTTATTAAATTTTCAGTAGACTTTTTGTTTCAATTTTGTCTGTTGTGCTTGGTGAAATCACTAGTTGGAATTCCCCTGCCTTGTATGCATCTTGCTTATAACCAGGCACCAGTTGTGTAGACTTTTCAGATGGAAACAAAAAGCACCAAAACAAAGCTAGCAAAGGTGTTGATGAGGTAAATTCTTTTTTAGGTGACTAATTGATGATCAGAACACTTGGGAAAGTCAAATATTAAAAAGAGTACTTTTTGAAGTAAACATTTGCTTATAATAATAATTAAACTTCATCTTATTACCCTTTAACCCCCTCTGTTACTTTCTCGGTTCATATATTTACTTAAAGCTTCTATCGGTTTTTATTTCTTTTATTTTTTTTAATTATAAATATATTGGAATAAATTTTTTTTATAAGAGGATAAATTTCAACACGGAGATATGTATAGTTATAGTTACCAATTATCAAGCTAAGTCTCCGACCATAGTTAATTACATAGTTAATTAGTAGAATAATCCGACCATAGTTAATTACATAGTTAATTAGTAGAATAATTAGTACTGAAAAGATGAAAATATATATAGACATACGTGTACGTTGTAGGTGTGTTTGTGACTTTGTGTACATATACCTCGAATATTTTGTTAATAATTAAAAATCTGATATTCCTATCTCTCTGACCTATTTCAACAAATTCTGACATGTATCCTTGTAGAATATTAAGGACAAAACTAATCCAAATAATTAAATTCTAACTAGAATTAGAACCAAATAATTGAGAAAATTTTAATTGGATGTTACTAGTTCAAAATTTGAGAATCATTTTAATAGTAACACTCTCTGGCCTCTGCAGGCTGGTCGAAATGCATGTGTTTTTCAGCTGTTGCCGATGCAGACCCAAACTCAAAAAGATAATATATATACCCTTTCGTCGGGAATCACGGGGATTGTTTCTAGCTCCTTGAGATTTGAGGCTTTGTTCCGTATATGCTATATCACACTTCATCTTGAGATGAAGATGAATGTTTCCACGCTGTTATTTCCGGAAAAGAAAATATATAATATGTTATTAAAGGAATACGGCAATATATACGTGAAATAATTTATTTAGTACGTATTTAGTTCACAAGTTTTTCTGATCATTTCTTATTGATTTGAATACGAAACATAAATATAGTAGTGCTGTTAATCTTTCTTATTCTTTTCTTTTTGGTAGGATTGTATATAATAAGTGACAGGACAATTAGACCCAAAAAAAAATAATAATAATAATAAAGAAGAAGAATAATAATTTTTCTTTTTCACACTATTACTTTGTTTACTCTTTATATATAAAAAGTTTTTGGTACGTTTGTTGTTCAATGATCTCTACATGTATACAGGAGAATAATTTTCAATATAGAAAAAAAAAAAGTATGTTTTAGCTACGAACTTTTAAGTGGCAATGAAACCAAGTTCAATATTATGAGCTAAACACGAAGTCACAATTATTACTCTTAATTCTAATTAATTAAGATATAGCAAGTAATTAAAATAGCAACCAGTTATATTTTTGGCTACGTACATGATTACTTATCCATAACTATATAAGGAGTATTCGTCGCGTATATATTGAATTCATGTTAATTAATTAGGGTAAAACTCTTAGCTACGAGTTTATAAGTGACAACATTATTACCATATATTTGCGACTTGAAGTTGCATAATTTCATACTGTTGGTCACGATAGTGCCAATTATGTAAAGAAACAACGTCAATTAGTATTGCGAGTTAAAATATATGTCTAATAATCGAGTGTTATAGAGTTATAGTGTATTTTTCATTAAGAAATAGAAGGGGGTGATCATCAAGGACGGTATTATAATCCACATGAAGAAGCTAATACTCCATATCTTTTTAAATCTTTTTAATATTGCTTTGCTTAAATACAATATGCTATTTACAGTGGGACAAGCAATTAGGCTATGAAAACCTCTCTTTCCTTTTTTTATTGCCAGGTAGGGCACAGAAATTGGTATGTGAAGTTTTCATATGATTTGACGTCAAAAAATAAAAATAAAAACATACTACCAGTCGTCTATATATGAGTAATTAAATACTCCTATATATATAATAATCTCTAAGAGAAATAAAAAATATATCCGAATATATAATTTTAAACATATGTATGAGTACCAATCTAGTAGGTATTTTTTTTATATTTATTCATAGGTATTGTTTTCTCTAACTAAAATTTATCATACATGGCTTTTCATAATAAAATATTGAGAGAGAAAAATATTAAATAATAAGTATTTGTTTTAATTTTATTTTTTTCTAACGATTTAAATTATAGTAGCCGTTAGATCAATAATCTGACAGCTAAAAAAAATACATATAACAGGTAAAAAAAAATACCAATTGAATTAGGAACCCATATATATATATATATATATATATGCATGTAGTATATATATATGTGAAATATTGGAATAAAATGTCTGCTAGAAGTTTCTCGGGGCATGGGGTTGGGCAGAATTTGGGCGGTTTCTTGTTGGCAATAATTTTAATCTCAATATTATCCATGAGGACCATGACCAATACTGCTATACTGCTATAGCTAGATCAGTCTTGTATTTATGGTTTCGAAAAGTAATAGTCCTTTTGCTCTGGAATTTTGATCACTTTCAATATTTTCAATGGGAAAGAAAAAATATTTAAGAATATCCCTTTCCCTGCATGATCATTAACTCAGATTCATATGCAGAACTATAACTTTGAAACAAAAGCCGAGACTTTTGAGTTGCAAGAGAACTTTTTCATTCCTCCCACGTGTGTAGCCGTGTGTTTTGGTATATGGACCAATTCGTGAGCGTTTATTGTTTATGTCAAAACAAATAAATTGCTAATTTACCAAAGGTAACGCCCTACATCACAATACTTCCTTTTTAAGTCACCAGTACTCACGGGTCCCTCGCCTGCTTCAGATAAGATATATATACATACACATACGTACATACTGAGAATTATAATTTATATGGTATATATGTACATAGGTCAAAAAAATACGCAACCTATACAGCTGATTAGTTATTCTAAACAATTAGATTTGCATACTTTTTAATCTGAATCCCATTATAATATGATATTAAAAATTCTTTTTGTGTCAAAGTACTAGTCTTTTTTGTCACTGATACGTCCTTCGGCTTCATGTATAGTTGCGCTAGCTAGTCATAGTTCTCCTTAAACATATATATTTTGACGGTCAATTAATATACATTCAAGCATAAAAGAGAACAGTGTGATTAATATTTATCTAATAATATATATCAATTTTTGGGAGAATATATATCCTTCTATGATTAATTTGAATCATCCACGTGGCACAGATAGACACAATTAAAATCAAGTAATCAATCAGTGCATAGAACCTTAATTTCATGGTGCGGCCTCAATATTAATCCAATTGCAGAATTTGCATACTCAAATTCAACATTATATAATCATGTATGCCTAGGCACTAAAGAATAATTAATCTTTTAATTTCAGTGATCCACATTGAAAAGAAGAAGAAAATCATGGTTTGAACTCTTTCAATGAAAAAAAAATCATAAATGTGAAGGGTTATATATATGTCTACACACATTCGGAGGACATGAGCACCAATATTATTGTCCCATTTGAATATAAATTTTACAAATATAATTTAAAAAGATTCACTCCAACACATAGCCTGTGATGGAGGTCAACGGCCAACAGTACTTTTGTCCCTTTTTCTTCACATTTATATATATTTTAAGCTGCATGAGAATACGTGAGCCTATTAATGCGGATCTAACCCCATTATTTGAGAATGAGGATGTCTGTCCTCTTCTTACATCGGTCTCTCTGCACTTTTAATTTATTCACAATATCACTATTGGATTCAATATAAGCCACCATGCATGTATGCATGCACATCCATGTGCCATGCAAGGTCAGGTCATGCAGCATGAGTCACATGCACGGCAACCATTAAAATATAGTGAAATTGATGATCATGATCATGATAATATTGATGATATAATATGACACTTTGATCAAGTTTCAAAGAAGCTTCATACAACTGCTCCGATTCCGATTGGTAGGACGAATGGTATTATCATCTACATTATTAAAATCATCATGCAAATATTATAAAGTGTGAAAAATCGGCAGCTTGGAATAAAGTAGATAGACTGATGTTTTCATGAAAAGTCTTTATTGTGCTTCGTTCCCCCTACCACTTTCGTAAGTGACAAATTCTCTAGATATATTTTTAAATGGAGGACTATACCATAATATCAGCAACCAAGCAACATATGGTACATATTATTGTCTCTAATATATTATCAACTTGAATTTCCAAGGTTTGGTCAATGATACTATATGACAGTCCTAATTTTCCACAAAAGCTAGCTTTCTTCGGTAACTTTCTCTTTTAATTAGTATTTATTTTTAAGAGATTACAAACAGTAAAATTAATTTTTCATTACATATTAATTGGATTAAAAACGAAAGATTATTATTGAAAAAATAAGATTCAGATTCGTGATTAAAACATATATATACATGCTAATTATAATTAGGGAAGAGCAAAAGTACCTAGGTTAATAAGGTATAAAATTAAATAGTTGCATACATGCATAGTCAGGAGATAATCACGGTTATTTCTAATATATAGAATCTGAATTTGAATCTCCCTTCTCTAATTTTTATTTTATTTTTTAAAATGGTCATTCTTAATTTTGGTTGCTAGAGTTGCAGAGGATACATACCGCAATAGTAAAAATGATCAGGAACACAGTTTTTATAAGTTAGGTGTATATATTTTTATAAATATATATTTTTAAATCTTCGAGGTTAATTTTTTTAAGTGGAATTCAAAAAATTAATGATAAAATCTGAGACTGGAGATAACGTTTGCACACACTCCTGTGGTCTTTTATCGAAGCTCCTCCACGATTCTTAAACTTAAGTACTTGTAGCGAAAAGTGTATGATAGCATTATTAAAGACTATATTCATCAATAATAATAATAATAATAATAATAATAATAATAATAATAGGATAATAATGATAATGATGATATAAGTTATAAGGACAGTGTACTGGCAAATAATACTACATGAGTTAATATATATATATATATATATATATATATATATATATATATATATATAT
>JXTC01000053.1:1283482-1324397 GCA_002914845.1 Trema orientale | reverse complement strand
TTTTTTTTATTCTATGTATTAAAACAACAAAACTATATTGATTCCTAAACTCTGATATGGGTGTAAAATTTTGATTTTTTACACCCACCACCTTCTGCTGTGCCATATGATGGTTCCTAACAGAGAAGGACTTAAATTCGTCAAGAATGTGTTGTATACGGACTTCCAATGTCACGGCACTCAGGGCTAAGCATTGAAGCGCTGAGTTTCTAGTGCCTTATTTTTTTTCTGTGTTGTGATGCTAGCGCCGCAGTGCTCGGGGTTTGGCACTGCGGTGCTGGACCCTATTTTAGTGCAGTTTTGTGCTCTTCGTATTTTTCTCCTGTTTGCACTTTGATTTTGTTCCTTTGTCTCCATTTTCATCAAAACACCTAAAAACACAAAAACAACTAAAATTAAGCTAAAAATATAATAAACTAATAAAAAATATATAAATCTATAACCAAAATAATTAGGAAAATGACACCTATCATATTCCCATGCACTTGAACTTTGCTAGTCCTCGAGCAAAGGGAACTTGAGATTAACCTAAACTGACTTTAAACTAAACACTCTAAACAACCTCCTAGCTTATAATTCTAAACATCATGCATAATTATTCACCTCAACTTCTGACTTACACAGATCAAATTTACCATCATTCTCAGGCTATCACACCTTTCCAACAAAATACACCCATGCATGCATATACCAATCCAAAGTCAAAAGTAAATAATCTGTACAAAATCTTAGAAATTGTTCCTATATATTTCGCCTAGATTATCACTCTTTTCCTATTTACAGGACTATAATCATACGCTCTCTTTTCAATGATATCAACACCATACTGAAGGTAATTCCTGAAATCAAAAAGTCTTTCACAAGGTTATAACGTGGCCACTAGATAAGATATAAAGTCAAAGGATCCTAAAATTTCATAGAGTAAGAGACAAAATAATACACTCATATAAGAACATTCTTACTCTAAGAAAATCACAAGGCCAAATTTAATATTGTTGGGCCTTTTCTTCAATCTAACCAACCATTCACAACTCATATTAGAATTGCTCACAAATAATACATAAAATAATGAATTTCTCACTTAATTGCACACAGAGATGAAACTATTTTTCAAAAAAAAAAAATTTCTTCTCTTTAATTTTTTTCTTTTTTTTCATCTCCATTTTTGTATATTCTTCATCGTCATTTTTCTTTTCAAAACTGAGTAATTCCTCAAATCCTTCTAATTCGCTTACTTTATTTGACACTAGGAATTCCCCCAATCTTATCTTTTTCATTCAACCCAAACTTCTCTTGAAGTCCCTCATATTGTCCCTTACTCTAATCAATCATAGAACCAAGGGTAAAGAAAAATGTAGTTAAGCTAGGAAAAAAGGATAAAATATGGTAACTAAACAAACAGATATATATATATAGGCTCAAATTAGTTAACTAAGGGGATGTCCTTAGACATCGAATCAAGGAACTGGCATATTTGGCTATGGTGGTTAAAATTCAAGTTGCCTTAATCATTTTTTAGGTCATACACGATTGCTAGTTCGCCTAATCAATACATCTCTAAGAGAGCTCTAACCTTTAATCTGTATCACAAAATTAAGGCAACAACTTAAGCAAAACTATAGGAAAAATAAACTAAAACATGTAATTTTTTTGCACAATTGACTCTGGTTACACATAAACAAAACACAAGCATGACTATCTTCCAAGCACATTAATCCTAGAATGACCTAGAATTATCACAGTGCTTATCATCCATCAAAGCTAAAACTAATCATGACACTCATCATTATAATTGAAAAATTGCGCCTAAAACTCACTCAAAACATAACTAAATTGAAAAAGAAAGGCAAGAAAAATAATGAAAAACTAAAATACTTAACTAAAGAAAAATAAAACAAGATAAGTACAAATAGCATATAGTAGCAGTTTAGAAAAAGAAAAACACAAGTACCTAAGAGATATTCACCTCCCTCCCCCCCTAACACTTAGTCTATACATTGCCCTTAATGTATGATTAAAAGTACAGATGAACGAAAAGGAAAGGAAAAAGGCTAAAGAAAACCCCCTAGAGCTATAATAACTCTGAAAAATGTGTTTCTGGCCGCCCTCTCTCTCATGACCCTCATAACTCTCTCTTTCAACTCTACTCCTCCTCATCATTGCCACCTAGCTCATCTTCATCGTCCTCATTGGCTGAACTGTGGGCTAGATATGGTGGAATGCTGGGAATGTCATTGAGGTCACTAGCAATCCCAGAGAATCCCTACCATAACAACTGCTCAAATGTCTAAAAGCAACTAGAAGTGTAGTTGGCGAGGTAGTCTACTGCTCCTTTAGGTGCTTCATCCTCTCAAGTATGGTCATGGAAGTAGTCTGGCACATAGATAGCGTTACAGGACGGGCAAGTGTAGTCCCTAAAGAACCAGCTCCTAAGGACAGACCATCGGTCGACTTAAGAATAAAAGTCTCAGTAATGGCATTCTGGGGCACACAATTGTCTCACTAGCATCCCATTTCATACATGCATTCTTGCACAACATATTGATAAGAGAGGGAAAACACAGGACATACTTCTTGTGACGCAAGGTGGTCATGATGCTGGCATGGATGACTTTCCTAATATCAATAGAACACCCCGTCATGAGGCAAAAAAGTAGTATCATATGGTCCTTAGTCACATGGTTGTAACGAGTGCTAGGCATAAGTCAACTATGGATAAAATGATTCCAAATCTTGGCATAACGGTTGAGATAACGAGCGAGCATGTCTTTCACGATCACCCCATCTGATATCATCCTTCATTGATAAGTCGCACCGTAAAGTGTAGTTACCATCTCCTCCAAATTCGGATTGCCATCCAAATACTCACTTTAGCCATCTACTTGTATGTCAGGGGTGGAGTAGTACTGGTTGGTGGTTTTACTATCAAATGGTATTCTCCTCCCCCGAACAAAAACCTTCCCATTCTCAGCCTCCGAATCCTAATTAACGTTGCACAGTAGTAAGAAAGGATTGATCCCACAAAGAACCGGTTATAGAAAATCAAAGCCTAATTATTCCTAATTAAGCTATTAGAATCCGACCATTATAATTCTATTAACGTTATTAACCTAGACTAACCTAGAAACACAACACTAGCTTATTTCCTTCTAGTGTATTGGACAAATATCCTAGTCTTCCTATTAAACTATTGGCAAATGTACAATTTAATAGAAGTATTAAATTTCAAGGATTAAGTCAATCTGAATTTAAGAATCTACAAACATAGATCATCTCAATTCGTGTCATATCTTCCATCCTAATTAATCTATTCAAATGACTTCAATTAATCAAGATCTGTTATGTAGAATTCAAGCTTTTCAAACACTCAAATATAAATTTAGCAACATACAATTCACATAAACTATTTAGTTGGCCACGCAAATAATAAACACAAATTATAATAATAATACAAACAAATATAAACAACCTCAATATATTGAACAGAAAATCATAGGTTCATATAGCAAAGGAATTGACTACATGGCTAGGGTTTCAATAGACCCTTAGCTAAATAAAAGACTAGCCTAACATAATTGTTAAACTAAAAGACATAGGAAACACAAGGAATATGATACAGAAACACTAGGAATGAAGTGACAATTCTGAACAAAAGCATCTTGAATCCACAACATTACTATCTCATCCTCTTCCTTCCTTCTCTAAGCACTCTATGATTCTAGGCTGAGTTTCTCTCTCTAAGAATATACTTATATATCTTATTTATGACCCAAAATGGTCTATTTACAGGCCAAGACTCGTTAATGGCATAATTGCAATTAATTGGACGAGTTAGAAGGTTGAGAAAGACTTAAATTCGTCAAAAACACGTTGTGTAAAGACTTCCAGTGCTACGACACTCATGGCTCAATGCTAGGGTGCTGAATTTCTAGTGCCTTATTTTTTCCAGCGTTGTGATGTTGGCACCATGGCACTAGATCCTATTTTAGCCCAGTTTTGTGCTCTTCGTAATTTCATCCTGTTTTCACTTCGGTTTTGTTCCTTTGTCTCCTTTTTCACCAAAAATACCTAAAAACACAAAAGCAATTAAAATTAAGCTAAAAATATAAATAAAATAATAAAAACTATATGAATCTATAACTAAAATAATTAGGAAAATGATAATTATCAACCTACCAGAAAGAGCGATTGTTAAAAGGACCCCATTCAAGTTTATGGACTCGACACTGACCGTGAAAGAAATTCCACAAATCAAAAACCTTGTGATGCTAACATAGTGCTCATATGTGAAATTATGATATGTGCAGTATGAAAAATATATAAAACAACCATGCATTATATCTTAGTTCTAAAATATGCTCTAGTTTTTATTTAAGACCGTTTTTCGATCTCGAAAATGTGGCTACATAACAACTGTATATTAATCAAATCTAAAATTTAAATGTGCACAAAACAATCCTAAAGTATTTCACAATGTTCCAATGGATCTCAAATTCGTCGAAAAATATTTGAAATTATTTAAAACAATAAAGTCAACAATTCTCAAAGTTTCGCAATGTAATCTATTTTATTAAAAACTAATTCAAAACAAGGTAATTGACCCATACCTCCATGGAATAGCTTAGTGAAGCTATTGGGTGCTCGGTTAGACACTCGATCGATTCTCAGCCTTGCTCAAAAAATCTACTTTCTACTGGCTACCCTAATGGTGAATTTAACCTCAAAAATGAGGCTCGTATGCTTTTTGAGAAAAATCGAGCATGTTGGGGATCAGGTTTTGGGCAATGTCAACCCCACCAAGAAAGCTACAAGTCAAATTGATCCTCTTAAGGATAATGCTAATTGGATAGTACACTTGAATCTAGGAGGTGGCCAGATTTCAAAGTCCAATGCCGTAAAGTGAGACTATTCATGGCAATCCATCCAATGCCAAAAAGTGAGACCATTCATGGCAATCCTTTCTCTCTCTTCACCATGGGTCACTGGCGACATGAGGAGCTTAAGCAAGCTTGGAGGTGGCACAACTGGACCTAGCAAGGTGGCCAAGGCCCAGGGTGTGTAACGACTAGGTTGGTTGGAGCACGAAAAATTAAAGATTTAAAAGGGCCACTCCTCCTTTGTTTTTATTTCGTGCTAATCTCGACAAACGACCGAGAACCGATGGCTGCTAATTTGGAAGAAGGTTGAACAGAAAGTGGCGATATTATTTGTAGTGGGCTTATTGGCAGATATTGCCTGGTGTCCAAACGACAATGGCTTGCTGAGAGAGAAGAAGAGAGAGGGGGAATCCAGTTGCAAGAGAGAAACAAAGAGATTGGGTGAGCTAAGATTTACTGGGTCATATGGGTGGTCTGAATTGGCCAAACCCTTCTCATTTTTTCCCTTAAACCCATGTTTCAAGATTTTTTTCTTCCAAGTCCTTTTAATTGCACTTCAACCTAGGGTTTCACATATATATTGTAATCAAATCCCACAAAAGTAATTAGCATTCCAACTTGTTTTTACCATTTCTTTTGATTTTTGCCATTTTTCCCTTTTATATATTTACATATAATTAGAAATACATAAAAAGAAATCAACCTGCTAATTATTTCTTATTCTATCAATTCCTTCTATATTTGTTTCCTATAATTCATTTGATTAATGATAAGTAAATGTGACAATATATTATTTAACATGTAGAATGAATATTACGTAAATATGTATACACTACTACAAAAACAGCAAATCACGGCAGTTGAAAACTGCCATAATTATGAATTTCACAGCAGTTGATAACTACCATTAATGCAAATACTGTTAAAAAATAGCACCTTTAACGACAGTTATCAACCGCCGTGAAAGAGACATCAATTACGGCGGTTCTACAGGAACCGCTGTGAAAGAGACATCAATTACGGGGGTTCTACAGGAACCGCCGTAATTGATTCCATTCAATGGCGGTTATAACTGTCGTCAAATGGATAATCAATTATGGCAGTTCTATAACCGCCGTTGAATAGAAATAAATATTTTGGGTTCTCTTAAAAAACCATAAATTATGAATCTCAGTGGGTTTTAACCCCCCCTAACAGGGGGGCTTTTAAAGGGGCTTTCCATGGAACTGCCATTAAAGGCCACCCCCAAGGGAAAATTTTTTCCCTTCCCCTGGGTATTTACAAAATTCACATAATGAAAACCTGCATAAATAGTCTCATTCGACTTATCCAATATCCAGACCCAGATAAATTCGCAAATAAATATATACAACTAATTGATTACATAAATAAATACAATATAATATGTGTGTACCACTACTAGCTGCAAGTTAATTAACTAAATTCAAGGTTAGAATAATCTATCTAATATACATAAAGTCAACGAATTAGAAATATAATCTAATACTTGAGCATATCACTAACAGTTGCAATATAATTCCGACCAATTATACCAAAAACTAAGTCTAAGAACATAGTCTAACCAATCGAGACCAACCATAGATGATTAGTTATAGTTATGGCCCATTCTTCACGCATTTCATTGATATCGTCCACTAAATAAATTTCTTGACCACGACACTATAAGTTTATAAACACAAATCTAATTTTGTAACTAAAAATAACAAGTACATGTGTGAACTTAAATACTTTTACACAAACAAAGTAAAGTATCAAGATACTTACATTTGATCCAATGTAAATCACCGGACTATTATCCTTTACTAAGTCTCACATCATGTGCAAGATATAAAAACCACATTCCACATAATTGGGTTGAGATGAACACTATGATTATAATATAATTAAAATACATAAACATCAAAAGAATAATAAGTACATATTATAATCGTTATAGCTCATATCTTAATGGGAAATTTGGTAAAATACCCCTTCCTGATAGTTAATTTTGTGAAATACACCCCATTTAAAATTTGTTGGCTAGAATAACCTGTTTTAAATAAAGTGAGTGTAAAATGACATATAGGCCCTTAGTTAATTTTTTTTTTGGGTCATTTGAAGAATACTCTTTTCACATAGTGATTTTGTAGAAATACACCCTTCTTCATATTTTTTGAGTGTGTACACCTTTTAAGTGAAAGTTTGGTTGTCAAGACTAATATACCCTTGACTATCTCATTTTCAAATTTTTTCCATTTCTATTTTTCTTCTCCCGTACCTCCTCCTTCACCATTATCACATCATTGCCGTCAAAAAGCTTGGAGTCACCGGAAAACATATTTCAGCCGAAAGCTTGGAGTAACTGGAAAGCTTGGAGTCCCAATTTCTACACTTTAAGGGAGAAAAACGTGGTCCTCCATTTTGAAGATTAAAGTAGAAGATGTTTCTTTGCCATTAATTTTTCTTTGTAAATGTGAGTTTGCTTTGTGGACTAGAAGTTATTTTATAGTAGGACTTGAAACTATAGTGAAAAATAGAAAGTATTTCGTCAATTTTTGAGCCTGAAAACATGTAAACTAGAAACTAGGTTGTAAAATAGTGAGCTCTACGGCGAAGACGAAACCTAGATCTGGATAGACAAGACTGTCTAGTTTTTAGACAGCTTGTCTAAAAGGTGAGAAATTGTACAGTATTAATTCCACTCGACAGTATTGTCAAGTCTTGTCTAAAAAACTGCATAGAAAAGACCCAGATCTGGATAGACAGTCCTGTCTAATTGCTAGACAGATCTGTCTAATTGCTAGATAGACTGTCTAGAAGGTAATAAATTGTACAATATCGACTCTATTAAATAGTATTGTTAAGTACTGTCTGAAAAACTACATAGAAGAAAACTATACCTGGATAGAAAAATCTGTCTAATTTATAGACAGCTTGTCTAGAAGGTAAGAAATTGTACAATATCAACTCCATTTGATAGTATTGTCGAGTCTTATCTGAAAAGCTGAGAAGAAAAAACTCATATTTGGATAGACAGGTCTGTTTAATTTATAGACAGACTGTCTAAAACGGAAGAAATTGTACCATGTGGACTCTACTTGACAATATTATCGAGTCTTGTCTGAACAATTGAACATTCATGCTATTGACACTATATAGACAATGTTAGACATAATTGTCGAGTCATAAACCAGTAATTGTTGTCCAGGCGCTAGACACTGTCTTGACTATGCTAGACACACTGTCTATATAATCGACACTTCTGTCAAGTGAGTAGACACCAATATCTAGCCAATTTTGTGTATAAAAAGTTATGTCTAGACACTAGACACTGTTGTCTAGCAACTAAAGACACATATCGAACCATTAGAAACATGTCTAAACCATTAGAAACACATGTCTAGCCATTAGAAATATATGTCTAGCAACTAAAGACACATGTTTAACCATAAGAAACACATTTATAGCTACTAACACATATTAAACCTAACTAAATTTATTATTTTATATTTTTTAATATATATTTCTTCCTTTAATTTGTAATTTATTTTTTATTCAGGTATGTCATCAACATTTATAATCATATTATATGATAGCGTTTGAGAAAAGAACGAAGGTTCTTCTTGAAATTGGAATCGAAAGAGACAACGATCAAGATGCATTGTGGTTGAATCAAACATTACTTTCAAGCAGATGGTATATGAGATATATCAAACTACATAAATCGACAATGATGTCTTTGACATAGAATTGAGTTACAAGCCAAATATAACAATAGATATTGTTCTAATAGCTATAGAAAATTACACAGACGTTATGGTCCTATTGTGTCAAAATTGTTCGTCTTTCTTGTCTTTATGATTATAGTTGTTGTGTGTTACGTGTCCCAGAGCAAGATTTCATTTACTGCGGTTTATTTGTAACTTTGTTTGATGGTATTTTTAGTAGTGTTTTTTACTGTATTGAGTTTGTAATTTCATATTTTATAAGGCCTTGAATTATTTCAAAAATTTTATTATGTTTCTAATTTTTTACTGCGTTTTGCTAGACGCCTTCATCGGCTTAATCGACAGACGTGTCTGTAATACTAATAACTATATCCAGTGTACCGACAACCTTATCCTTGCTTTAAGAATAATTTGATTGCATTAGACATAGTGTCTAGTAGATAGACAACTAGTTTGTACACCAAGATAACTGTGTCTACGGGATAGACAAATTGTCTGGAATGATGGACACATGCGTCTATAATATAGACAACCTGTCTGGAAAGATAGGCACAAGTGTCTATTATATAGACAGTACCGTCGAGTGACTCGACAGAGGTGTCATATGTCTCGACACACATGTGTAAGTACGAGTTATTGAGCTTTTTTTTGAGGAAAAAAAAGATATTGTAACTTAATATAATGAATAAATATATAATGTTGTAACTTAATATAGTTAATATTCATTACGCGTTATTATTGAGTTTGTAATTAGAAAGACAAAAGTTGTAAGTTGTGACTTAGTTTCTTAAAAAGCAACAAGATGAGATATTTTCCATTACAATAGGTATGATAATTCAGAACTCACTAACTTCGTAAATTAATGTAGTTATTATTCATTACACTTAGTTATTGAGTTATTATTGAGTTTGTAATGATGACATTTTTATTATCATGGTGGAAAAATTTCCAATAGTAATGCACAAATTATTGTCTAAGTTTCCACTAGTAATAAAAAAAGCGGTGACTAAGTTTTCAAAACTAACTGAAATTGTAATTATATTGTATTTTATTTAGTTTATGACAATTTGATTGCATTAGATATAGTGTCCAGTGGATAGACAAATAGTCTGTAAACCTAGACAACAGTGTCTATAAGATAGAAAGTTTGTCTGGTACCATACACACATATGTCTATTAGATTGACACTTTTGTCTGGAAAGCTAGACATGTATGGAGAGCCAGACAACTCGTGTCTAATATAGCTAGACTCTTGTTTGGAAAGAATAAAGTTATGACTAAGTTTCCAATTATAAT
This sequence comes from Trema orientale, assembly GCA_002914845.1. Lineage (NCBI taxonomy): Eukaryota > Viridiplantae > Streptophyta > Magnoliopsida > Rosales > Cannabaceae > Trema > Trema orientale. The sequence goes on along the minus strand of JXTC01000053.1, from coordinate 1,314,496 downwards.
CCCCAACAAAAAAAAAAAAAACGTTTCCAATCATAATAATGACATATTCTCATCATAGTCGCAATGATAATTTAAAACTCACTAATTTTATAATTTAATATACTTATTACTCATTACACATAGTTATTGAGTTTGTAATTTGGAAGAGCAAAGTTGTGACTCAGTTTCCAATAGTAATGGTGTCATATTTTTATTATAATAGCGATAACAATTCAAAACTTACTAATTTTGTAATTTAATAGAATGTACTTATTATATATTACACCTAGTTATTGAGTTTGTAATTATAAAGAATAAATTTGTAACTAAGTTTCCGATAGTAATGATGACATAATTTTATTATATAGTGACTGAGTTTCTAAAAGTAATGAATAAAGTAGTGAGTACGTTTACAAAACTTACTAATTTTGTAATTATATTGTATTTAATTTAGTTTATATCAAATTTTATTTCATTATATTTAGTATCTAGTTGATAGATAGCTTGTCTGGAAAGTTCAAAAATATTATCTAGCAGCTAGACAATGTATTTGAAAAATAATACAATAGTATTTACCCGATAGACAACTTGTCTTAAAAGTTAGACAAAAGTGTCTATCAGATAGACAATATGTCTGAAGAGCTAGACAACACTTGTCTAACAGCTAGGCTCCTTGTTTAGAAAGCTCGAAATTGTGACTAAGTTTCTACTAGTAATGGTGGCATATTTTCATTATAGTAGTGATGATAATTAAAAACTCACTAATTTTGTAATTTAGTATATTTATTACTCATTACATACAATTATTGCGTTTATAATTTGGAAGAACAAAGTTGTGACTAAGTTTGCAATAGTAATTGTGACATATTTTCATTATAGTGGCGATCATAACTCCAAACTTACTAATTTTGTAATTTAACATAATATCCTTCTTATGCATTACACCTAGTTATTGAGTTTATAAATATAAAGAACAATGTTGTGATTAAGTTTCTAATAGTAATAGTGACATATTTTCATTATATAGTGACTAAGTTTCTAATAGTAACGATCAAAGTAGTGACTAAGTTTACAAAACTTACTAATTTTGTAATTATATTGTATCTGATTTGGTTTATATCAAATTTTAGTCCATTATACTTAGTGTCTAGCAAATAGACAACATGTCCGGGAAGCAAGACAATAGTGTCTACCAGATAGACAACTTTTTTGAGAAACTAGACAATATTGTCTATCCAATAGACAACCTATCTGAGAAGCTAGACAATCATGTCTACAAAATAGACAACTTGTCTGGGAAGCTAGACAATAGTATATACCAGATAGACAACAGTATATACCAGATAGACAACTTATCTAAAAAGCTAGATACTATGCTAGACAACAGTGTCTAGTGTATAGACATAATTGTCGAACTTTCTAGACATTATGTCGAGTTACACAATTGTGTTGTCGAGTTACACAACATAACTTCTTATACTCTGGAAATTATCTCGGTACTAGTGTCTAGTCACTCGACTAAACTATCGAGAATGATAGACAATGTGTCTAGCGTAGTCGAGATAACGTCTAGCACTTGAATGATAATGGTTGTCCTATAGATCGACAGTTATGTCTAACATTGTTGATACAGTGTAGATGAAAAATTGTGGAGACAAGACTCAACAATCATATTAAGTGTACTCGATATGTATAATTTGTCGAGTTTGTCTAGAAACTAGACACCCCTGTCTAGAAACTAGACATCATGTCTATTCTGATCTGGGTTTTTTCTTTGCGGCGAATCTCACCGTCTTTCATCCTATTTTCTAGTTTACTGCTTTTCATGCTTAAAAATTGACCAAAAAATTTCTATTTTTCACTATAGTTTCAAGTCCAACAAGAAAATAACTTTTAATCTACAAATCAAACTCATATTAACAAAGAAAGAATGGGCATTTTGGAGCCGTTGGGTTCCTGGTTGAGATTGGATGGAATTTGGCGTGGTGGATGTAGGCTTTGACTGCTGTTTTCATGGGTAGGGGTAGAGTCCGACTGAGATGAATTGAGAGGAAGAGGAAGATGAATGCCTTCGTTTGAGAAAAAGAGAGGAAAAAAAAATTAAACCCGCTTCTTCGTTTTTTTTTTTCCTTTTTTTTTCATTCCGTTTTTTTTAATTTAACTGCAGCCTTTCAGACCCCAAGTCTTTTCTTTTAAAAAAAAAATTTTAACTAAGGGCTTATATGTCATTTTACACTCACTCTATTTAAAACGGGTTATTCTAGCCAACAAATTTTAAATGGGGTGTATTTCTCAAAATCAACTATCAAGAAAGGGTATTTTACCAAATTTTCCTTTTTTTTCCAAAAAAAAAAGGAAAAGGCTCGGCTGAAATAAAAAGGCTGTAGTTAAATTTTAAAAAAAAAAGGAATGAAAAAAAAAGGAAAAGCGAGTTTAATTTTTTTTTTCCTCTCTTCTTCTCAAACGCAGGCATTGATCTCTCCCTTCCACTTAATTCATCTCAGTCGGACTCCACCCTCACCCACGACAACTGCAGTCAAAGCCTACCTCCACCACGCCAAATTCCATCCAATCTCAACCCGGAACTCGTCGGCTCCAAAATCTCCCTTCTTTCTTTGTTAATATGAGTTTGATTTGTAGATTAAAAGTTGTTTTCTAGTAGGACTTGGTACTATAGAGAAAAATAAAAAGTTTTTGGTCAACTTTTAAGCATGAAAAACAGTAAACTGAAAAATAAGATGAAAAACAGTGAGATTCGCCGCAAAAAAAAAACTCAGATCGGGATAGACATGGGTGTCTAGTTTCTAGACAGGGGTGTCTAGAACTCGACAAATTATACATATCGAGTACACTTGACATGATTGTCGAGTCTTGTCACCATAATTATTCATCTACACTATATCAACAATACTAGATACGACTGTCGATCCATAGACCAACCATTATCGTCCAGGTGCTAGACATCATCTCGACTATGCTAGACACACTGTCTATCATTCTCGACAGTTTAGTCTAGTGACTAGACACTAGTCCCGAGATAATTTCCAGAGTGTAAAAAAGTTACTAGACAACACAGTTGTGTGACTCGACATAGTGTCTAGAAAGTTCGACAATTATGTCTATACACTAAACACTGTTGTCTAGCGTAGTGTCTAGCTTTTTAGATAAGTTGTCTATCTGATATACACTATTGTCTAGCTTTCCAGACAAGTTGTCTATTCGGTAGACATGATTGTCTAGCTTCTTAGATAGGTTGTCTATTTGATAGACAGTATTGTCTAGTTTCCCAAACAAATTGTCTATCTGGTAAACACTATTGTCTAGCTTCCCAGATAAGTTGTCTATTTGTTAGACATTGAGTATAATGGACTAAAATTTGATAAAAACTAAATTAAATACAATACAATTACAAAATTAGTGAGTAAACTTAATCACTACTTTGTTCATTACTATTAGAAACTTAGTCACTATATAATGAAAATATGTCACTATTACTATTAGAAACTTAGTAACAACTTTGTTCTTTATAATTACAAACTCAATAACTAGGTGTAATGCATAATAAAGATATTATGTTAAATTACAAAATTAGTGACTTTTGAATTATCATCGCTACTATAATGAAAATATGTCACTATTACTATTGGAAACTTAGTCATAACTTTGTTCTTCAAAATTACAAACTCAATAACTATGTGTAATGAGTAATAAGTATACTAAATTACAAAATTAGTGAGTTTTTAATTATCATTACTACTATAATGAAAATATTCCATAATTACTATTGGAAACTTAGTCACAACTTTGAGCTTTCCAAACAAGGAGTCTAGCTATTAGACAAGTGTTGTCTAGCTCTCCAGACATATTGTCTATCTAATAGACACTTTTGTCTAGCTTTCAAGATAAGTTGTCTATCGGGTAAATACTATTGTCTCGTTTTCCAAACACATTGTCTAGCTGCTAGAAAATATTGTCGAGTTTTCCAGACAAGCTGTCTATCGACTAGATACTAACTATAATGAAATAAAATTTGATATAAACTAAATTAAATACAATATAATTAAAAAATTAGTAAGTTTTGTAAACATACTCACTATTTTATTCATTACTATTAGAAACTCAGTCACTATATAATAAAATGATTTCACCATTACTATTGGAAAGTTAGTTATAACTTTATTCTTTATAATTACAAACTCAATAACTAGGTGTAATGTATAATAAGTATATTATATTAAATTACAAAATTAGTGAGTTTTGAATTGTTATCGCTACTATAATGAAAATATGTCACCATTACTATTGGAAACTTAGTCACAACTTTGTTCTTCCAAATTACAAACTCTATAACCATGTGTAATGAGTAATAAGTATATTAAATTACAAAATTAGTGAGTTTTCAAATATCATCACTGCTATAATGAGAATATGCCACCAACTACTATTAGAAACTTAGTCACAACTTCGAGCTTTTTGAACAAAGAGTCTAACTAGTAGACAAGTGTTTTCTAGCTCTCCAAACATGTTATCTATCTAATAGACACTTTTGTCTAGCTTTCAAGACAAGTTGTCTATCGGGTAGATACTATTGTCTCATTTTTCAAACACATTGTCTAGCTGCTAGACAATATTGTCGAGTTTTCCAGACAAGATTTCTGTCGACTAAATACTAACTATAATGAAATAAAATTTAACATAAACTAAATTAAATACAATATAATTACAAAATTAGTGAGTTTTATAAACTTACTCACTACTTTATTCATTAATATTAGAAACTCAATCACTATATAATGAAATTATGTCACTATTACTATTGGAAACTTAGTTACAACTTTGTTCTTTATAATTATAAACTCAATAACTAGGTATAATATATAATAAGTATATCATATTAAATTACAGAATTAGTGAATTTTGAATTGTTATCGCTACTAGAATGTAAATATGTCACCATTACTATTGGAAACTGAGTCACAACTTTGTTCTTCTAAATTACAAACTCAATAACTATGTGTAATGAGTAATAAGTATATTAAATTACAAAATTAGTGAGTTATGAATTATCATCGCGACTATAATGAGAATATATTACCATTACGATTGGAAACATTTTTTTGTTGGAGATTACGATTGAAAACATAGTCACAACTTTGTTCTTTCTAAATAAGGAGTCTAGCTATATTAGACACGAGTTGTCTAGCTCTCCATACATGTTGTCAATCTGATAGACACTTTTGTCTACCTTTCCAAATATGCTGTCTATCAGGTAGACACTATTGTCTAGTTTTCCAGGATATGTTGTCTATCTGCAAGATACCGTTGTCGAGCTTTTTAGACAAGCTATCTATCTGCTAGACAATATTGTCGATCTTTCCAGACAAGCTATCTATCGACTAGATACTAACTATAATGATATAAATTTGGCATAATCCAAATTAAATACAATTTCAAATAAACTATTGTAAACCATAATCATAAAGATAAAAAAGATAATGATAATACTTAGGACACACTAGGACCATTTGTTGAGTGCATCATGGAGTGTTTACATGAAGTTTTGATGTGTCCATAAATTCCACAATTTGAGCACTTTCTTTTCTTTTTTGGTGGAGCCTTGATAACCACAATACATCTTGATCATTGTCTCTTTCTATTCCAATTCCAAGAAGAACCTTCGTTCTTTTCCCGAACGCCATCATATAATATGATTGTGAGTATTAATGACATACCTGAACAAAAAAGAAATTACAAATTAAAGGAAGAAATATATATTACCAAACATAAAATAATAAATTTAGTTAGGTTTGACATGTGTTAGTAGCTAGAAATGTATTTCTTATGGTTAGACATGTATCTTTAGTTGCTAGACATGTATTTCTAGTGGCTAAAAATATGTTTCTAATGGTTAGACATGGGTCTTTAGTTGCTAGACAATAGTGTCTAGTGTCTAGACATAACTTTTTTATACACAAAATTGGCTCGACATTAGTGTCTACTCACTCAACAAAAGTGTCTAGTATATAGACAGTGTGTCTAACATAGTCGAGAGAGTGTCTAGCGCCTGGACACCAATTATTATGCTTGACAATTGTGTCTAACATTGTCTATGTAGTGTCGATAGCATGGATATTCAATTGTTCAGATAAGACTCAACAATATTGTCAAGTGGAGTCCATATTATACAATTTCTTCGGTTTTAGACGGTCTATCTATAAAGTAGACAGACCTATCTATCCAGATCTAGGTTTCTTCTTCGTAGCTTTTCAGACAAGACTCGACAATACTATCGAGTGGAGTCAATATTGTATAATTTCTCACATTCTAGACAGGTTGTCTATAAATTAGACAGATCTGTCTATCCAGCTATAGTTTTCTTCTATGCAGTTTTTCTTGACAATATTGTCTAGTGGAGTCGATATTGTACAATTTATCATCTTCTAGACCGTCTGTCTAGTAATGAGACAGATCTGTATATCCAAATTTGGGTTTCTTCTATGCAGTTTTTCAAACAAAACTCGACAATATTGTCGAGTAGAATCAATACTGCACAATTTCTTATCTTCTAGACAGGCTGTCTAAAATTTAGACAGTCTTGTCTATCCAGATCTGAGTTTCATCTTCGCAACAGATTTCGTTATTTTACAACCCAGTTTCTAGTTTGCATGTTTTCAGGCTCAAAAATTGACCAAATACTTTCTATTTTTCACTATAGTTTCAAATCCTACTACAAAATAACTTTTAATTCACAAATCAAACTCACACTCGCAAAGAAAGATTAATGGCAAAGAATCTTCTTCTTACTTCAACCTTCGAAATAGAGGACCATGTTTTTCTCTGTTAAAGCAGGATTCCAAGCTTTCCGGTTACTCCAAGCTTTTGGTTGAATTATGTTTTCCGGTGACTCCAAGCTTTTGGCGAAAATGATGTGATAATGGTGAGGGAGGAGGTACGGGAGAAAGAAAAATGGAAATAAGGAAACAATTTCAAGGGGCATATTGGTCTTCACAACTAAACTTTATTTAAAAGGTGTACACACCCAAAAACTATAAAGAGGGGTGTATTTCTACAAAATCACTATTTGAAAAGGGTATTCTCCAAAGGACCCCAATTGCATATCACCTTGGTCATTGTCTTCTCTTTTACTTATCTGCATTATATATGTGGAATACACTAAAAGAAAATACATGTCATATTACTAATGGATTAATTAGATAAATATATGTTAAGTATATTAAATTATAAACTACACTAACTAATTTATGAGATTTTTGGTATCCTGTCTTGGTCATTGTCTAAGTGGATCAAAGAAATAAATATTTTCTTGGGCCACATTAATCACCATCAATATCCAATGTTGCATATTCAAAGCAATGTAATAAATTATAACTACAAGAAAACATATATAATATTTTAGTCAAAGAAAAATAATATTTACCCAAGATTATAAGGAGCTACTAATAGCATTCCTTTACTTGCTACATAAAGTCTTTGTATAAGATCACAGGAACGACTATCATTCTTTGCACCGGAAACTTTAGATATGACAGCAGGATCAACAAATTAAAATAAGTGCAATCGTTCCAAACTCAAGAGTTCATAGTACAAGTACCTAATTAGAAACCAAAAATATATTATGTTACTATATATTAAGTAAGGGCACCAATCCAGTAGGTATTTTTTTTTTTACCTATGCATAGGTATCAATTGGGCTAATGAAAATTTTTTTGCACATTTTTTTATATTAAAAAGTAGGAAAGAGAAAAAACATTAATGATGTACGTCTTTTCATGCATCTTATTTTAGCCGTTAGATCATTGTTAGATGATGATCCAATGGCTAGGAAAAAAATACCTACACATAGGTAAAAAAAAAAAATACCTACCGGATTGGCAACCATTAAGTAAATATGCAATATGTAAAAAAAAAAAAACATATATATTACTGTACTTACTTGATATACATCGAGATGCATGTAGCACAAATCTCTTGGAGAAGAGAGAAATATATTATGTCCTCCGTTCCCACATAAAGTTGATGCTCCTCAATCCCGTATATCTCTTGTTCCATCGGTATGGTAACATTGAAGTTAATGTTGAATTTTAAAATTGTAAAATACAAAGACTTCAATGTCGGGGGAAGATAAGAAGTTTGTGTAGGCGACTCCGAATGCACGGGCCTAGCACTAGATGATGCTGAAGGAACCATTTTTTTCTATTGAGGTTGAGTCACTGGCTATATGGGCGGTGACACATTTTTCTTCCTTTGTGGCTATATTTTAATTAGTTAGAATAATGTATATTGTATTAAAATAGTTGAATAAAAATTTGAAAATTTACCTCATCATTCCCAAGTAGTACTAGATACTTAAGCTAAGATACTAGTGTATCAATGGCGTTGATAACTAGGAAGATATCAGTAGATGGAATGGGAATCGGGAGGACCGCATGCTTATTGAATACCTCTTTGATTGAAACTCGAACATGATCCTTGCCTAAATCCATCCCATGAACTGTAGTTGCTCCAGTGTTCATAATGAAACCGACGGAAACTATCTCGTTGTCTAGCTCTACCATCAACCTACACGGTGTATACTACATATTGAATATATTAGTACAAATATATAATATACATATAAAGAGCTAGAAAGCTACACTAGTATAATTTTTTCTGAGATTGGCGTTGCACTATTGTCTTCTACTTCAGGCATCGTGGTATAAAATTCAGGCTCTTTTGGATCATCAACTTCCATCTCAGTATCTTCAACATCTATTTCGGGCTCATGGATACCAATTTTTGGATTCTATTTTCCAAGTGCACCAATAGATTTCAAAATCATGTTTTGAAACTTGTCAAATCTTTGTTACAATGTAATCTCTTACTTTTTGAGGCGTTCTTTGTACATTCTTTCTAACTTACTAATTTTTCCTCCCATGCTTTGTCTCTTTGTCTCTCATAGTGAAATTGGCGTTCATGTAATTCTCTTAATCCCCCACCATGCCTCCTGAACACTTCTCTTTGTGCTACAATTTTACCTTTATCTCGAACACGACCTGAGTGCTCAGGAGTTCCCAATGCTTGAGTAAGAATGTCATTTGATCCAATTTCAACGATCAGAATGTCATTTGATCCAATTTCAACGATCTCTCCCTTGTCCCGTAGCTCATATAACATATCCTATAAAAGTAGTAAATACATTATTTAGTTAATCAAATTTTCAGTTATAAATACCAAAGTACGTATAATAAATAGAACTTACAATTCTTTTTCCTTTTTCTCTTGTACTATTATCTACATATTCTCCTTTTAGATTTTGACTGAATTTTCTCCATAGCTTACCCCGCTCAATTGGATGTACACTTTCTTCTTCTTCTTGTATTTCTTTTTCCAACCTTGCGAAAGACTTACGAGAAGTGCGGTGTGAATATTATTGTTTTACATGTCTTTCTTGGTTTTGCTTACTCAACTCTAGAAAGTTGGGATCTATTCTTGATGCAACAAAGGCCTTCCATTGTTCATCAGTAATGTAACAATTGCTCGTTGGTAGAACTACTAATGAATCTGGATTTTCTGCAGCCTATACAGCATCTTTAGAGTACCTCCTAACATATTTACTAGTCAGTGATGACTTGTAGTCATGCCATTTCTTACTCACCGATGACTACACATAAGCTCTACTACCCTGATTATCAATTTCTAGGAACGTACTCTAAAACAAAATCAAACAAAACATGAATTAGGCTATATGGTAGCAGAAACAAATAAAGTAAGATATGAAACAAGTTAGTAGATAACTTACTCTCAAGTCGTCACATATGATAGTGTAAACCTTCTCTAGAACATTAGGCCAATTAGGTATATTAATCAGGACTTTGGTACGAGCTAACCAATTAAGATATGACTTAAATTCCAGTGCCGAATGCCCAACTGGTTGGCCCAATGCGTTCCACTCTAAAGGAATTAGTTCTCTCCTATTCCTCATTTTTATGATTTCTTTATACTGTGTAGCCCCTCTTTTTGCCTTTTTTTTTTATGCTCTGTATGATCCTTATCTGAATGGTCTCCATCGACCTAAACAAATAAAACAAAATATTAGTAAACAGAATAACTCTTATTAATCAATTTTTTCAAGTAATGAAAATAAACACACAATACAACATATACATATTTAATGAACCTTATATTATTTTGCCTCGGCCAATATTAATCCATATACCATCTCCATCATCTTGAGAAAATGACCCTGTAGTTCCTTCTATAGTATCACTGTTTCTCATATTTCTTGGTTCCGTGGAAAGTACTACAGATGAATCACTATTTAATGGGTCAGTAATGTTAAATACTTGTTTTGCTTGTGAGGCTAAAATAAAGGGATCATCTTTATGACCTACTATCTATAGGTTAACCAACTTGAAGCCCAAATCATCTACTTTGACCCCATGATTTCTTTCAACCCAATCACATTTAAAAACTGGGACCCTAAATGCATAATAGTTGAGCTCCTATATCTCTTTTAGTACTCCATAGTAGGTTATACTTCTTTCAATAGGGTTCTTATCCTTAGCACTAGCAAAGTGCATAGTTTGTGCAATAATACTAATTCCACTATTCTGATTAGTCCGCATATTATCACGAGACTTAGTGTTAAAGCGTCGACTATTGATAACGTATGTCTCATGCTTAGTAGGCATAATTGTAGGACCTTTTGCAATCCATTTCAATTCTTTAGATACTTTAGTATTTGGATTGGCCAAATTAATTTCAACCTTAATTACAAAAAAAAAAAATACAAAAAACTCATTGTTAGTATGGATACATTTTATAGACAAAAGAACTAACTATGTCACCTTGCCCATACCTTTTTTCTTAACCAGTTTGTGAATGTCCTATAATGTTCTTCTTGTATCTATTTTTCTCTCTTTGAAGGATTTTCATGTTTTGCATATTGTAAATGGTCATTGCATATACAACTATTTCTTAAGAATCTTATTGTAACAACTAAGATCATCAATAAAAAATTTATGAATCAAAGAAGTTAGTTATACTTACTTGATATAAGGTTGAACATCTGCTATATTTTCTAGCACAATTCTATGAACTAGCTCTAAATCTGTGTGATCAATGAGAGTAGGATTACCAACACCTACACCTTTGCTTTGAAATTTCGCTGACTGTCGAGGTTTTGAAATACCAATAATCTGAGCATGACCAATATACTTTGAACAAAATTCTACAGCTTCTTTAGCCATGTAACATTCAACTATACATGCCTTAAGACGATCCGATTTCTAACATACCCCTTGTAAATTTTCATTAATCTTTCAATTGGATACATCCATCGCAAATAAACTGGGCCACCTAACTGAATTTCCCTCGCTAAACGTATAGTTAAATAAACCATAATATCAAAGAACGACAGAGAAAAATATTGCTCTAGAAGACACAATGTAATGATAATTTCTTTTTGTAGTGATTCCAACTTGATTACATCTACTGCTTTAGCACAAATTGTATTGAAGAAAAAACATAATCTCGTGGTCGCGAATCTGATATGATTTTGAGAAATTCCACAGATTACAACTAGAATTAATTATTGCATCAATGCATGACAATCATGTGACTTCAACCCAATTAGTCTTAAATCTTTCATAGACACCAAGTTGCGAATGTTTGAGGAATAACTATCCGGAACTTTTATATTGGCTAATGTCTCGCATATTTGACGCTTCTATTCTTTTGTCAAATTAAAACAAGCTGCCAATAAAAATGTTTGCTTCTCACCTAATTTAGGAGCTAATTTTTTTCTTACTCCCATTTCCATGAGATTAAGATGAGCGGTAATACCATCTTTTGTTTTTCTGGATATGTTAAGCAAAGTCCCAATAATACTATTACAAACATTCTTCTTAATGTGCATGACATCAAGATTGTACTGCAAAATATTATGCTTCTAATATTCTAACTAAAAGAAAATAGATTTCTTTTTCCAACAATCACTCTTTGTTTTTTCTTTTTCTGTGTCTTGTATCATTTTCCCCTTTCCTTTCTTATTTCTTTGGCTCTTTTCTTTCACAACTTTTCCAAATTTGTTAACTATTTGACTAACTTGTTTAAAAACTTCCTCACTGCTTAATGGACTAGGAGTACGTTTCATCTCCTTTTTCCCATTAAAACACTTCGTACATTGACGATAAGCATGATCAAGAGGTAGGAATCATCGATGTCCCATATAAACTTCTTTATTACAATGCTTCAATCTTATTACATTTGTATGCTCACTACATACTGGGCATGCTTTGTAACCCTTTACTGTAATACCCCCTAGTTTAACTATATTGTCAGATATAGTCAAACTACGAAGTATTATTCTTTCTTAAACCATATCTTTAGTTTTATAAAACGGTGGGCAAATTTAAACTTTCCAAAACTTTTAAACAAAAGTAACTATATGGCATTTCTTGTTAAAAGTGTCTTTACAAGATGTACAATCAAAGGAGATTTTCACCCACCTATTTTGCCATCAGCAGTAGTATTTACATTACACCAAAATATCTCAAAACAAAAATGTCACCCACAAGTCAAGCTCGTCCACATCTGTATGATCATGGCAACAAAAGGTAGTCCAGGCAACCAGCTACTCAACACTAAAGTGTGCCCCTTTATCTGCATCACAAGACTAAAATGAGCTAAAACTCAGTAAGTAAAAACTATGCATACTCATGTATGCTTTAAAACCTCATCAAGTTCCCTTTGTATACTTTTCTTTCTTAAACATTTGAGTCCATGCATTTTCTTTAAAAATACACATAGTTGGGCCCCTTAGTACATTGCTCGACCTGTAAATCAAAACGTCGTGATAACATTGGGTGGAAACTCTAGCCAAGAGTAAAAATAAGGTGCGACCATCGTGTGAAGTTGTTGACAACTCCTTCCCTCATCAAAGGGGCATCCCACACCGCGCTAATATTATCTCACTTCAACGAGACACATCATAAGATCCGCAAATCCCGCTTTAACGGGAGAGTCTGCATCAACAGATTTATCTATCCAGCTCCGACAGACTAGCAATCGCCATTAAAACTTATCTTATAAAATTAGTATAATGATACTCACTTTTAAATACTCTGTAATAAAATTCTCAATTTGCATGCAAGACGAACCCATGCACATGCCATTTCATAACTTTCAAGAATAAGTAAATTTCACATAATGACATCTTCTATGTAATTCTTGTAACACAGTTGTAAGTCTTTACTTACCTTGTGTCCTGAACAGAAATAGAATGTGGAAAGGGTCAATATCCTCTAGAGATTGATGTACTAGTCACCAATCATAAATTAATGCATATTTTACTAAAAGAATGCATCAAGATACTTGAACAAGACCGAAATCAGAACTATCACCAAATTAGGAAACTTGATCATATAATGACTCAGAAGCATACAAATCACTTAAGACACTTGGTAGTTAATAAATAGCATTGAAAAACTGTTCAAAAGTAATAAAATATGTATACTAGTTTATTAATACAAAAATGATCTAAAATGGCACATAATTTTGTAAAACTAGTCCATTTACCTCTAAATAGTGCCATTTTATTTTTAAAATATTTGAACAATACCTCTCCTCTCTTTGGGATATTCCCACATGATTAAAATCATGGTTTTAAACCTGAAACAATATTTTACATGCCAATTCCAAGAGGATCATTTAGAACAACCTAAGTGCACTTGAACTCCTTTCGATTTAAACAAGTTTAAAACTACTTTTGCACTTGCGTGCCATCGCAACCAGCCACCAAATGAGTGTAATACATAACAGGATCAATGAAATATACATTCTAATTTTAAGAAATTAGATTACAAATATAGAAAACTTAATCTACTATACATGAAAACACTTGAATCTATAAATAGCAAACTTTGGGGTTTTAGGTCTAACTTTGATCATCTACTTAAATTCTATATTTTCAGTAATATATAAGTTTCCTAGGACTTTTATTCATTAAATAAAAGCTTTGGTTTAAGGGCTGTAGCAAGAAAAATCAATTGAAAACTCAAAATCCCAATTAGGCCTCATCCTGACTAGTTTGAGCTTTTGTTGAATCTCTTGTCTTCTACCTCTACTAAACTGATTTCCAAGGCTTAGAAATAGATTTTAGGACTTAAGAGGACCTGAAGGAACTATTATTTAAGTGGAAACAAGTAGAGAGTTGAAATTAAAGAACAAGACCTAGGAAGAAAAACTAATAGAATTACCTAGACTAGTTTGGACCTATCTTGCTTTCTAGAGCTCCAACTTGAGTTCTACCACTTGGAAACTCTTGGATATGGCTAAGAGAAGTTGAGAGAAGTCTTAAAATGGGTTGGACAGTTTCAGTTCATGGCTGGAGAGAAAGGAAAAGCAAATGACCAGATTTGGTCCAAAATCAACACTTAATGGTTAAGAAAAGGCATAACTTAAATTCTGAGGGGTATTTTAGGTATTTTACACTTTACTTTTCATATGTCAAGCTTTAAATCATCCTTAGCTTACTCACCACATCGCTGGTCACTCCTATACACCCAAGCGTAGACAAAGTTGGTGAATCCTAGCTTAGAAAGTGAAAACTTGTCATACTTTGACTTATGATCCCATGTGACAGGTTTTATTATAATCTGATGGAACCTAGCCTCATAACCAATCATTAAACATAAAAAATAAGTCAATTAGACTTTAATTAATAATACAAACATAGTATTAGCACTTAATTATTAGAATGCACAAAAATGATACAAAAATGACATTACACAATTAGGCTGAATCTAGGCTAGCTTAGTGCAATAAAACACAAATCAATGTCATGAATGCTACCTCGTGCTTACCTGGAGCCGACAAATAAAATACTATAAATGAGTCCTAGACATTGAATTAAAGCTATTTGACGTGTTAAACACATAGTGAATTCGGCTCCGAAAAGCGTAAGAATTGTATTTTACTGAAAAACTACAATTTGACCTTGTTATCAACAAATATGATCTTAATATATGTGCACATAGTATTGCTTTCATAAATATATTCTTTATTCTTTTAGCATACCGAGCTCTCTCTATGAGGGTATTAAACCTTTATACTGCATCGGGACACTTCGACAATTATTAGTGTAATAACATGTATATAAAAGCACATAACATAAGGAATGAGCATATTACTATAAAATTTATATTAATGACTTCTAGATGCCTAATATGCAATTGAAACATGTTATAAAATTTGTATTAAAGACTTCTAGATACCTAATATGCAATTGAAACATGTTTATTATTGGTTTAGTATGCATGTGAGAATCTTGGGCACCACAATTCTCCCCTCCTTATAAAATTTCATCCTCGAAATTTGCTTATACTTAGTTTTCATCTCTTCTTCTCTTTCCCATATGGCCTCTTCTACTTCATGGTTCTTCTATAGTACTTTGACCAAAGGGATTTTCTTGTTTCTAAGTTCCTTCTCTTTTGTATCCAAGATCTTCACTAGATGTTCCTCGTAACTCTCGTCTTGACTCAGCTCTAATTGCTCATAATTCAAAACATGCGAAGGATTTGAAATGCACCTTCTTAACATAGAGACATGAAATACATTATGTACGTTCGACATTGAAGGTGGCAAAATGAGTCTATTAGCTTAGTATGCATGTGAGAATCTTGGGCACCATATTTACATAATGCCCATACAAATTACCATATGCAGAGAAATCATTGATTGTCCATAATAGTAGTAGCCCTCAAATTAAATCTCTCCTTTTTTCTTGCATCATAACAATTGACTCCATCACATAGACTTTTTAAATCGCCTATCAACGATGCCAAATAAATATCTATATCATTCCCAGGATGTTTAGATCCTGAGTTTAACAGGGTGAGTATTGTAAATCTTCTCTTCATGCACAACCAGGGAGGAAGAATATAAATAACAAGTATAACTGGCTAACAACTATAATTACTACTCATTGAACTATAAGGGTTTATGCCATTAGCTGAAAGACCAAGTCTGAGATTTCTGGGATCTTCTTTTATTATTGGCTATATATCATCTATTTTTCTCTAAGCAAGAGAATTTGTTGGATGCCAAAGTTTTCCATCTTTGATTCTTTCTTCAATATGCCATATCAAACTTTTAGCATGTTCTTCATTCCGAAACAACCGTCTAAGTCAAGGAATGGGTAGAATATACCACAACACTTTTACTGGGACCCCTTTCTTCTCTTAATTAGAGTGTTTCATAACCTTCCATCTCAAACTTTTGCAGGATAACTACTTGCATCTGCAAACTTCTTGTGGTACAATATACAATCATTTGGACAATCATGTATCTTTTCATACTCCATGCCCATTGAGTGCATTGTTTTCTTTGCCTCATACATAGAAGTAGGTATGTTGTTATTTTATGAGAATACCTGTCCTAATAATGAAAGTAATTGAGAAAATCCACTATCGCTCCACCCATTACGAGCTTTTAAATTGTAAATCCTAACCAAAAATGACAATTTCGCGATTTTTGAACTAGGATAGAGATCTTTCTCTGCATTCTCCATTAATTTCATGAATTCATCCGGACGATTGGCAAAGTTTTCTTCAATATCATTAACCATATCTACCGGATGATCTTCGTATTCCTCAGAAATATATTCCTTTCGAGCTCTTTTATTAGGGAAATTTTCTTCACGTGCGGGTTCTCAATGCCATATCCATCTCGTATAAGATATATCTATTCCACTAAAAAATAAAGGGTTTTTGGCATGATTAGTCCCTGAATTTTTTGATAATTTATAATGTATCCCCTAAACATTTTTTTTTGGTAATTAGGATCCTGAATTTAAGATTTTTGGCATGATTAGTCCCTAATTTTTCGTTGATTTGCAATGTATCCCCTGAACTTTTTTTTTTGGCAATTAGGACCCCTGAATTTAGGATTTTTGGCTTGATTAGCCCCTGAATTTTTTGTTAATTTGTAATATATCCCCTGAGTTATGTGCAAATTTTTTAAGGGTATAATGGTTATCTCACTTGATTTAGAGACAAAAATAACAAATGGTATTTTGGAGGGTAAAAAATAGTTTTGAAATTCAAATTTTTAAACAATTAAAGAATAAATTGCAAATCAATGAAAAATTCAGGGGCTAATCATGCCAAAAATCCTAAATTCAGGGTCCTAATTACCTCAAAAAAAAAAGTTCAGAGGATACATTGCAAAAAATTCTAAGTTCTGAGTCCTAATTGCCCCAAAAAAAAAGTTCAGGGGATACACTGCAAATCATCGAAAAATTCAGGAACTAATCATGCCAAATACCCAAAAATAAATATCCACTTATATCGACATCTCTCATATAATTAATGTTACCACACCTACACATAGACATAGAGATATATTAGGATCTACACCATTTTCTTTAGCATATCTTAGGAAATATGCAACTCCATCTTCGTACTCTTTTGACAATCTACTTTTTGTCATCTAACTTTTATCCATTACTAATCACTAAAATTCTAACTAAAATTGGATAGAATTTCTGCTTATAAATTGACTAACCCCCTACACAAAACAATGCACACCACCAATCTATACTTCAAACCCAATTCAATGTATCACATTTCAATTTTGTAAATCTCCAAATTCATCTCATTTCATACTTTATATTAAATTAACAAAGTTAGTAACTTAACAACTAACTAATTTCGTTAATGCTTATCTTTTTTCAACCAAGGATTATGTAAATTCAAAATATTATCTATCTAAAATTATTAATTATATAATCTATCAAATAAATAATAATGCATACATTAAACATATAGTAAAATCATATAAAATTATGTAAAATTAAGCAATCATGACAATGTAGTCATATTAACAAACTATAATTGTTAATGACTATTAAAAAAATAATAAAATAACATACATTTAATTTCAGTTTCTATAATTAAAAAAAATTTCGGATTAGATAAAAAAATAAAATAAAATTACCTCAAAGTAACCAAAAATCTAATAATACTCCAAATTTGATACTAAACTTGCTATACCCGTTCAAATTAGAACCTAATACAACTAAAAAAATACACAAAATCACAATCACATTTGACATAAAAAAAATTCGGATTAAATAAAAAATTAAAAAAATATATTACCTCAAACTGACCTAAAATGCAACAATACTATAGATTTGATGCTAAAATTGATATTTCCGACCAAATTAGAACCTAAAACAACAAAAAAATACATAAAAAATAATAAGATTACATATTACTCAGGAATTGCAGCGGTTAATCATAAAATATTCTAAACAAATTCTAAGTTAAAAAAATTGTTAAAATACAAATAAATTGTAAAAAATTCAAGCACATAAAGCTTACCTAGGTCAAATGAAACGATTTGAGCTAAATAGAGGTGATTTTGGCTAGAAAACGGGCCAGAATAGGAGCTCTCGTGCACGGAGGAAGGGAAGAGAACCAGTTCGGCGGCTGGAAGTAGGGGAATAAGAAGAAGTGAGGGCCGAGTTAGTTTCGGCCCTCTTTAAATGGTCTTTAGAACCGCCGTTGACAGCCTTTTTAATAACATTCTCGGCGGTTTCGGTTTAACCGCCGAGAAATGTTTTTAAAAAAATTCAGTCTTTCTCAGTGGTTGGACCAGAACCGCAGATAAAGGCCTTCTGGTCTAATTTAACGGCAGTCTTCTATGCACAGTCGTTAAATCCCAACCGTTAAATTTATCTTTTTTTTGTAATGATATATTATATGTAGATATAAGTACATACAAATAATAAGCGCCCTTATGAACAGTGGCGAAAGGGGCACTATCATTTACTCAGCCAACTATTAGTTACAATGCTGTACGAAGAGTAGTACTTGCAATAATTTAATCAACAAGTGGCTTTTTGTTTTGATTTCCTTTGGGCAAGACGGCCTGCGAATAACAAGCAAATCTAAGACCTTGTTAGCACAGTCCTTGTGACGACATTTGGGTTGTCAAGACGTTAATTAATAAAGTAGCTAGTTTAATCAATTCCGGAGCTTTTTTCCTCATCCAGTTATCTATCATGACTTTTTCATTGATTGTGACATTTTCTGGAGCAGAAGACGACTAAAAAGCCAACTAATTAAGTTTTTTTTTTTTTTTTGTAAACCATACATATATATATTCTATTGGTGATGAAGACAATATATAATTACAGCTAAGTGGATGTGTCGATGCAGTTAGCGTAAATTGTGAAATATCCCGTTGGAATTTACTATCAGATATTTAACTTTCACTCGATGATTATAATAGTGTTTCATATTATATGTTGTTATCCCCAATAAATTAAATTTAGGATTTTTGGCATGGTTGCCCTCTGAATTTTTTGAAGATCGGCAATATAGCCCCTGAATTAAAAGTTTTTGCAATTAAACCCTTAAATTCTCAAAACAGTGACAATTAACTCCAAACCGTTAAGGACTGTTAAATTATGGATCGAAATGATATGTGTCAGTCATGTGCTGCATTCTTTAGGAGTGTAAATAGTATTTCTTTAAATAGTCATTTATTTAGGGTGAAAATAAAAAAAAATTAAAAATTTTGATAAAAATAAAAAAGTTTAAAATTCAAAATAAATTTAAATAATTTCAATTAAATAATTTCAGTTTAAAAAAGTTTAAAAAAAATAAATTTAAGTATTCAATTTAAAAAATAATTTTTAAATTGAATATAATTTATTTTTTTTAATATTTCTAAATTTAATTAATTTCAATTAAATTTTAATTGATTTTAGTTAATTATGGGTAATTTAAATTAGATTAGAGATAATTTTAGTAAAGTTTGAATTTTAAACTTTTTTATTTTTTTCAAAATCTTTTAAATTTCTTTTTATTTTCACTCCAAATAAATGATTATTTAAAGAAATACCATTTACACCCCTAAAGAGTGCCGCACATGACTAGCACATGTCATTTCCGTCCATAATTTAATAGTCCTTAAAGGTTTGGAGTTAGTTGCCACTATTTTGAGAATTTAAGGAGTTAATTGCAAAAAATTTAAAATCAGGGATTATATTACCAATCCACGAAAAATTCAGGGAGCAACTATGCCAAAAATCCTTAGATTTATATGATATTACTACATCTACCATATTTATCATCAGATTTTGGATATTACAAACTACAGCGTCAGATTTTGGGCAAACTAATTTCGGACATTAGTGTTCCCACTTTAAAAATTGTCTTTTAAAAGTATGCCATAATAATTGGTACAAAACTATAAAAAAAAGTTAGTATATTCATGCCACATTTTCTAATCCTAATCAACTGAATTGTAAGTAAAATGAGTAGAAAGGAATGGAGGAACTAAAAAAACAACTAGTGAGAAAAGTTTAACATCCCCAAATTTCACTAACATGGGTACAGAAAATCATATAATAGTCTAATAAAATGAGAGACGCTACTCAACCCAAAACTAATAAAGTAATGAATGATTTAAAACTTTTTTAAACTTTCTAGAAGTGTAAAGAAAATTCCACTCATGTATTAATATAGCGTAACATATACATATATATACACATGTGCATGAATGAAGCCAGAAATTTTTTCTAGTGAGGGATTAAACTCTAATAATTTTTTTTAAACAAGCTTTTAAATACTGTAATTTTCCTCAAAAAGTTTTCGTGTTTTGAAAATATTGTATGAAAACTTTATTATAAAGACCAGTCTCTTCCTCAATATATAGAACTAAATTGTCATCCATTAAAAAAGTACTCATTGTATTTTCATTTTTAAGCTAATTCAAGACTTTAATTATTTAGTGGTAGTGTTATGTTCAATCACTTAGTTAAAAAAGGTCGCAACTGTCAATTTAAACTTTTATTAAATTGGGTTGAATTTGAGCTTCAAGGTGATGATATCTCATCAAATTTTAGTTTTTAGGTTTTTATGGCTTTTTTAATTTAACTTAGCTTAATTCAACTTAATTTATCAAAAGATTACAAAAAGAAAAAAAAAACTATACTTTTTTATTAAAAAAGTAGATAAAAATCTAAACTAGTGTGTGGTAGTTAGTTATATTTGTGGGAGAGAATATTTTGAGTGAGGCTTAATCGCAAGTTTATTTGAAGGATTTGTTTTTTGAAAAGATATATTAAAAAATTTATGTATATATAATTGGGCACCAATCCAGTAGGTATTTATTTTTCTTTACCTATCTATAGGTATTATTTACGCACATCTTTTCATAGTAAAAGGTAGAGAGAAAAATCGCATTAAATAATGTGTATTTATTGTTTTCTTTTTAACTACCCAAATCATAGTAGTCGTTAGATAAGTATTCATCAACTAAAAGAAATACTTATAGATAGGTAAAAAAAATACTTATTGGATTATGATCTTATATAATTTTATAAATAAATGAGGAAATTTAATTTTTTATTGTAATTTTGCAAATAAAAAAATTGATAAATCCCGGATTTTGTAATTGTTTAGAAAATCCTGGATTTTAATTAGAAAAATACCATTTTATAAATATTTAGAAAAATACTACTTTTATTAATTGATGAGATACTTGTAGTAACCAATCAGGTTACTTGAAGTAACCTGATTGGTTACCTCAAGTAACTAGATTGGTTACCTCAAGTAATCCAGCTGGTTACCACAAGTATAATTGAAAAATACCAATTATGAAGAAAAATAGCATTTTTCTAAACAAAATTCTTGAAAATAATATTTTTTTAAATCAATTCTGGGATTTTTCAAAAAATTCAGCCTATCCGGGATTTTTCAATTTTTAATATTTTGGGCCAAGAATTTTGTAAGATGTAATGCTCCCTAGCTTAACCATATGAATATATAGGTCAAACTAGGAAGTATTATTCTTTCATAAACCTTATTTTTAGTTTTGCAAAAAAGTGGGCCAAAAGTTAAACTTTTCAAGCTTTAAAACAAAAGGAACTGCGTGGCATTACTTTTTGAAAGTGTCTTTACAAAATATATAACCAAAAACTCCTTATCCGTTTATCTTGCCATCAGCAGTAATATTTATAACATACCAGAATAACAAAATACAAAGAAAACACCGCCCATAAATCAAGCTCGTCTACATCTATATGATCATGGCGACAAGAAAGCGTGCTAGCCAACCAGTAACTCTATACATTATATATCTCCTCATCTGCATCACAGGAACTAAATGAGCTAATGCTCAGTAGGTAAATATCATTCATGCTCGTGAACGTGTTTCATACATAAACTTTATTGAAATTCCCATTGTACTCTTTCTTTCATAACTTTTCATTTTGATGCACTTTTCTTAGAAAATATTTCTTTATAGGGTCCTTGAGTACACTACAAAGTCGCGGCAGTTGATAGGCCATGCCCACCTGTGTGGGAAGGAAACACATGACCAATGCGAACCATACCTACCCAACGCAGACCGACTAGGTAATGCACCTAATAAATCTCCTAGTACAATGCTCAGTCCCGACAGTCGGTAAACTATGCCTACCTATGTGGGAAGGATGTCTGTGCAAACCATACTTAGCCAATGCAAATAGACTAAACACTGTACGTAAAATATATCTCGTAAAATAAGTATAATGGTACTACTTTAAGTCCAATGTATGTAAAACTTCACTTCTTTGAAAATCATGCTTAAATGATCATGTTAGGCTTATATCTTTCATGAACAAAACAATAACCATATAAATAACATATACTTGAAATAATACATATAAGCATGTAGGAAAATATCTTGTATCTACTAATGTTCTCGTAATGCAGTTTAAATCTTTACTTACTTTGTGTCCGGTAGAAAAGATAGTGGAAAAGGTCAGTATCCTCAGTGGCAAGGTGTGTAGAAGACCTGATGTCAATTTTATCACTAAGATGATCACTACAATGTAAAATGCATAAAGAAAATAAGCACAAGACTGAATCACAATTTTTACAAAATAAGACAGCCTGATCACAAAATAAACCAAAATGTCACCTACTTTCATAAAAACTAGTCAATTTGCTTCTAAATGGTACCATTCGATTATATTTGGACAGTACCTCCCCTATTTTTAGGACATCCCCACATGATTAAAATCATGGATTAAGACCTATAATAACAATCAATAATCCAATTCCCACATATACAACTCAAAGAGGATCATTTAGAGCAACCTAAGTAGACTTGAATTCCTTTCAATTTGGACAAAGTTTAAAACTAACTTTACACTTATGTGTCATCATAACCAGCTACCAAATGAGTGAAATAAATAATAGGATCCATAAAATATACACTCTAAGTTTAGAAAATCAGATTATAAATAGAAAAACGTAATCTATCACACATGAAAACACTTAAATCCATAACTAGCACACTTTAGGGCTTTAAGTCTAACTTTAATCCTCCTCCTAAATTTTATTCCTCTAGCAATGTATAAGGTTTTCTAGGACCTCTATTCATCAAATAAAAGCTTTAATTTAAGAGCTAAAGCAAAAGAAATAAATTATCAATTCTAAAGTCCATAAAAAGCTCACCTTAACTAGTTTGAAGTTTTGTTGAAGCTCTTGCCTTCTACTTTCACAAAACTGATTTCCAAAGCTATGAAATTAATCTTAGGACTTAAGAGGACCTAGAGAAATCATTATTTAAGTGGTATCAAGTGGATAATTGAAATAAAAAAAATAAAACCTAGGAAGGAGAACTAGTAGAATTACCTTGACTAGTTTGGACCTATCTTGTATTCTTGAGCTCTAAATTAAGTTCTACCACTTGGAAACTCTTGGAAATGGTTAAGGGGAGCTGAGAGAAGTCTAAAAATGAGTGGGAGAGTTTTGAGGTCATAGCTGGAGAGAAAGGAGAAGAAAATGACCAAATTTGGTCCAAAAGTAATACTTAATGACAAAGAAATGGCATAACTAAAGTTCTAAGAGGTATTCTGGGAATTTTGCACCTTAGTTTCCATGTGTCCAGCTCTAAAACATCCTTAGCATACTCACACATTGCTGGTCCATCCTATGCACCCAAGTATAGACCGAAATGGTGAAACCTAGCTTGGAAGGTGAAAACTAGTCATACTTTGATCCATATGGCCAATCTTATTGTAATCTAGTGGAACCTAGCCCTATAACCAATCATTAAACATAAAAATAAGTCAATTAGACTCCAATTAATAATGTAAACAAAGTATCAATGCCTAATTATTAGAGTGCACAAAGATGACATTACGCGATTAAGCTGAATCTAAGCTAGCTTAGTACAATTAAACATAGTTCAGTACAGTGATTGCCACCTCGTGCTTACCTAGAACCAACATTTTTGAAAATTCTAGAAATGAGTTCTAAACATTAAATAAAAGTGATTTGATGTGTTAAACGCACAGTGAATTTGGTCTCAAAAAGTATGAAAAATGTATTTTACCGAAAAACTACTATTTGACCAAGTTATCATCAGACATGATTTTAATGCATGTGCATATAGTATTACTATTCATAAATGTATTCTTTGTTCCTTTCACACACCAAGCTCTCTCTCTCTTAGGGTACTGAGCCTTTACACTGCATCGGAGTACTTCAACAAATATTAGTACAATAATACAGATCAAAAGCATTTAACAATCAGAATGAGTAATTTACCATAAAATTGATACTAGTTACTTGATATGTCTATTATGTAATATGAGTATATTTATTATTGGCTTATTTTGCACGTGAGAATCTTGAGCATCACATAAGATGCCCTAAATAAATATGCACATCAATCCAGAATTTTACCTTTCAAACGTGGAATCAAACTTACAAAGCCTTCTAAGGATCATGAAAAGATTTTCTTATGTCTCTGTGATAGGCAATGTTGGAAGTTTCCTATTAGGGTCCCCTATAATGGGAATGCAACCTAATTAATTTGGATAACAAAATTTGAAAAAATTAAAATAGAAATTATCTTGACATTATTGAAATAGTACGTATTTATTTTTGATATCTAGCAGATGCAAAAGTAACACGTACCATTCACCGATCGAGGAAATCAAACTTTTGCTCAATCAGTCAGTTGACAAGATTCCCAAATACGTCAGAATTGAGAATTGCTAAAATGAGATTTAGAGAATCTTACTTGGAATGTACAAACTATGAAGTGGTAGCCTTGGCAGTAATGCGACCGTTAATGATGCATGTTTACAATACAAAGTTTTTGTAGGCAAAGTTTATAAAAACATATTGAATTACAGAGTTTTCGACATAATAATTATGTCCTCGTGATGCGGTCAAGTCAAGTATATTCTATACCTTTAAATACAGCAAAGACACCCAATATAAATGTCTGATGTTAAAAATTACATAGAGCACAATAAAGCATAAGATCAAAACAAACATAGTGATCCATAACGACTCATAGAGTGAAGAAGCAGGGATCCATTCTTTCACTTCCTTATTTTGGTCACTTAAGTACATGTGGTATGAAACACATGCTACGGTGGAGTACTCTCCTGTATATCTCCTTCCTAAATACTATATAGATCTTGGTGCAGTCGCCTTCAAGCCTCTGATTCGAATTCTCTATATGCTTGCATCTGATTAACTAACAGGTCACATATATATAGTAGGACCTAAAAGTTTATCTATAGTCGATCTTTCAAGATCTCATCTTGGCTCTTTTCAAGACGACACTTAGTTTGCTATCTTAGCCTAATAAGCTAAATATATCATCTTTGCTCGCTAACTAGCATGAAAGGAGATTTATTTTGTAAGAGAGACAATCATTACCTATTGGTATATATTTTAATTCATGGTTCATATGTGTATATGCTAAAATAAAGATACAATGTCACAGTAAAAATTAGACAAAGAAATATTTATTTCATAAAAGATATCCCAAATAACAAAAATCTGACAGTGGTCAACTGAAAAAACATACAAAGAAATGAAATCATAATCTACATAGTCCCGAACTCCTAACATTGAACTAGTAAGCCTCTCGAGCAATAGGCTTGGTCAAATGGTCTGCAACTATGCGACTCATAGAAATGTGCTTTAGGACCAACTCCTTATGCGCAATCACATCACGAATAAAATAACACCGAATGTCAATGTGTCTGATTTTCCCGTGGTACTTGGGATCTTTTGCATAAACAAATGCAGCTATATTGTCATAATATATAGTAACAGGCTCTAAAAAATGTGAGCCAACTCCAAGTTATATGAGGAACTGCTAAGATCAAACACCTTCCTATACAGTAGCTGAGCAAGCAACATACTCTGCTTCCATAGTGGATAATGCTATACAGGATAGCTTCTTACTGCTTCAAGATATAGTGCCATCGCTGAGCAAGAAAGCATAACCAGAAGTTGATTTGCACTTACTCAGCTCAACACCCTAATCAGCATTACTGTAGCCGATCAAGCACAATTTCGACGCCTGATAGCAAAGTACATAATCAACTGTCTCCTTGAGGTATCGAAGTATTCTCTTTATTGTTTCCCAATAAGCAAGGTCGGGATTCGATTGAAACTAGTTGACTAACCCAACAATGTAGCAAATGTGGGACCGAGTACACATCATAGCTTACATCAAACTTCCAACAGCACTGGTATAGGGAACTCGAGCCATGTAGTCTTTTTCTTCTTAAGTCTTTGGATACATGTTAGGGCTTAAAGCATTACCTTTTGTGATAGGACTGTCAATGGATTTGTTGTTTTGTATCTGAAATCCTTCAAGAATTTTCCTAATGAAAGTCTCTTGAGACAAACCAAAGAATTTCCTTGAATGATCTCTAAAGATCTGAACTCTGAGCGTATAGCTTGTATCACCCATGTCCTTCATCTCAAAGTTTGAGAACAACCACGCCTTGGTGGTGACTATCATCTCCATATTGTTTCCAACTAAAAGTATGTTGTCAATATACAATGATAGGATAAGGAAATTTTCCTTAGATTGTTTGAAGTACATACAGTAATCCTCCTCGACCATCGTAAACTTATTAGAAGTAATGGCTTGATGAAATCTTAAGTACCACTGTCTAGATAATTGCTTTAAGCCATAAATGGAACGATGGAGCTTGCAAACTACTCTTGTTCTTCTGTCACAATGCCCTCAGATTGATCTATGTAGATCTCTTCATCTAGTTCTCCATTGAGAAATGCAATTTTAACGTCCATTTGGCAAAATTCCAAATCCAAATGAGCAACAATAGCTAGAATAAGGCGAATTGAGGCAAACCTCACTACCGGTGAGAAGATTTTCTTATAAACAATACCCTCCTTCTAGATGTAGCCTTTTGCCAAAAGACGTGCCTTATACTTATCTATGGATTCGTCCATCTAGTATTTGACTTTTAGAACCCACTTATTCCCAGTAATCTTTCACCTAGGTAGAAGATTCACCAAGTCCTACACTTGATTTTTCTTCATAGACTCCATATCTTCAATCATTGTAGATTTTCATTTCTCAGAAGCAGGAGATAAGAGAGCCTCTCGGTAATTGTTGGGCTCAATTTCATCCTACGAAGCATATATGAATGCTTTTCCCTTATTCTCAAAACAATGACGAGGGATGCTTCCACATTGGCTCCTATGCAATTATAGATTTTGAGAACCAGCATCTAGTGGTACACTCCCACTAACAGGTACATTCCTACTAGGAATAAATAGAGTTGCTCTCGATTTCTGAAATTTGATTTGGAGCGTCCTCATTTGGTTCTTTAATCTCGTATAACCCCAGATTTCTATCTATATCTCTTCTTCTTGGAAATTCCTCCTCAAGAAAATCTACATGTCGTGACTCAATTTTAGTTACACTTCCATCGGGTTGTTCCCCAAGTATCACATATTCCTTCAATTCATTAGAGTATCTAATAAATATGCATCTATACGCCCTTGGGCCTAACTTCCTATGCCTATAAGAAGTAGTGTGAACGTACCCAGCACAAACCCACAGGCATAAATGGTCCAATTCAGGCTTTTGCCTTGTCCATCACTCATAAGGGGTTAAAAGAACTGATTTTAAGGGTACTCGATTAAGGATGTAGATTGTAGTCAATAAAGCATCCCCCCAGAAAGATATTGGGAGGTTAGCTTGCACCATCATTGATCTAACTATTTCTAACATCATACGATTCCTTCTCTTTAATGCACCATTTTACTACAGAGTGCCAAGAATTGTTAGTTGTCAAAGAATACGTTTTTGATCATATAATTCCTTGAATTGCTCAGATAGATACTTGCGGCCACGGTCTGTCCTGAGAGTCTAGATGTTCTTCTTTATTTGATTCTTAACCAAGTTCATGAATTATCTAAAGCATTCCAATACTTCTGACTTATCAGAGATCAAATAGGCATAACTGTAATGTATGAAGTCATCTATAAAAGTGATGAAATAGGTGACACAGTGATACGAACCTCGCCAACTTGTGACGAAACCCGAAACAAGGAAGATGCCTAGGATCGTTCTACAATCAGATTCAGATGGATACCTCGACCCAACACTTATAAAGAGATGTGAACCTTGGTATAAGGGAAGACACCACAATCAAGGATGGAAAACTCGATTAATAAGTCAAGGGATGAACGCCACAGAGAAATCTGATAAGTTCAAATAAGTTCCCAAAGAACCAAATAGAAATTGTTCTCAATTTTAATGAATTGTAATCTTCTCTTATTGAATGAAAGGTGTAAAATATATAGGACTTAAACCACGAAATTGGCTACTAGAAATCCCCTAAAAAACTTCCCAAAACAAGAAAAGGAAACTAAAATAACCTAATTCAATTCTGAGAATTGATTTACTACAGTTACCCTAAACACGCTTACTTCACAATAAAAAAGGAAAGTATCTTAATTGGCATGCAAGCCTTATAACTCAACAATAAAACTTAATAAATAAATATGAAAGATAATTTATTTAATTTCTACCAGCCATTCTCCTTGATGAGTCAAAATCGAGTAAGTTACCCAAATTAGGAAACTAACTTGTAATTCACGCACCCTTGAGCCATCCTCTTTTGAAAGTCTTTTCTAGATTATTCCAAATCTTGAATAATGGAAATCCAACCTTGTGTACCATGTATAACATCATCCTTGGGCCTCCAAAAATTTATCTCAGTCCAAATGCCTTGAATCAGCCCATTTAGAGACTCCTTGAATCTTTTAGCCCGAGCTCTTGTAATCAGTCCAATTGGAACTTGAATTGGCTCCTTTGTAACCATACCTTGATTGCATTATTCCCCTCCTCTTGAAAAGGATTTGTCCTCAAATCTTTACCTTGTTTATATCGAATGATGTATGGAAATGTCTCAATGAACTCCACCCGTCGTGCATGCCTCTTATTCATCTTATGCTGATCTTTAGGGTGCTTCAAGGACTCATGATCGGAATGAATCACGAACTCTTTAAGCCAAAGGTAATGTTGCCATGTTTCCAAAGCTCGAACCAAAGCACACATTTCTTTTTCAAAAGTAGGGTAGTTTAAAGTAGCCCCACTTAGTTTTTCAGTAAAATATGTAATTGGTCATCCTTCTCGCATAAGAACTGCACCAATACCTAAACTTACGCTTGTTGGACTCGGCCATTCTTGAATAGCACGAATCTTTTCTTTATCAACCTTTGTCTTCTTGGGATTACTCCTATAGGTTGGTCGGTTTGGAATAGAAGCGCCGGGTACAAAATCAATTTGATATTCTATTCCCCTTATTTGAGGCAAACAATATGGCACCTCGTCGGGAAAGACATCCTCGAATTCCTGCAACAGAGAAACAACAGAACTATGCAAAATAGGGTCAAGATCGTTAGTGTTGAAAAACTCCTCTTTGTACAAGAGTACAATCATCGGCTGGTTTGAAAACATCGCTCTCCTAATTTCTTTGGCTTTTGCATAAAAATTGTTTTGTGTTCTCTCTGTTTTTTTCTCAATGACCGAATCTATAATTGTCTTTTCTGTCTTTTTTTCTTCGGCCTCTCTCTCTTTTTCACTCTTTCTTTTTTGATCACTCTCTTTTTACAACCTCACTTGATCTTCATGAACTTCTTTTGGTGTCAAAGGTACTAGAGTGATTGTCCTTTGATTAAGTACCAACGAGTACTTGTTGGTAAAGCCATCATGTTTAACACGCCTATCAAATTGCCATGGTCGACCTAATAACAAATGTCCAGCTTGCATTGGAATCACGTCGCACAAGACTTCATCTTCATACTTCCCGATACGAAAAGAAACTAACACTTGTTTATTCATCTTTAGTTCACCACTATCGTTCAGCTATTGCAACTTGTAAGGCTGGGGATGCTTCATGGTTGGCAACCCTAATTTCTCCACCATAGTAGTGCTAGCAACATTAGTACAACTGCCACTATCAATAATCACACTACATACCTTGTTTTGAACGTGGCACCTAGTGTGAAAGATATTTTCTCGTTGCACCTCTTCTTCTTTTTTGACTTGCGCACTTAGAGCTCTCCCTGCCACTAACAAATCACCTTGGGCTGGGTATTCTTCTTCATCGGCATCTTCCAATGGTGTAATAGAGTTAGTGTCATCTTCATCTTCGGTCTCGATCTCACCGTCATCTCGTAACACTATAACTTTTTTGTTTGGACATTGGCTAGCTATGTGACTCCTGCCTTGGCATTTAAAACATTTGATATCATGATTCCTAGAAGTAGAAGAATCGGATTTAACTTGATTTCCATGGTTGGTCACCTCTTGCTTTTGCTCAGTTTTTGGCCTCGTCGTTGGTTGCCTCTCATCCTTCTTCCACTGATTCAATTTCCAAGCGGATGTACTTGGATTTTGGCTTGAACGTGTGTTGCTGCTCCTCCTCTTAAGTTGGTTCTCAATTTTTATTGCCATGTGTACCATATCCTCCAACTCCACGTAATGTTGTTCCACCACATTAGCAATTTCTCGATTCAAACCAACTAAGAATCTGGACATTGTAGCCTCCCGGTCCTCCTCTACATTTGCTCGAATTATTGCAACCTCCATCTCCTTATAATATTCCTCTACACTCCGGTTGCCTTGTCTAAGACTTTGCAACTTGTTATACAACTCCCGGTAGTAGTAGCTTGG